>VZQC01000883.1:2175242-2415972 GCA_009823505.1 Rhizomys pruinosus | reverse complement strand
TTGTTCTGTGTTATCTTCCAGGTCTGATATTCTTTTTTCTGCTTCCTCCATTCTGCTTCTGAGGCTTTTTCCACTCCTTTCCTCTTGATTGGATGAGTGTTTGATTTCCTTTTTCATTTCTTCTTCTGATTTCTTTAGTATTTCTACTTCTTTTTGGAGCTTCTCAATCTCTTCCCGTAGCTCTTTGCTTCACTGGTTGGTTTCCTTATCTTTTTCACTATGAGATCTTTTCAGTGTTTCCAGTTCTTTCCAGAGTTTGTCATTCTCTCTCTCTAGGTCCTTCTTGAGTTCTTTGTTCTGTTTTTTTGGTTCTTTGATTTGCTCTTTATAATGTTGCAGTTCTTTAAATATGTTCCCAATTTTGTTTCTGATATCTGTGTCCTGGGCCATCCCCAGGGGGATCCCACTGTAGGAATCTTCCATAGGGTTGGTAGAGCTTGATGCGGGATTATCCTGCCCCTTTCCTGTGTTGTCTCTTCTTCGTGTTCCTGGCATATGAGCTTCTCCTTGCCTGTATTCCAATGTAGGTCCTAAATGCCTCTTCACTGTGTTGAAGGCCTGCTTTGCTTGTCTCCTTCTGATGCCTTCGTAATCTGAGTTGGTGGGGGGGAGTGACCGACTGTGGGTGGGCTCTTTAGCCCACACCCCGGCACCTGGGCTTGCCTGAGCTGTTCTCGGGAGATCTCTCAACTTTTTTTTTTGTCTTTTCGAGACAGGGTTTCCCTGTAGCCCCAGCTGTCCTGGAACTCACTCTGTAGACCAGGCTGGCCTTGAACTCACAAAGATCCGCCTGCCTCTGCCTCCTGAGTACTAGGATTAAAGGCCTGCACCACCACGCCCAGCTCAACTTATTTATTTATTTATTTATTTATTTATTTATTTATTTATTTATTTGTTTATTTATTTTTGGTCTTTTCGAGACAGGGTCTCCCTCTAGCCCCAGCTGTCCTGGAGCTCACTCTGTAGACCAGGCTGGCCTTGAACTCACAAAGATCCACCTGCCTCTGCCTCCTGAGTTCTAGGAGTAAAGGCCTGTGCCACCACGCCTGGCTCAACTTATTTTTTGTTTGCATTCTTGGTCTAGGTATTTATTTACTCTGTTATGCTTTTGGTAATTTATCTCTTGGGTTGCTTAAGGATAGTTGTTCCTTTCCTCTGTTCTTTGAATAGCTTCGAGTATTTTCTGAAGTGTTGATTTTTTTGACATGTGTTCTTTCATTTTGTTTATGTCCTGAAAGATTTTTCTTTCTCCTTCAACTATGAATGACATTTTTGCTGGGTATAATAATCTGGGTTGGCATCATCTAAAGTCATTTAGTACTGGAAATACTTTAGTTCATGTTCTTCTGGCTTTCATGGTTTGCACTGAGAAGTCAGGTGTGATTCTGATGAGTTTCCCCTTGTATGTAACTTGTTGTTTTTCTCTTGTGGCTTTCAGTATTTTGTCCTTGTTTTGAGCATCTAGTGTTTTAACTATGATATGACATGGGGAATTTCTTTTCTTGTCTTGTCTATTTGGTGTTCTATGTGCTTCTTGTATTTCTATGGGTTTGTCTTTTTTCAGTTTGGGGAAGTTTTCTTCTATTATTCTGTTGAAGATCTACTTGGGATTCTTCTCCTTCCTCTATCCCTATGATGGGGAGGTTTGGTCTTTTCATGGTGTTCCACATTTCCTGGTTGTCCCGCTCTTGTGTTTTTTTAAATTCTTCATAATCTTTACTTGAGGTTTCTAGCTGCGCTGTGTTATCCTGTAGGACTGATATTCTTTTTTCTGCTTCTTCCATTCTGCTTCTGAGGCATTTTTCCATCCTTTCCTGCTGATTGGATGAATGTTCAATTTCCTTTTTTGTTTCATCCTGTGATTTCTTCAGTATTTCCATTTCCTTTTGGAGCTTTTCATTCTTTTCTTGTAGCTCCTTGCTTTGCTGGTCATTTTCTTTTTTCCTTTCAGCCTGAGATCTTTTCAATGTTTCCATTTCCTTCCAGAGTTTGTCATTCTCTCCCTCTAGTTCTTTTCAGAGTTTGTATTTCTCTTACTCTAGTTCTTTTCAGAGTTTGTATTTCTCTTCCTCTAGTTCGTTTCTGAGTTTATCAATCTCTCCTTTTAGTTCTTCCCGGAGTTCCTCATTCTTTCCTTCTAGTTCCTTCATAAGTTTTTTGTTCTCTCCCTTTATTTCTCTGATTTGTTCTTTATAGCCTTTGAATATGTCTACAATTGTTCTTCTAAGGTCGGTATCTTGGTTCCCTTCCAGAGAGATCACGTTGTTGGGATCTTCTACAGGAGTGGTTGGGTTCGGTGGGGATTTATTTTGAGCTTTTCCCATATTGTTGTTTTTCCGTTGTGTTTTTGGCATGTGTATTTTTGTTGTTGTTGTTGTTGTTGTTGTTGTTGTTGTTTCCCCTTTGTTTATCTGTTGGCCTTCTGTTGCTAATCTCAAATATTGCTATGGGGGATTGGTTGGTCACTCAGTTTGCTTCCTGTTGGTTTCTTTCTTAGTTTTGTCTATGCAGCCTCCAATCACTGACACTGCTGTATCCTCCCAACAGCTTTAAACCACAGCACCAGCAGTTTACACTTTCCACCTCAGTATCAGTAGCTTGGGGGGGGGGGTTAAATCCTTTGGCCAGTGCACAGCTGGCTGACCTTCTATCCACACATGCAGTTCCTCCCTATGGTCCTAGCGTTGGATGGTGCCTGCTGACCACCTGCACAACACAGAGGCGCCTAGTCTAGATCCTATTTTTTTAAAGGTAAAAATTTTCCTTGTTTTTATCATCTACACTTTTTATCTACACTTTTAAGTTGTGTTAGACATAGAGAAGTAGCTAAGTTTAAAGTTTTTATCTTTTAGTCTATAGCTAAGTTACATAATATGTAAATAATAAACAGAGGATTAGGGGCTGGAGAGATGGCTCCATGGTTAAGAGTGCTGACTGCTCTTGCAAAGGATCCAGGTTCAATTCCCAGCACCCACATGGCAGCCAAGAACTGCCTTTAAGCTGGGTGTGGTGGCACATGCCTTTAATCCTAGCACTTGGGAGGCAGAGGCAGTCTGTGAGTTCAAGGCCGGCCTGGTCTACAAAGAGAGTTCCAGGCCAGCTGGGGCTATTGGGAGACCCTGTCTTAAAAAAAGATTAAAAAAGAGAGAAAAAATAAAAATAAACAGAGGATTATAAGGTCAAGGCCAGGCTATAATACATAGCAAAATCCTGTCTCAAAAACAAACAAGCAAAAAAGCATTTGTTTTTCATAAAATTCACAATTGAAGAAAATAGATTAAAATGATCAGATTGTTCCACAAATACTAAAAACCCTTCCAACTGGACTGAATTGGAATTTAAATTAATTAAAATTGGGGCTGGAGAGATGGCTCAGTGGTTAAGAGCACTGACTTCTCTTCCAGAGGTCCTGGGTTTGATTCCCAGCACCTATATGGCTGCTAAGAACCTTCTTAAGCCGGGTGTGGTGGTGCATGCCTTTAATCCCAGCTCTGGGGAGGCAGAGGCAGGTGGATCTGAGTTCAAGGCCAGCCTGGCCTACAGGGCTAATTCTAGGCCAGCTGGAGCTACAGGGAGACCCTGTCTCAAAAACACTCCTTCCCCCCCAAAAAGAATTAAAATGTACTAAACTAAGAAATTTAAAAAAGAAAAGAAAAGAGAAAAAAAGAAAAGAGAAAAGAAAAGAAAAGAAAAGAAAAGAAAAGAAAAGAAAAGAAAAGAAAAGAAAGAAGTTCTCTTCCTCAGTGGAACCAGCCCTGTTTGCTATGCTTGATGATCATCTGCAGCAGTGGCTGTTGAGTAGAATAAACAGGTCTAGGGGACAAAATACTTTGTCTGATATTTGCTAATATTGCTTATCTAAATAAGTAAATACATTAATAAATAAGTAGATTTAAAGCAATATACAGTAAGTAGTTAAGTTGTGAAGCTCACAAATACACCCCTACATGATAACAGAGTATTCATACTTATTTGAAAGTAAAGATTATGTGAAACACAAAGATTAGGTGAAACAATGTTATTTAACTAAAAGAACAGAATCAGAATGTTGACAAAGACACAGTTAAATGCAGATGGTTGGGTAGTGAGCAGAAATATTTCAGTATTTCTAAAATAATACTTTATTTGATTTCAAATCTTATATATGAACTTCAAATACTATATGGTGTAATTTAGGAATACGCATATTTCAAATATGGTTAAATGTATTTTATAAAAGGTATCTCATGGGGGCTGAAGAGATGGCTCAGTGATTAAGAGTGCCAGCTCTTCTTGCAGAGGACCCTGGTTTGATTCCCAGAACCCACATGGCAGCTAAGAACCGTCTTTAACTCCAGGTCCAGGGGAATCTGATGCCCTCTTCTGACCTCCACGGCATTGCATGATACAGGTGCATCAACCTATGTGCAGACAGTATACTCATACACATTAAAAACAAAAGGTATCCTGCAGGGCATAGTAGCACACACCTTTAAACACTGCACTTGGGAGACAGAGGCAGGCAAATCTCTGTGAGTTCAAGGCCAGCCTGGTCTACATAGTGTGTTCTAGGACATCTGGAGCTAAAGGGAGACCCTGTCTCAAAAAGACCAAAAAAAAAAAAAAAATCAATAAATTCCTATTTTTAAAAGCTATTTTATTTATTTTTGTGTGTATGAACATATTGCCTGCATGTAGATAAGTGCACCCGTGTCATGCAATGNTATAATATTATGTATAGTGTTTATTCTTCCATTTTTGCTGTTTGTGTTTTGTTTGTTGTGAACCTAGGTGCTGCAAAAGTGAGCCAGGCAGCATTCTACCAGTTTGCTATATCCTCAGCCCTCTATTCAGTTATTATTATTTATTTTATGCATATAAGTATACTGCCAGCAGGTATGTATGTGCGTCCATGTCATGCAATGCTCACAGAGGTCAGAAGAGCATGTCAGATCCCTTATAACTGGAGTTATAGACAGTTAATAACTAATTGTGAGTGTGCTGGGAACCAAACCTGTTCCTGTTCAAGAGCACCCAATGCTCTTAACTGCTGAAACATCTCTTCAGCTATCAGTTTTTGTTTTTGTTTTTCAGTTTTTGTTTTTTGTGTTTTTTTGAGAGAGGACTATGTAAGTTGCCCAGGCTGGCCTTGAACCTGTGATCTTCCTGCCTCAGTCTCTTAAGTAACTGGGATTGTAGGCTTACAAGGTTTTCGCCTGGCTTTAGTATCAATGTTTGTAACATACTGTAAGAAATGAGACCTCTGCGAAGAAGAGAGCTTCTTTTTTATTGAAATGGGATATTTGATAAGAGAATTAGCACAGCATTGTGTTCAGTCCTGTAGTTTACCTCTGCTTGTATTAGTTTATTGAGTGTTGTTTATAGCTAATTTTGGTAATCGTATTTTCTTAGAAATGCCATGTTTTTTCAATTTGCATGTACAAAAATGTTTATAATCATTGGTCTTCTCCACATATGTTTCATTTTTTTATGACTGACTTCTTCCTCAAAGAAGTAAATAGAGACTTAGAGAACTTGAAAAAGCTAAAGCCTGTGTAAAAGAGGAGATAGACTGGTTCATGAATAAGTGAAGAAAAGAAACCCAATTTGAAGAGTGTGTTGGAGTTGGGTTTGGAGATATGGAGCTTATTCCTAGGTTCTTAAAGAAACAGTTCTAAAAAAAAAAAGAGTTCTAATGAGGGTGAGATGGCCTACTCTTCCTTCCATGGTACCAGTATCTTTCACATACAATGTCTCAGCTAGGACAGGGATCCTCTCTCAGCTCCTGTGTTGACCCAGTAATAAGTCTGTCTCCTGAGTGACCATGGTCTAATATGGCAAGCCCAGGCTTTGTAGCCTATGATCTAAGAGGGAGCCTAGATTCCAGGGTCTCTCAGTTAGGGCAAACTGTGCATTTGTTTGACCAAAGTACTAATAAATGCCAGACATTTAGGGAAAGGGTCTCTTTGACTCTTGAACATAACTCTCCTCTTTCCCATTGGTTTCAACCACTCATGCTGCTGGGAACTGAACTCGAGGTCTTCCATGGGGTAGATAAACATTCTACTCTGAGCTAAGTCCTTAGCATCTTTATCTAACTCAGTGTTACTTTGATTCCAATGGCAATCCTCAGCAGAGCTCAGCATGTTAGCCCCACAACTCGCTGGAGAGAGGCCTCCCAGTCCTCAGAAGACCGTCAGACCCTAAGTTCATCCTGCCTCTTTTATGAGAGGGATGACAGCTTTAGGAGTCATTTACTTTTAAAGAGTGGAGTTTGTAAGTGTCTATTTCATTTCTAATGTCTAGGTTGAGGGCTTTCTTCTACAGGAGAGTTTTCAGTCAAAGTCTGAAAGAAAATCACGATCACCATTAGTTTTAATACAGCACTCAAATCCAGGAGGAGCTGGAAAAACTAACATAAGAAGATACATATTTTTGAAGAAGGAATCTTATTCTGAGAAAACTGGCAAAACCAATTTTTTACATGGCATTCAGCACATTTTCCAGCCACACAAACAACCTGCATAATCAGAAGCATACTTTTTATTTTAAAATATTTTATTATTATTTTTAATACTTTTATTGATGAGTTGTGTATTTCATTCATTATCTTTCAGTCCAATTTAGACACATTCCCCTCTACTTGCCCCCCATTCCACCTCTTTTCATGCGTTCTGCCATACATGTCTTGCATCTTTCTCTCAGTCTTTCCAAAGATTTTCCCTGCAGAGGCTTGCTCTTTTGGACAGAGTTCAACCATATCATTCAGTTCTTTAACCCAGTCTTTATGTTGTTTTTCCCTCCCCTTTGTATTGCTCCAACAAATGCCTCTATAATTATCAAATATACATCAAAATTATGACCTCTGGGAATAAACTGTATGTTGATTCCAAAATATGTTAAGGAATTCACATTTTCCCCCTTTAATTTTATATTCTAAAATATGAACA
The DNA here is from genome assembly GCA_009823505.1 of Rhizomys pruinosus. Lineage (NCBI taxonomy): Eukaryota > Metazoa > Chordata > Mammalia > Rodentia > Spalacidae > Rhizomys > Rhizomys pruinosus. The sequence continues at coordinate 2,409,043 of VZQC01000883.1, read as the reverse complement.
CATGCCTTCCACCTATATACAGGAATTACAGAGTCTGAAAATAAGTGGTAGGTCGATTCTAGAGTCTGTTAAAAGATTTACATTATGACAACACAGTTGCTTTCAGATAAAAGAAATATAACAATAACGTTGTTCAGCTTGCCTTTCAACTGGGGATTTGGTGTTAGGATCCACAAATGAGGGAAATCATTCGCCACTTGTTTTTCTGGGACTGTGTTACTTCACTTAGCATATTGATTTTTAGCTCCATCCATTTTCCTGCAAAACTCATGATGTCATCTTTCTTACTGCTGAATATTGTGTACAGTTTTGTCATCCACTCATCTGTTGAAGGGCATTTGGGTTGGTTCCAGCTCTTTGTTATTGTGAAGAGATCTACAATAAACATAAACGTGCATGTATCTTTGCAGTAGGAGTGGTATGGCTGGATCAGGTGGTAGGCTAATTTTGAATCTTTTAAGGGTTCACCACACTGTTTTCCACAATGGTTGTACAAGTTTACATTCCCACCAGCAGTGGATGAGTGTTCCCCTTTCCCCACAACCTCTTCAGCATTTGGTGTCTTTTGTTTTCTTGATCTTAGCCACTCATATTGTAGTGAGATGATATGAGAGTGGTTTTAATTTGCATTTCCTTAATTATTAATGATGTTGAACACTTTTTAAGATGTTTCTCAGCCATCTTTCCTTCCTCACTAGTGAAGTCTCTGTTTAGCTCTTTACTCCATCTTTTGTTTTTTGAGTAGTCTATACATTCTGGACGTTAATGCTCTGTCAAATGTAACACTGGTGAAGATTTCCTCCCATTCTTTGGGTTTTCTCTTCACTTCCTTGATTGTTTCTTTCACTGTACAGAAGCTTTTGAGTTTAATGAGATCCCATTTGTCAACTGTTGACCTTATTTCCTGTGCAGCTGCTGTCTGATTTAGAAAGTCTTTTCCTACACCTCTGTCTTATAGTCTGCTGCCAACTTTTTCTTCTATCACCTTCAAGGTTTTGGGCTTTACGTTGAGATCTTTGATCCACTTGGAGTTGATTTTTGCACAGAGTGAGAGGTAAGGGTTTAATTTTGTTCTATAAATGGTGATCCAATTTTGCCAGCACCATTTGCTGAAGATGCTATCCTTCCTCCATTGAGGTTTTTTTTGCCCCTTTGTCAAATGGTGGCTGAAATTGTATGAGCTCAAGTTTGGATCTTCAATTTTGTTCCATTGGTCAATGGGTCTGTTTTTGTGCCAGTACCAGGCTGTCTTTATGACTATAGCCCTGTAATATAGCTTGAAGTCTGGTAAAGCAACACCAGTCTTTATTACTTAATAAAGACACATACAATGAAATGAGAACCTCTCATGGATTATGCTTTTAAAAATGAAATGAAAGTGCTTTGAATAAGACACATTTGAGGGCCGGGCATGGTGGCACACGCCTTTAATCCTAGCACTTGGGAGATAGAGGCAGGCAGATCTTTGTGAGTTCAAGGCCAGCCTGGTCTACAGAGGGAGTTCCAGGACAGCTGAGGCTACAGGGAGACCCTGTCTGGAAAAGACCAAAAAAAAAGCATTTGAGATCATAAAGTAATAAATTTAAAAGAATCAATATCTTACAAAGTATGGTTTTCAAGCACAATGGAATAAAATTAGAAATTAATTTAGCAGAAGAAAATTTGGAAATTCAGAAATGCACAGATATTCAACATGTTCCCTCAGGGAAACTGTAAAATGTTTTGTAATGAATGAAAACAGAAACATATGCATCTATTTCTAAATCAGCTCACAGATAGAAAGTGACAACTACAGATATCTACAGAGGAAGCTGGCACAGCTTATTAGTGATTTTCAAGGCAAAGCATGTCATAAAGCAGTCTAGAAAATGACAAAGGGACAAGTGAAAATACAGTTCTGTTAATACAATTCTAAACTTGTACATATAGTATTTTATGTGTATGTGTATGTACATGTGTACACGTGTATAAGTGGCCACAGAAGCCAGAAGAGGACATCATATTTCCTGGAGCTGGAGTTATAGGGCCTTGTGAGCCACTTAGAATGGATGCTGAGAACTGAACTTGGTTCCTCTGCAAGAGCAGTATCTCTACCCTCCTGGATTTGAATATAGTTAATAGCATTTGCTCAATTTAACCAAACAAGACTTTTTGAAACTTAGCAAATATAAAATCATAGTACGAAATTGTCATATTGAAATCTCAATAACTGAAAGATCAAGTCAATAAAGCTTTGGTATGAATGGGAAAGATTTAACTATATAAATAATAAGTTTGCTCTGATGGAAATATGCCAATTTCCACATGCAACCATAACGAATACACATTTGTGGGGAGAGGCTATCATTCCGTCGATACAGTACTTACCTAGTATGCACAGAGCCTTGTGCATGGTCCCACACACCAGCAATCCCAGGGATCAGAAGTTCAAGGTCATCTTCAGCTACATAGAGAATTCAAGACCTGTTTGAACTACATGAGGCCCAGGCTCAAGAAAAATGCACATCCTTTTCAAGCACATGCTGGACCATAAAACCAATATTTTTTGTCCTTTTGAGACAGGGTCTCCCTTTAGTTCCAGCTGGCCTCTGTAAACCAGGCTGTCCTTGAACTCACAGATATCTGCCTGCCTCTGCCTCCCAAGAGCTGGGATTAAAGGCGTGCACTACCACACCCAGGCCATAAAACACCAATCTTAACTGAATGTACAGGTACCCTTCCTTAATCATAAACAATAGCATTCTAATAAACACTCACCTGTCCTTCTACTTAGGAATTAATACAGCTACTGGTACAGTTCTTCCTCATAAGACAAGTCCTAGTACCACAAAAAGAAGGAAAACATCAAAGTAAAAATTGAACTTTGAATAATCTGGTAGCATTTATTGGATAAAACTGACAGAGAGGTGTTAGGGGCATCGGGCTATCACAGGGTCTTTGCAGGGTATTTTGTAGACCTGGGACAGGATCATTGATCCTTGGGCTATAAAGAATTCTGTTTGCTTTTGCATTTTGAATTATTTATGTGCTTTATTCTTATAGACCTATTTTCAGTTTTATATTCACAGCAAGATTAAGCAGAAGGTCCAGGGAGTTGCCATGTGGCCCCTGTTATATCCACAGCATCCCCTACTATCACCATCTCTCACCGGAGTGGTGCATTTGCTACAAGGAACTTACATGGACACACCCTCATTACTTGAAACCCATAGTTTACATTATGCTAGCTCTTGGTGTTGTACAACCTGTGGGTATGACAAAGGTCTAATAGCATTATGCATGTGGCATCATAGTATTATACAGAATGGTTTCACAACCTTAAAAGTCTCCTCATGACCTATTCATACCTCACAATCACTAATCCTTTTATTATCACACTATTTTGCCTTCAAATCAATGTTTTCATCTTAGAAAACCAGAAAAGTAAAAATAAAACTAATAGCCAGGTGTGGTGGTGTAGGCCTTTAATCCTAGCACTTGGGAGGCAGAGGCAGGTGTATCTTTGTGAGTTCAAGGCCCACCTGGTCTACATAGTGAGCTCCAGGCCAGCTAAGACTAAAGGGAGACCCTGTCTCAAAACGACAAAAAATAAAAAAATAAAATACAAAGAAACCAGAAATAAATAAAATGTAGGGTATAAAAATAAAATGTAGAATAAGAAGTATACAGAAAAAAAATCAGTGAAACTCATATTTAGTTGTTTGAAAAGATCAACAAAATGACACACCTATAGTTAGATTGAGGAGAAGGGGGAGAAAAGAAAGATGACTCAGATTACTAGAACCAGAAATGAAAAAGATGTTACTACCATCTTTACAGAAATAACGAGCATTAGAAAAGAATGCTGCTATCAATTACATGCCAACAAATAATGGATAAATTCTTTGGAAGACAAAAAACAATGTCTGAACCAACAGAAATAGAAATGCTGCCACTAATGCTAGAGCAAACAAGGAAATTAGGTTAGTAATCAACAGCTTCCCACAAAGAAAAGCCCAAGCCTGCATGGCTTCACTGCTAAATTCTACCAAATGTATAAAGAATTAACTACTGTCTTTAATCAACTCTTCCAAAAACAAGAAAAGGAAACACTTTCTAATTCATCCTATGATAACAATATTTTCTGCGTACCAAAACCAAGCAAAGACACCCCAATTACATATTAATATGTCTACTGATTATAGATACAAAAGTCTTCAATAAAATACTATAAAACCCAATTCAGCAACATGTAGAAAGAATTATACACCATGAGCAAGTGAAGTTTAGGAATGGAAGATTGGTTTAATATAAAATATGATTGATGTAGTACATAATATTTATATTAAAGGGAAAAACATATTATCTCAAGAGACACAGAAAAATCATCTGATAAAATTCTGTACCTTTTCATGATGAAAATAGTGGTCAAACTCTCTTCTTCAACTTGACAGAAGCTGTCTATAAAGATCCCAAGGCAACTTGAATTAGTAAAACCTGCCACAGGTAACATTGCACCTATTAACAAAAGACTTGAGTGCTTAACCCTGGCAAGTCAGGGGTGGCCCCCTGGCCCACCACTCTGGTACAGCATACTGCTGGAAACTCTAAGCAAGCCAAAGCTGAGAAAATGAAATAAAATGGAAGCAGTCTGAATAGAATGCCTCTATTCACAGATCCTATCATCTCATATCTAGAAAATCCTAAGGAACCCTCCCCCCACCCCTTCCCACATACACACACACACACACACACACACACACACACACACAAAATGAAAAAAAAAAAAACACCACCACCAACAAAAAAAAATTTGAACTAATAAACTCAGCAAAAAACAAAACAAAACATTTTTTGTGTGTTTTTGAGACAGGGTCTACTGGCAGTCCTAGCTGGCCTGAACTCACTATTGTAGACCAGTCTGGCCTTGAACTCACAAAGATCCGCCTGCTTCTGCCTCCTGAGTGCTGGAATTAAAGGCATGTGCCACGGCCTTGAGCAAAATTGTATAAGACAAAATCCATATAAGAAAAAATGTTATCACAGCTGGGTGTGGTGGTGCACCCTTTTAATCCTAGCACTCGGGAGACAGAGGCAGGCAGATTTTTGTGAATTCAAGGGCAGTCTGGTCTACAGAGCGAGTTCCAGGACAGCTGGGGCTACAGGGAGACCCTGTCTGGAAAAGACCAAAAAAAATGTTATCATTAAAAAAAAATTTTTTAAGTTATCATTTTTATCTTCAATCCAGGTTTGGTGGCTCACGCCTTTAATACCAGTACTCGGGAGGCAGAGATAGATAGATCTCTATGAATTCAAGGCCAGCCTGGTCTACATAGTGAGCTCCAGGCCAGCTGGGACAAAAGGGAGACCCTGTCTCAAAAAAAACAAACATATATATAATATAATATATATATATATATATGTGTGTGTGTGTATTCTTTTTGAGAACAAATATATATATATATATATATATACACATTCAAATGACAGAATTATTATAAAGCACTTTGTATGTGGTAGATGTTATCCACATTCTACTTATAAGAATGCATTGTTACACATGGTCACATCAAGTACACCATGCCCATTCCACAGTGGTTAAAGCTGAGGTTGAGAGAGGTTATGTAATTCAATCAAAGCTGCATACCTCGGCTAGCAAAGCCAAAATTGTATATTTTCTTTCCTCAGAAGATAGCTTGAAAGAATTTTTGAAGAGGATAAGGTAAAGAATACTAGACTGAGTCCTGAGCATTTGAAGAATTTACTGTGTCTTTGGCTCTTTCAATAGTGAACTATACAGTAAGAAAGGGAAGTTTATCTTCTTAGACCCTCTGTCTCCTCCCCTGAAAAAGAGATTTGGGCTAAATGAGCACCAAGCCTCCTACCACTTCTATTTCTCTCCACTGGACTCTCTAACTCTCTGCCTGATTTCTGAATGGCAAACTCTCCCTTTCTCAGCCACCTGGGAAAGGCAAGGGCCAGAGGAGGACAGCTGGTGACTTGTCATGCCAAGAAATAAGAGAAACAGAAGCAGGACAGCATGTCATTTGCACCAGTTGCTGCTTCAGCCAGTGAGAGGTTTGGATGAAAAGCAGGGTTATAATTAGAGCAGGAGCCCATCAGCCCCCCAACCCCCCACCCCCACCCCCACAATCTCCTCAGCACAGCTGGACCTGCCCACAACACATGAAGGACTGGATTGCACTGGCCTTGCACAGATACCACTTCAAAGGGCTTTTCTCCGTCCTCCAGAGAAAGAAAGCCCATTGTATAAAGCTCCCCTTCCCATCCATTTCCCCTGCCACTCCAGCATTTAGAGATCAAGGTTGAAACCTACAGAGGAAGGAAAAAGTTGTAAGCTGAGCCTAGTCACGTTGCTCTTGTGATATAATTTTATTTTTAACTTTGAAACACTTGAGTATTTCATTTGAAGTTTTCTCCCCTTTGCTTCATTTTCCAGCAGAACACAGGTCTTCTGCTACACTGGAGGCACGCTCAGCCACCTCCTTGTCATCTGCTTGCTCACCAGCAAGGAACAGCAGATGCTGATACAGTCTGCGACATTAAGGTAAGCTTTCAAACAGTGGCAGGTACAAACTGGGGTCGTTGAGGCAATAAATGTGTGGACCAAGGCTTGCTGTGCATCAACAGACCGTAACAAAGCAAACTTTGTTATGTTGGGGGATGAAGAGAAGACCTGGCTGTGTGTTTTGAACTTAAAATCCTAGAGAACCATACACGGTAAGCTGCTTCCCAACAGTTTAGGTTCTTCTACAATCAACCAGAGCAATTACTGTTATGTTTGGTTACACAGTGGTGATGAGGGGGTGGGGAGGCAAGTGGTAAGGAAATAGGTGAAAGGCTCAGTCAGTCCAAATTCTGTGATCTTTTCTCTAGTCAATATTTGCATTTGTCTTAATTGCAAGTCACTGTCATGCACTTAAATCCCAACTTCTGCACATACTGCTGGTTAATGTAACAGAGCTGGCATGTCTGGTCACACTCTTCCTGTGGTTTGAAATCTGTTTTCCTCCCCACCTCTCTAAAATCCAAACACAGTCTTGGAATATAAATGAATTCCACAAACTGAAAACCTTATACAGACTTATGCATCCAAACCCCAAACTATGACAAACCTGCACTTCTAGAGGGACAAAAGTAACATGACTAAAGATACTTGAGTTATTGAAAACTAGGAAAGTAGATTAATTTTGCTCCTGAAATAACTATTCTATTCTACACACACACACACACACACACACACACACACACACACACACACACACAAACCCCCCACACACATTGGCAACAGGGAGGGAGTACTGTATATTTTCTTATATTTCACTGGTTCAAAGTTCAGTTAAGGACAATCCTGGAAGTGGCTTGTGCAGCAAAAGGATTTGACTTGCTCGGGTTCAAGCCACCAATGCTGAGAGTAGTTGCTAAAGCAACTACTTGGATACACTAACTCTGGGTCCTTGCCTCCCTTTGTAACTCCACAGTACCCCCAAATCTATGCAGGTGGCTCTGATGGAGTCATGCCTGTTTGCTAGGCACAATAAATTTCACTGTTCTTGCCTAACTGATTTAATTTTTCCAGGGTTTTCATGGCACTGAGTCTAATGCTGGTCTGCCATTCTCTTGAGAATAGAAGTCATCAAGGGGACAACCTCACAGCCTTTCACTCACCCCAGATAATCCAGCCAATTAAGCACTTCCTTCGACAACATAACAGAAATTTAAAACACTAGTGCCAATTCTTAAGCACCAAATATGAGAATTAATTGCTAATAAGTAAAAAGCTTAAAGGTAGATTGGTTTTTTTTTATTTTTGTTTTTTTAATTTTTTATAATTAATTTTATTTATTTTTGTATGTGTATGAATGTACTGTCTGCATGCATGTCTGTGCACCCGTGTCGTGCAATGCCGCGGAGGTCAGAAGAGGGTCTCGGATTCCCCTGGAACTGGAGTTCTCCTGGAATTGGAGTTACAGACGGTTCTTAGCCGCCATGTGGGTGCTGGGGATCGAACCCGGGTCCTCTGCAAGAGCGTCGGTCGCTCTTAACCGCTAGGCCATCTCTCCAGCCCCTATTTTTTTATTTTTGTATGTGTATGAATGTATTGTTTGCATGCAGGTCTGTGCACCCGTGTCGTGCAATGCCGCGGAGGTCAGAAGAGGGTCTCAGATTCCCCTGGAACTGGAGTTCTCCTGGAATTGGAGTTACAGACGGTTCTTAGCCGCCATGTGGGTGCTGGGGATCGAACCCGGGACCTCTGCAAGAGCGTCGGTGCTCTTAACCGCTAGGCTATCTCTCCAGCTCCCCAAGGTAGATTGGTTTTTAGAGTTGGTAGAGAACTGCAGTTTGTAAAGCTGACTAGATCTGGGCGTGGTATGTTTTAGGGTCTGGTGAAGTTACTGGAATCACAGCCTGGAAGCCTAAAATGATGTAATGTCATGTGGAATTTATCTTCAGATGGCTGGCTGTGTTAAAATATTGAGAGGGCAGAGGGATTGATTCAATGGTTATGCATTTTCTTTCCCTGGAGTTAAGTACCTACATAGCAAGCAAATAGGCTAACAATGTATAACTAAAGTAAATAATGAATTTGCTGGTTTATGGGTTAGGAGTTGAAGACCATCTGTGACCTTTACTTTTTAACTTTGTCTCTTTCACTAAAGTTGAAGCTCAGAAATAAATCATTATTGCCAGGGCTGGCCACATGAGGAGTCAGAATAGCTAGTCACTGACATCATGTGTGGGGTGCTGAAAGGGCCCCTTGCCTATAAATATCTCCCTGACATCAACCCATTTGTCACTAACTTTAAAATTATAGTAAAGAAAGTTAAAACTACTGTCTGCTGATCCCCATTCTCTCTTGCCTAGGTCAGTGGTTTAAATACACCTGCTATATGTGTTATTGGGATCTTGTTAGCCAGTGACAGTCACCATGTTCCAATTTTCCTACACTCTGTCCTACTCTGCCCTTGACCACCCTCACTTACATAGCTCTGTATCATGCTGAGCTTCTACAGACTTAATAGAACATCTCCATATAGTGAAAACAGAGCACAGCCTATGACTAGAAGCAGATATGGGAGTACAGGTAAGACACCGCTCATCAAGTCTCCTTTCAAATTGGAAAGGTTAAACTAGATCCCTGACCACCAGCATTGCCTGGAGCTTGTTATGGGAGGATCCCAGGCCTCACCATAAGATACCAAGTAATAATCTGTCACAATGACAAATGCTATGTGTATTGAAGTCAGAGAAGATCTAGAATAGAGGATTTCTGCATTTTTGCCAGTTCAGAGGCCAGAGAGATGGCCACAAAAATGGCCTTCTCATACCAGAAGTATGAAAAATTGAGTGATTTTATATATTAGACACTTTCCTTGTTTTACCTCAGGTGATGCTCATCCACTTCTGTGAGATTGTTAGGACCCCCTTTTAATGGATAAATAACTTATCAAAAAGTACTTAAGTAGGGCCTAGAGAGATGACACATCAGTTAATAGGTTTGCTTCCTAGCACCCATATGGTAGCTAACAACCCTCTGTAACTCTGGTTCCAGGGATCTGACCCTCATCTTCTGGTCTGCACAGGCATTGCATGACATGGGTGCATTTACATACATGCAGCCAAAGCACTAAAAAAAAAAATCCAAAAAAAATCTTTTCTAAGTACTTAGGTAATTTAGGAGGGCACTGATTGGTTTGTTTGTTACTAGGGGTGTCACATAAGCCTCTTTATGGAGGTAACAAGAGCTGAAATCTGAGCAGTAAGAAGGATCTCACAATACAAAGAAGGGAAAGGGGAGAATATTCTTGGTAGAAAGAGCGAGGGCACATCCCCTGCTAGAATAAGTGGCAAGGCAGAACACAAAGGCAAGAGGTGAGGTGAAAGGTACAAGAAGGAAACAGTTCACACAGGCGCTTATACGGGCCACAGTAAGGACATCACAGTTCATTCTCTGTCCTGGGAATAGCTGTACGTTTTAAGCAGGGAAGCAATGGTATCACTTTCTGCTGGTAAATATAAATTATGGGATGCAAGTAGAGGAATGAGACTGACAATAGAGCCATAATGCTAGATCAGTTGAGGGATCATGGTATCCATCCTCAGGTAGTAGTTGCAGAAATGGGAAGAAATCAAAGTATAATAAAGGAGTCGATTCCGGGAGAACTCCAGTTCCAGGGAAATCCGAGACCCTCTTCTGACCTCCGCGGCATTGCACGGCATGGGTGCACAGACTTGCATGCAGACAGTACATTCATACACATACAGAAATAAATAAAATTAATTTAAAAAAATAAAAATAAAAAAAATAAAGGAGTCGAATCCAGGGACATGCACTCTACAACCTATTATTCTGTACATTTTGGCCAGTTATGGCTTTCTGTGTTAATTGCTTTCTGTTGCATGAGGAAGCTTCATGGTGAGAGTTGAGAGATGCATTAGTATTCTCTCTACCCCCTGTTCTGCTGAGCCTTAGGGACCATTGCAGAACAGGGAGCAGAAAAATTATAAGAGGAAACAGTTTTCCAGGCTCCTGAGAACTTGCCAATTTGAACTTAAGGCAACGGTGGCAGCATGCACAAGACTCATACAAATGGGGCATCACCTTAAGAAGCGCTGTTTAACCTACCTTGTCCTGGAATATCAGATTTACTTATAAGTGGTCCACAGAAAGCCACCACCACAACAAGTTAAACTACTGCTTCCCACCTACCTCCAGCCAGTTTCTCCAAGAAAATATTCATTCTTTAGCACACACCTGCTTTCACTAACTTTCCTCAAACTGCATCTAAAGAGTCAATAAAATTGAATATATGTACATCTTTGAACTAATTAAGTCTAGATTATATTGGTGGCTATCTCCTTTGGACCGGGATGATTTAAAATTCATATTTTGCCAGGTGTAGTGGCACACGCCTTTAATCCCAGCACTCGGGAGGCAGAGGTAGGCAGATGTCTGTGAATTCAAGGTCAGCCTGGTCTACATAGAGTTCCAGGACAGCTGGGGTTGCAGGGAGACCCTGTCTCAAAAAGACCAAAATAAAAACACCAAAAATTTATATTTTGAGGAGACTGTGTTGGGAACATGCTTGACTAAAGTTCATTTATAAGAGGTAGGAACTGGGAATTTCAGAGTGAGCAGAAAACATAGAAAATGAAGAACAGTAGCATCCAGACTGCCTTGCTCTCTCTCAGGCATAGCTTAATCAACTTTCTCACAGTGAGGACTTTCTATAATATGTGTGATTGATTACATAGGCATTTCATTTTTTTTTTTTTTTTTTTATTTTTTTTGAGACAGGGTCTCCCTGTAGTCCCAGCTGTCCTGGAATTCGCTCTGTAGACCAGGCTGGCCTTGAACTCACAAAGATCCACCTGCCACTGCCTCCCAAGTGCTAGGATTAAAGGCGTGTGCCACATGCCCAGCTTGGCATTTCATTTTAAGTAACAGAACTTACATTGTAATTTAGATTTTTTTTTACGTCTGGAACTTTCCCATTCACATTTGTAGTCTGTCAGAAACACAAAACCACCAAACCTAGATGTTTCTACTGTTCCTTCTACTCAGAAAGACCACATTTCAGGATGTGATTCAATGACATACAAAAAAAAGAAAGAAAGAAAGAAAGAAAGAAAGAAAGAAAGAAAGAAAGAAAGAAAGAAAGAAAGGAAGAAAAACTTCTATAGAAATGGAAGTGGTTTCTTAATGAGGAACATCTGGCTCCTTTACAATCTAGAAGGATTATACAAGTGAACACTGTATGTGTCTATTCCACCCATGGCCTTGTGTCCTCAAAACCATAGAGATGAACTACACAAGTCTTTGAGTCACATGGCAGACTGTTGGGTTTGAAGCCCAATAAATGTAGACTTCCTTGGGCCTCTGTGCCCTCCTCTGTAAACTAAAGATGGTAACACCCACCTCACATGGTTGTTGTGAGGATTGAATAAGATGTAAATAAGCAATGATAGGCATTGATAAAGTCTTCTTTTTCTTCCCTATGACATTCAAAACACAGAAGTGTCTTCAGCCTAGGAAATTCAGACAATTCAACCAGCTACTGAACACTGAAACAGAGAGGACTGGAGCAAGGCATCATATAGCACAAAGCAACTGATGCTGTATTTAATTTTATTAATTTGGGCAAATATTCATTGTCCAGAACTCAGGCTAACCAATCCACTATCCAAATCTGCCCATATCTGAGGGGTATCCTAGGATGTGGGACTTTCAGTACCAGACCATGGGAATCCTAGGCAAATAAGAACAATTGGTCACCCAGCAGTAATTTAGACTATCAAGAATTCTGGGTTAGGGGTGGGCTGGAGAGATGGCTCAGTGGTTAAGAGCACTGCCTGCCCTCAAAGAGGACCAAGGCTCAGTTCCCAGCATCCATATGATGACTGATAAGCCCCTGTAACTCCTGTTCCAGGGGATCTAACATCCTCTTCTGGTCTCCCCAGGTATTGCCTGTATGTAGTGCATTTACATAGATGCAAACAAAACACTTATACACGTAAAATAAATTTTAAAAAATAGAATTTGGGGTTCATCTTTATTTCAGTGGGAAGAATCCACCCCCCCCAAGTATACAATGAAAGAGAGATGTGACTTTTATGTCCTTAGACTAAATCTGTCTTTCTCTTTCTTTTTTTTTTTTTTTTTTGGTCTTTTTGAGACAGGGTCTCCCTGTAGCCCCAGCTGTCCTGGAACTCACCTTGTAGACCAGGCCGGCCTTGAACTCACAAAGATCCGCCTGCCTCTGCCTCCCAAGTGCTAGGATTAAAGGTGTGCGCCACCACACCCAGCGTCTTTCTCTTTTTTTTATTGCCAAGCTTCTCCCAGGTGATCTTTGCTCCCTGGGTCTTTCTGCTCAGTCCAAGTTTCCTCTCAAAGTCACTCATTTGGAATCACTGTAGATTTTGAAAGATCTTTAACTAACAGCATTTAAAAAGGAAGTAGGGCATCTTGGTTAACAATAATGCAGTGTCTTCTCTTAAAAACATATTTTCACACACAAAAAAAATATTTTCACATTATTTCTCAAAACTATAGCATGAATGTTCCTAGTTTCACTAACATGGTTCCCAAGAGCCATACTCCCTAATAATAAAGGGACAGGGCTGGGCTTAGAGCCCCTCACAGTGCCCTCTAGCCAGACTCATCCCTGGTGGCCCGCAGAGTTATTATCCCTTATTCATGGAATCCAGTGAACTAGCCAACTTCTTAATTTCTTCCAGAAATTGAATTCAATATCATGATATAAGTTTGCTGCCATTCTGAAACTGGACATTCCTGATGTAGGTAGCCTTTCCTACATAACCTTATATATTTCCTTTGTGATGTGCCTCTTCTTTTCCACCTAAAAACCAGAGGGGACTCTGAGTCTTCTAGATTCCTTCATTACTGAGCAAATAATTCTGAGTAGGAAGCAGGTGGCGGTGTTCTCCCTGATAGGCCACCGCCCTGCCAGCATTGAAATATGTGTTTAGCAGCTTTCTTTTCCACTCTGAGCACATATCGATTTCAGAAGGGAAAAGGGGCTCTGCAGCTGAAATGCCCCAAGAGCTGAAGAGCTGCTTGGGGACCTCCCATAAGCACATGCAGTGGCTTGCCTGTCATTGTTCTTAAGTGCTAGTGGAATCACTCACCCACTCCTTTATATTGATGACAGCATGGTCCTGTTTGCTTAGTGTTCTGGTCTCTCCTCTGGCTGCCCTTCTTCCTGATGTCTCCAAAGTGGTCACATGTGGCCATGTATTAATACTTCATGGATCAGATGTCTATTCTGTGTTCTCATTACACACTCAGAGCTTCCTCTCCTGCTCAAAGGTGTACTTCTTAAATCCATAGCTCTACATTTTGGTTTCTTTTCCTGTAACAAGATCTGTTATCATCTTGAGCAATTTATATTAAACTTGCTGGGCCCATCTTCCTAAATAATTCCTTCTCAGACTTCTATTTTTCTCGGAGTTCTAGCAACATTTCTTTCTCCTGGTTTAAAATCTTGGCATCATAACTCATTTTCCCATTTCCAGCCAGAAACAAAATGGATTCCCCCTTTATGAGGTCCCCCATATGCTCTACGAGGTCTTTCCCTACTGCATTCAGTCTCACCTATACCCAACTTCACATTCACTCATTAGCTCCTACTCTAGATGGTCCCACTTCCATCCATCCCTCTACCATCCCCAGTTGGCTCACAAATTACAATGTAAAGTGCCTCCAATTCAAGTTGCCTTAGTCTAATATTTAGGAATTTCTATATTAAATCCACAATAAACTTTTCACCGAGAAATAATCTCAAATGTAACAGGAGCCATTTTTTACATTAAACTGAGTGTTAAATAATTAGTTAATTGGATTCTTACATACAAAAAAAATGTTCAGTCTCTGTCTGTCACTCTTCATTTTGGTTGCTATAACAAAACGCCAGAGGATAGAAGACTTAGAAACAACAACAACTTAGAGTTCAAGATTAAGATGCTGGCAGATACTCTGTGTGTGAGAGCCTGCCATGCTGATTCACAGACATCTATCTTCTTGTTATGTGCTCATGGGTCATCCTTTTGCTCCTAGGCCTTTTTTATGAGAGCGTGAATTTTATCATGAAAGCTCTGCTCTCAAAACCTCATCACTTACCAAATATTTCACCTCCAAATTTACACTGGGGATTACATACCAGAATAAATAAATTCGAGGATACACATTCAGACCATAGTACAGTCCAACCGTCCTAGCTCTCTGACCTAGTTTGCTTCTCAATTGCTGTGACAAAACACTCTGACCAAACCCAACTTGGGGAGGAATGGGTTTATTTGACTCTTATCTCCCAGGTCATGGTTCATCACTGAGGGAGCCCAAGGTAGGAACTCAGGGCAGGAACCTGGAGGCAGGCCATGGAGGAATGCTGCTTACTGGCTCGCTCCCCTGGCCCATGGGGTGATACCACCCACAGTGGGTGGTATCAAAAATCCAAGAAAATGCTCCACAGACCTGGCCACAGGCCAGTCCAATGGTGGCAATATCCCAGTTGAGGCTCCCAGGTGTGTCAAGATGACACTAAAGCTATCCAGCACACCCTCCTATTTTGCCCATCTCCCCTCTGGTTTTGACACATTGAGTTTTTCTTCTGTTTGGGCTCTGAGCCTGTTTCATGCTCTGAATCGAACTTCTCACCTGCTCCCAATTCAGGCTGGCTAGGAGTATAGTGCACTCTGGGATAATCCTCTTTCATGATTAATTACTTAGTGGGCCTGGTGAGATCTGGAACAAAGATTTATTTACATGGCTTATTTATTAATGTGTAGGATAATCACGTGAGAGGTAGTGGAAGTAGTTCCAGTATTTATCCTACACATAACCAAGGCGCAGCTAGAACCTATAGTAGCACAGTGCAATAGACCCTTCCCTGAAGATGGAGATGCTCTATTCTTTGTTCTTGAGAGAGTAGCTATTATCTAGATGTGCCTTCTGAGCACCTGAAAATGGTTGGCATGGTGGAAAAATTAATTACTCACTTCATTTCATTTTGATTAAATTCAAATAGCCACATGTGGCTTGCTACCATATCAAACAGTATAAATCTGTAGTCAACATCACAGCTGACTCTGATGAAAAATGGTGTTTAAGACTTACTTTAATAAGCAGTCCAGGTGACTCATGGTCATTACTGGCATAGAGAATATAATCAACAAATGTTTGTTGAATGGTTGGATAGATGAAAGAATGCAAAAGAGAGAGTCAGACTACAGCTTCTTTGACATTGAAAAAGAAATCATGGGCTATGGGGAGCTGTTTCAAACTAAGGAAGGCTAGAAGGCCTTACCAAGTGCAATACATTGGCCTTGAAAGAATCTTGCTTCAGGAACTGGAGAGATGGCTTGGCGGTTGAGGGCACCAACTGCTCTTGCAGAGGACCCAGGTTTGATTCCCAGCACCCACATGGCGGCTGAGAACCATCTTTAACTCCAGTTCCAGGGAATCCAATGCCTTCTTCTGACCTCCGCAGCATTGCACAACATGGGTGCACCAACCTACATGCAGACAGTACACTCATACACATAAAAAATAATAAATAAATAAAAATTAAAAAAAGAAAGGATCTTGGTTCGAAGTGTAAAATTAAGCCAGATATGGTGGCACTTGCTTTTAATCCCAGCACTCAAGAAGCAGAGGCAGGCAGATCTCTGTGAGTTCAAGGCCAGCTTGGTCTATATACTGAGTTTCAGGCCAGCTGGGGCAATAGGGAGATCATGTCTTAAAAAACAAACGACAAGGGCTGGAGAGATGGCCTAGCGGTTGAGAGCGCCGACCGCTCTTGCAGAGGACCCAGGTTCGATCCCCAGCACCCACATGGCAGCTGAGAACCGTCTGAAACTCCAGTTCCAGGAGAACTCCAGTTCCAGGGGAATCCGAGAGACCCTCTTCTGACCTCCGCGGCATTGTACGACTCGGGTGCACAAACTTGCATGCAGACAGTACATTCATACACATACGGAAATAAATAAAATTAATAAAAAAAATTAAAACAAACAAACAACAACAACAAAATTTTTAATTAAATAAAGAGAAGTCTACAAAAGCCGTTTGGGGACAAGTTGGAAAATATAAACATGTTACATGATGTTAAGAAATTGTTTTTAGTTGTCTTAGGTGACATGATGTTATCGTAATTATAGAGAAAAAATATTTTTCCAATCAAATACCATGCTGAAGTACTTAGGAGTGAAGCCTCATAGTATCAACACCTCATTATTATGTGGCTCAGCTATAAACATTGTAAGAGGGAAGGAGGTACAACAATGACAAAATGTTAACTGTTCTGCATTGTGTATTTTTAGCTACTCATTGTATATAAAGGTGAAGACCTTTTCTGTATGCTTGAAATTTTATAAAAATGGGAGACATATCAGCCACAACAAATCACCAAATCCTAAATAAATAAAAATGTAAAATTCTGTGCTTCCTGATTTGGGGAGTCCTAACCTCTTCATTCTGCCCCAAAATAATATAGTTCTGAAATTGTGTTGCAGACTCTCTGGACCAGGTATTATAAACTGTCAGCCTAAAGATCCATTCTAGCCTATATAGTTTTTCTTTGCCCAAATAAAATGCTGTTGTTTTAAATTAAATGAGTTACCAACACTTATAATTTTAAGGATCTTTTTTTATATCTTGTATAGTAAAATATTTTGTACTACATTGAAAGAGAAAATACTTTATAAGAGCAAATGTGTAGGTTACTTACAAGGAGATAAACCTTGTTCTAAAATTTTCATGTATATTTAATTTATTCAATCCTCACAACACTGCTATGGGGTGGGTACTGTTATTGTCTCCTTCACAGATAATGGATAAAAAAGTTGATAAACTTTCCCAAAGCCTCATGGCTATTGACCTATAGAACTAGGGGGAACCTGTGGATTCTGCCTCCTAGCCACTACACCAGGACACACTAATGGAAATCTGCCTCCTCACTTTCTCTGTAGAAACAGAAAATCTGGCAACATATTTCCTTTTTTAAAAAAAATTTTATGTGTATGAGTGTACTGTCTGCATGTAAGTAGGTGCACCCATGTCGTGCAATGCTGCGGAGGTCAGAAGAGGGTGTCAGATTCCCCTGGAACTGGAGTTAAAAATGGTTCTTAGCCACCATGAGGATGCTGGGAAATCGAACCCGGGTCCTCTGCAAAAGCAGTCAGTGCTCTTACTGAGCCATCTCTCCAGTTCCGCAACATATTTCCTACATAGGGCCAACCAAGCAGGTCTGGGTAGCCTCAATTCTCTGGAAGATAGGACAGCCTCTCTTCTACCTGCCATAGTCCTCATGGTACCCTGCTGCCAAAGCTTTGGGGTTTTGATCCCTGGCCTAGCCACAGTACAACTGAAGACACTAAGGTGAGTGGCACACAATAGCTATGTTACAGGCACATAAACTGCCTAAAGTCAAGTTGGCCATCAGACTGACCACTCCGTAGACCTACACAGGGAAGCACAATAGAGTCAAGAGTGGCACGAGTGTTGGAAGGGACCAGGACAATTGTCAGTAGACAGTGATGAAAAGTTTCAAGAGGAAGTCATGTGTTACATAGTTGGTGAGTAATGGACCCCATCAGAGATGATGTGGGCCAGTGAAGAGCCTGGACAAGAATGGCCTGGGTTGGAAACTTGATTCCATACTTAGGGTGACCTTGGATGAGTTTCTTACCTTCTTCAGACTTCCATTCTCTTCCCTGTAAAGTGGGGGCAATGCCTCCAAGTGGTGAGAAGAATGAAATGAGAGACCATGTATAGTCTCTTTGGATCTTTGTCATACAAATAACCATAATATTTTTATAATATTAACCATTAATACTAATTCTAATACTAATCATTCTTATTTTCATTTTTCCCCTAGAGTTAAGAAGCCAGAACTTGGGAAACTATGGTAAGTATCCAGTATTTGTTGGACCCTTATTGTTCAGAGGGCCAAGTCTGGCTCTAATTTAGCCTGGAACACAAATAAGTGGTTATAGGTATCTTTATGGTTTGATGGTATTTATTAACAAAAAATAGACAATAATTAAGGAGAAAGCTGACAAAGGATTTATAAGAGATTTTTAATGAAAATTTAAAAATAAATTTCTTTACATATAAAAATAACAAATGAAGAGATGGAAATGTTAAATACTCCAACATGATCATAATATGTGCTGAATTATACTGTGCCAATGAAAAACTTAAAAAGTAAAAATAAAATAGAAAATGCCAACAATAATTTAAATGGCTACCGATGCTTCATCCAGCAAGAGTTTGTTGTTGTTCTTTTATTGGTTATTTTTGTTTTGTTTTTGAGACAAAGTCTTACTGTGTAGACCACACTGGCTTTGAACTCACAGAGATCTGCCTTCCTCTGCCTTCTTAGTGCTGGGATCAAAGGCATGAACTATGTCCCACTTTTCAGCAGGGATACCTATGATGGCTCACGCCCAGATGAAAGTGTAAACAAAACTGGACTTGATTTTGTCTTCCCAGAAGCCCCTCTGGAAATAGTTGGCTAGGTGAAGGACACTACACCCATATTCTGGAATGCTACACTGCCACTATGAAGAAAGTTTGCAGAGAATTTGTTTTGGTGTTGGATTTATTAGCTAGCTATATGAGTGAAAATTTTGATACCTATATTACAAAATATACAAAAGTATAATCCAGATACTTTGTTGTTTAAATGAGAAATTTAAAACAAAGTTTCCAGAAGTTATATAAATGAATATCTTCATAGTCTTACATAGATATTTTTAAATAGTATGCAAAAATGAGCATAATGGAAAATATAAGTACATTGAAAATCAACAGGATTAAGAATTGTTAAGGAATAATTAATTTATTTTTTATTATTTTTTTAGGAATAATTAATTTTTTAAAACAGTCTATGTTTAGCCTGGTGTGGTGGCACATGCCTTTAATCCTAGCACTCAAGAGGCAGAGGCAGGCGGATCTCCGTGAGGATCTCTGTGAGACTGAGGCCAGCCTAGTTCATATATTTTATATAGTGAGACCCAGTGTCAAAAAAAAAAAGAACCCACGAAACAAATAAAAAAATCCTAGTCTCTGTTGAGAGTTTTTCTAAAAGCAAAGTACAAAATCATATTCACACTATTAACTATGTGGTTCAAATCACCTATAACCCAGAGCTTGAAAATAAGCTGTCGCTGGGCGTGGTGGCGCACGCCTTTAATCCTAGCACTTGGGAGGCAGAGACAGGTGGATCTTTGTGAGTTCAAGGCCAGCCTGGTCTACAAGGTGAGTTCCAGGACAGCTGGGGCTACAGGGAGACCCTGTCTCGAAAAGACGAAAAAAAAAAAAAAAAAAAAAAGCTGTCAACATTACTATTACGATCAGCCTTTTTCGGTTCTGTTTTAAACATATACTATTTACATAGCAAAAGTCGTGCATAGACAGGAAATAAGTTAAAAACAAAAGAAAACAAAACAAAAACCTCAGCTGCAGACTAGCATTCTGCTCTCTCCAAACACTCACGTGTTTTCTCTTTGCTCTTGCTGTGCCCAGGGCCGGGCGCGCAGGCCTCCACCTGGCCAGCACAAGCACTGTGAGGGGTGCATCAACCGCCACTGCCATGTCCCAGTGGAGCCCAGCGTCTCCTGCCTGGTGATAAGCTGCGGCCTGCTCTGTGGTGCTACCTTTCACATGTGCAAAGAGGCAGAGCATGCGCTCCTCTGCCCCCTAGAACAGGTTCCATGCCTCAACTCTGAATATGGCTGCCCGCTCTCCATGTCTCGCCACAAGCTGGCCAAGCACCTGCAGGTGTGCCCTGCCAGTGTGGTCTGCTGCTCCATGGAATGGAACCGCTGGCCAAATGTCGACTCAGAAACCGTCCTTCATGAGAACATTATGAAAGAGCCCCCCAGCGAAGAGCGTTTGGACACAGCCCTGGCCCTCCAGGACCAGAAGGTCCTCTTCAGATCCTTGAAAATGGTAGAGCTTTTCCCAGAGGCCAGAGATACCACTGAGGAGGAAACATCTGTGAACGGTGATGCCAGTGGGGAGGAGCTGGGCTGCGCAGTAGGGGGAGTGGATGCCAGGACAGCCCCACACTGCTGTCTGCAGGCAACCAACGAGGAGACGGTGGAGCTCAGCCAGGAGGAACGGGAAACACTGGCAAAAACCAAAGAAGGGATGGACCTGGCCAAGTTCGGCCAGTGGGAAAATATGTTCAGCAAGGAGCATATGGCCTCTGTGTTGACAGGTCCCTCTGGGAGGCGTGGGGACAGGGGCAGGAACCTGGCTGGGGAAGATCAGAGTTCCCGTGGTCCTAGCGGGGCCGATGTAGAGAGAGCTGCCGAGGGGAGACAACCACAGGAAAACGAGAAGCAGCAAGACTCTCCTGCACCCATGGAGATGACAGGGCTTGCCCCCTGGCAGGATGGTGTTCTGGAAAGACTGAAAACAGCTGTAGATGCAAAGGATTATAACATGTATCTCGTGCACAATGGGCGGATGCTCATTCACTTCGGACAAATGCCTGCTTGCACACCAAAGGAGAGAGACTTCGTTTATGGCAACCTCGAGGCTCAAGAAGTGAAGACCGTTTACACCTTCAGAGTTCCTGTGAGCTACTGTGGAAAGCGAGCTCGCTTGGGAGATGCCATGTTGAAGTGTAGGCCAAGTGAACATAAGGCAGTGGACACTTCAGATTTGGGCATCACTGTGGAAGAACTGCCCAAATCCGATCTCATAAAAACTACCCTACAGTGTGCTTTGGAAAGAGAACTCAAAGGTCATGCCATCTCTGAATCTAGGAGCATCGATGGGCTTTTCATAGATCTTGCTACCCAGACATACAACTTTGAGCCAGAGCAGTTTTCCTCAGAGACTGTGTTGGCTGACCTCCTAAACTCTGCCAACCCTGGAGGACTGCATGTGGAGCTCCGTAGCGAGTGTGTGACCAGGAGACATAACAAAAGCAGCTCTGTCTTTACCTTCACCTGCAGCAAATTCTTCAGGAGGGATGAATTTCCCATGCACTTCAAGAATGTCCACACAGACATTCAGTCATGTCTCAATGGCTGGTTCCAACATCGATGCCCCCTGGCCTATTTGGGATGTACATTTGTTCAAAACCACTTCCGCCCTCCTGGGCAAAAGGCAAAAGTGATTTACAGTCAGGAGCTCAAGACTTTCGCTATCAAGCCAGAGGTTGCATCAGAGCTAAGTGAGGGAAGGAAGAGCAACCATCTCTCAGGCCATGGTGGAAAAAGCCAGAATTCTCTAACCAGCCTTCCCCTGGAGGTATTGCAGTACATTGCTGGGTTTCTGGACAGCATCAGCCTGTCCCAGCTCTCCCAGGTATCAGTGCTCATGAGGAATATCTGTGCCACTTTGCTACAAGAGAGAGGGATGGTCCTTTTGCAGTGGAAGAAGAAGAGGTGCTCTCATGGAGGCACCTCCTGGGAAGTCCACAGACAGGCAAGTAAACATTTTGTTGTTGTTGTTGTTTATTCATTTGTTCATTCAGCAGTTGGGACAAGTGCTGTACCAGGCATTGGGACAGATGCTAACATAGGAGTTCAGTCAAACAGGGAAGACAGGATATAAATATATGTTCGGCAATAGAGATGGTGATGTCGGCTTATGTGTTCAATGTCTCCCATTTGCATACAATGTGCTATTCTCCATTCTTTTCCACCTGGACTGTCCCCAAGAGGCTGATGTCTGCAGCCTGCCTGACCTGGTCCTCCAGCTTCTACTTGGGCTACTTGCTTGGAAATTCAAAAGCAGCAGCAGCAACAGCAGCAGCAGACAGGGAACAGTGCTGAAGCATCTGCTCTTCTGGCCTCTCCTTGTGTGCTTACCTCTCCCCCTTTCAGGATGCCGTGAACAGGCTGGGTCCCTCCACTGAAGGTGACTGCACCAGGAGGCTTGCTCCACACAAGTACTGGTTCCAAAGACCAACCTCCTTCTCTCCCTGTACTAACTCTAAGTTACTCTGTAGGAGCTCTGGCTGCTGCCTTATATTCTGTGGTTTTCTTGCATACCTACTTGTGAATCGTTCCTTGGCTTTCTTCACATTACTTAGTTTGATTGTGCCACTTGTTCCTTGCTTGGACTCTGCTATAACAGGCCAACAAATTCATCTCAGTCACTTAACAAATGCTTAAAAACACTTTTATTTTGAAATTGTATCTGATTCTGGTCCATTGATCTCCCATGGCTGAAATGCTTATTTAATACAAAACACTTCAGTATAAATCAAACCCTTCTGGTTTTTGTTTTTGTTTTTTTTGTTTTTGTTTTTGGTTTTTTTTGTTGTTTTTTTTTGTTTTGTTTTGTTTTTTGTCTTTTTGAGACAGTCTCCCTGTAGCCCCAGGCTGTCCTGGAACTGCTCTGTAGACCAGGCCGGCCTTAAACTACAAAGATCCGCCTGCCATGCCTGGCTAAAGAAACCCTTCTGTAAAACCTTCCTCTTTTTCTCAACTGACTCATCTTTTCTTAACTGAATTATTACTTCTACAGAAGTTAGAATCCTATTTCATCATATTCCAGGTACCTGTGGTATCCTTTCTCAAAGAACTCTTGACTATATGATGCCTACTTAGATCACAAATGCCACTGTTGTTTTTGTCCTTAATAAGTAGGTGTCTACAAACTGCCAGGAGAAATTAGAGTTTTTTGCATCCATTTTATTATGTCCAAAGCATCCTGTATATTTTTCATTAAGTATTCCTTAATCTCCCTTCTTGGAAAATTGAAGAATAAGACTCTATTATGTATCCATGCCTATATCTATGTGTTAAACCCTGATTGCCAACCAACCACACTCTGGTAAACATTAGTGAGATCAAGATACTTGCCTTCAGGTGGTGCATGCCTTTAATCCCAGCACTCGGGAGGCAGAAGCAGGTGGATCTCTGTGAGTTCAAGGCCATCCTGGTCTACAAAGCAAGTTCCAGGCCAGCTGGGGCTACAGGGAGTCCCTGTTTCAAAAATACCAAAAAAAAAAAAAAAAAGATACTTGCCTTCAGGATAGTAAGACCAGCTCATATCTTATTCTATAAAATCAGATGCCAGTAATTTAATTTATAAACTACAAATACCATTATTTTTTTACTCAAGTTTGCCCCCAATTCAAACATTTCTGAAGGCCACTCTTGAATATCATTTGAGACAACTAATTTCTTAAAAAAAGGATAAAGAGAATTTAATTGAGGCTAAATATATTCATATTAAAGTGGCTTCTTAAGTAAAATAGGTATTTCTAAGATTTGGGAAACATTTTTCTTTTCTTAATTTTTTTACTTATTATCATTTAATTATTATTTTTATTTTATGTGTAGTATTTTGTCTGCATGTATGTAAGTGCAGTTGTGTCATGCAATGCTAGCAGAACTCAGAAGAGGGCATCAGATCCCCTGAACTGGAGTTACAGATGGTTGTTAGCTGTCATGTGGGTGCTGGGAACCAAACCCAGTCCTCTAGTGCTCTTAACACCTGAACCATCTCCCAGACCCAGGAATATTTTTCTTACCCAGGACCAATGGTCAAATCTAAGGGTGGAGCAGTCAGGTTGAAAGATATTGGCATGCCTAGCCTCACAACTTTAAAACTAGTGACTTTGCCACCATATCCCAGGTGGCAAACCAAAGTTATTGAGTGCCAGACTCATGGAGCTCTTCTTTGGGATTCCTATTCTAACAAGACCCTTATTTGTTAAGATGCCTTTAATTTTAAGCATTAGAAAACAAACTTAAAGTGACATAAATGATAAGGAAGACTTACCTATATAACAAAAATTCCAAAGGCAATGGCTTCACTTAAGGCTTAATCTAGCAGCTCAAAAATGTCCCCAAATGACCTTTGTTCTTTCTTCTTCTTAACTGTACTTCTGCAATATTGGCTCCATTCTAAGACAGTTCTCCCTCCATGCCCCTGGTAGCTTTTGGCAGGTTCTAGAACTATAACCTTCCCCAAGTACAGAAGGAAAAGAAAAATCTTCTTTGTGAAACCTCAGAAAAAAGTTCTGGAGCTGAGCCCCATTGGTGCTAATCATCATGATTTGAACTAGGGGTCTAGAACTAATTATTGTTGCCCATGGGGGTGCTGGGTATGGTGCATGTCAAGTACTGATGGGTGTCAGTCATCATAAACAACTGCAAGGCTGGCTGGGAAGGATGCTAGCTAGGCATTGGATGCAGGGGAGGGAAGTGACAAAGATCTGCAGCAGCCACAGCACTCTAGAAGCACAGGGGGAGCGGGGCAGCTCATGTATCATTCAGACCCAGCCAGTCTGAGGCCACTGCTGGTATTTACCTCTGAGTTTCTCCTTCCCAACAGATCTGGCAGTTCAGCAGCCTCTTCTCCAAGATCAAGAGCTGGGAGTTTAATGAAGTCACCTCCATGTCTGAGCACCTGAAGGCCTGTCCTTTTAACATTGTGGAGCACAAGACTGACCCAATTCGTTTGACCAGCATGTGTCAGCCCCATGAGCAGGCCAGGGAAAGCTTAGTGTCCACTTTCAGAGCCCGGCCACGGGGAAGACACACCTAAAGATTCACATGCTGCTGCTCTTGACTCCTCAGAGTTATGGAAAATAGGACAGTGTAGTTGAAGACGCCCTTCTAAACTTGCATATCTGCTTCTCTGGGTGTAGGGAATATTAGCCCTTCGGGCCTCAGCAGCTACTCTAGGCCAAAATGGTTTCTAAGCTCTGGCTTGTACAAAGAGTGCCACATATTTGACTTATTTCTCTCTCTTTTTTTTTTTCCTAAAATAAATCAGTCTAGGGAGAAAATAAGTAACTTAAGGCCATTTGAAAATTCTTAGTTGATAAAAGATCCAGGAAATTCCCTGACTACTGCAGGCTATGATTTCACATTGGGCATTGGGCTTTCTAGTTTACAAACCACCTTCAAGTTCTTAGGGCAGGCTGTGCAGGAACAGAATCTGAAGTTCAGTGATATCACCTACCTCCACCCCCACCAGGGTACCTGGAGAAAAGAGCCTGAGCTGCCAGGTTCTGGAGCTTTATCTGTCTTGACAGTCAAGTCTGGGACTTCTTTTAGTCACTCTACTGCCCTAAGTCCAAGTGGTTCCAACCGAGCCCAACAGAATGGACTACCTCCATGAATACAGCAGTTTCAAGGATACCACAGGCCAAAGCATGGGAGTACCCATGAATTCACAGCATCTGTTGTATAAAATCTTAGCATCACAAAGAAAGACATCTTTAAAATAAAGCTGAGTCCAAAGGCTTCTGGGAGCAAAATAGTTCCTAAGTGAGAACTGCTGTCTTAAAGGATGGAATACTAGTGACAGCAAGTTAGAATATTCTCACTTTGTAGTGTGGCAAAATCCTATCTCACATAGCTTCTCACAATAGCTACGACTTAATGCAACTTTTACTTATTTACAAAATAAGTTTTAGACATGTGGCAATACTACGTTGGCAACCAGATGGAGCTGATTTACCTGATATGGCTTTGTGTCCTTGAGCTATAATGTAAGAATATATCCTCTCTGCCCTCCTTATGGAAACCTGAAGCCAGGAAAGTGATTTGTCTCATTTAAATCTGCCTTCTCTAAACTGGTGTCATTTTCCAGCAGTCCTAGACATTCTCAGCAAGTAAGAATTAAGGGGGGGAAGGGTGGCCAGTCAACACAGGGAAACAGAGAACAAAGAATTAAACCAACAGAAGGGGTCTCACTAGGCTGTAACCATGTTGCCTGAGTATCTTTCTCTGACCACCTTCAAAACTGGTGTAGATGAAGTAGTTGATGTCTGACAAAGATCAAGAAAGCAGCAGAGGGCAGGCATGGTAGCACTTGGGAGGCAAAGGCAGGTGGGTCTGTGTGAGCTTGAGGCCAGTCTGGTCTACATAGTGAGTTCACACCAGCTAGACGTATAGGGAAATAGGGAGACTCTGTCTCAAATAAAATTAAAAAAAAACAAAAAAAACAAAAAAAACAAAAAGGCAGCAGAGCCCAGAGCAGAAGCATGCTCTTCACGATAGCACTCCTCTGGTATTGCTAGTTAAGGCGATGCTATTTTCCTAGTATGTATTGTTTGGTTCATATTTCACCACTGTTTATGAGTTACCATTTTCTGAAACTGTAACTAGAGTGTTCTCTAAAAAGTTTTGTTCAGCAAAAATGAGTAAGTAGAAACAGCTAAACAGTGAGGTGGGGAAGAAGGAAGAGTGTTCTCCAGGCATTAGGTCTGTATTTTGAATCTGGTTCTTCCCATACAGAAGAATGAAGTTCCCCAGAGCCCTCTCAGGGTTTCTTATTAGAAAAAGGAAGTGAAGGTGTGGTAGGGCATGCCTTTAATCCCAGCACTCAGGAGGCAGAAGCAGGTGGATCTCTGTGAGTTCAAGGCCAGCTTGGTCTACATAGCAAGTCTAGGCCAGTTGGGGCTGCAGGAAGACCCTGTCTCAAAAAGACCAAAAAAAAAAGGAGAGAGATTCACAGAATACAACAGAAACAAACACCAGCACCGAGAATGAGGAGCCAGAGTGCTGAAGAGTGACAGGGAGGGCAGAATGAGGAGCCAGAGTGTTGAAGAGTGACGGGGAGGGCAGAGGGTTCTGCCTCCATAAGCTGCACTACTGGTCCAGGAGAGCAGTGAGGTGGCCCCCACATCCGACTGGGACCTGCACACTTCCAGCCCCACTTTCCTCCCCCAGTTGCTATCTCTATTAACAACTTGAAACACATTTTATAAGCTTATGTTACAGGAAACCAATGTAGCTCGTGCATGCACTGATCTCTAGAAATAAGCACATTTTGCAGGGAGAGGGCAGATGCAGCAAAGGGGACCTTTCCAGAGACACTGGGTTCAATAGATAGTTGGACTAAGGAGATGCAATTGCAAAGAGCAGACTGAGCATAGCAGGCATCATCTTATAAAAAAAAGACAGCTACATGTGGTTTCAGATGAGGCTGCAGCTGAGGATGATGAGGAGTGAATCATAGGCATAGAACCCAAATAGGATGGTGGCTATGAGCAGGGCCCTTTGATGAGCATCACCCCTGAGAAAGGCAGTATAGAGGCTGAAAGCAGCTCTGAATGGGGATGGGAGTAGGGGAGCTATAGAACTGAGCCAGAAAGGACCCGTGGCTCCTGTGTACAGGGACCTGGGAAAGAAGGGACAAATGAAAAGCAGGGCGAGAATTAAAAATGTATCAAAAAATCCAACACTATACACATCTGATATATGGGTAATGTGAAATCTGAAGTGGAGAATGAAGTTTTGTGTATCTGTGACACCTTCTCTCGGTATACCAGAAGCCCCAGTGTTTCCCTAAGGGGAAATAAAAGCTGCTTTGCACTCTGAAAGGCTAAGTGGGTGAATCTTGTGAGTTAGGACCAGAGACACACACCTCTAAGAGGCCCTGGAGCAATGTGGTCTTAGCCTCTAATTGTAATCCTTGATTCCAATGCCTTTCCCATATTTACAAGCCAAAGCCAACAACCTAACAGCTTAGGCTTCTATGTCCTATCAACCAAACTTCAATCCCTGCCTGGGATGAGCCCACTTTGCCTCCCTCACCCCTGTATTTGTACTTGGTGAATCACTTTTTGCTTACTGTGGCTGTTTGAGTATCCTGATCTCTTTTCCTACCTAGACCACACCTCATGAACTTTCTCCAACCAACCTCCTTTCTGGACATTTGTTTCAACTGTCCAGGTGTCAGGCAGCCTGGACTTTGCTGAGCATGTTTCATGCTCTTTAACTTCACCTGAGTTTGTTCCCCTTTTGTGTAAGTCTTTTCTTTTGATCAGCCTTCCCTTTCCTACTTCCAGTCCTCTAATCTTTGCTTCTTCCTCAAGAATCATTAAGAGCTAGGGGCCTGGAGAGAGAGAGAGCTCAGTCAGTAATGCTTGCCTCAAAAGTATGAGGGCCTGTGTTTGATCTCTAGAACCTACATGAAATGCCAGACATGACAGCTCCTGCCTGTTATCTCAGTGCCTGCAAGGCAGAGACAGGAGGATCCCTGGCTCTCACTGCCAACCAGTCTAGCCTAACTGGTAAGCTCCAGGTCAATGAGAGACCCTGTTGCAAAAGAGGGTTATGGTATTCCTGAGAATTAACACCTAAAGTTGCCCTTTAGTACACACACACACACACACACACACATACAAAATCACCATGTTCTGAAAGTATGTGGCTGTTCTTCCCAGGCAGGTAGCTGACTACACACAACTGCTAGAAGCTGAGCTGAACTATCTTATCCAGATGCCACCTGTGCCTATTATTCCATCTTGCTGCCACTCACAGGCTGGTTTGTTGGACTGGGATTAAAGTACAGCCAAATGAAAAGGCCTAGCTCTTGACACTCAGGGTGCAGGGTTTGGATCATGGTAAGAGGGAGTCTTCCGAAACTAACTCATCCTACCCAGCATATCACCAAGGAGAAGATAAGAGGTAGTGCATCTGAAAGAGGGAAGGAGGGCTAGAGCCAGGAAGGTAGGGCGGGAGGCCAGCACTAAAAGCACCATTTACCTCAGTAAAAAGATCAGCTATAGTCTCACTTTATTTCCAGTTTTAAGACTGAACACAAGACAAGGACAGTTCCAAATGTCTCTCAAGGGAAGAAAAGTGGGCAAAAGTATAATTGTCAAACCAGGCATTCTGGAGTTGCCCTCCCAGGCTAGCAAATGGACACCAGGGCTCACAAGGGAGGACAGTAGAGCTGGGGTGTTGGTGAAGGAGGCAAGCCCACAAAATGAACATTCGTGAGCTAATCCAGGGTAGAAACGGACACTGAAGGATGGCCCCCTGCCTCACGCTGGCTCTGCTGGGATCCCTAAGCGGAGCAGGAAAGGGAAGTCTGTCAGCACCTCGGGCACCCTGTGGCACCCTGTTAGGTGCTTGCAGCAGGAATATGTAGAACAAATGAAAGCAGAGTCACTTTGGACATGAGAAGTCACAGTAGCAGAAAATAATGGGGCTGGCTGGTCACTAGAGGAGCTTGACATAATTTGCAGGGAAGAGTCCAAAGTGACCATGGCAATGGCCCCGCCACCAGCCTTCATCCACCATCTCAATATCAGTGATGATGTCATCAGGGTCAAAGGAAAGTTCATCACTACCCTCTGCAATAGAAGTTGAAGGGACATTAGATGGGAATCCCTCTGCACCTTTCTGTGTCAAAGCCTCAAGGAAGGCTACATGTCTTGTCTTCCCCTTGATGCTAGGTTTAGGCCCTTCCTTGACCCCCATCATCTTCCCCCTTTCCATGTATCAGGGACCATCCCCACCATGCCCTTTAAGTGGATTCACAAACTTACCTCCTTGGTAATCATACAGGGCTACGGCTGAGGTCCCCATTCCACCAGCCCCAGCTGATGATCCTGCATAACGAGAAATGTAAACATCAACATGGAGATTGTAAACAGACAGATCTTGCTCAGCAGAACGGGGAGATGCCCTCTCCTCCTTCTCTGCTCCACTAGACCTGATCAAATTCAGGAGCTACTTTTCCACCTCCCTAGTCACCCCACTCACCAGCCTGTGAAGATGTTAAAGTAGTGTCCTCGGGCTCCAGCACATCCTCGTAGTCCCCCTCTGCTTCATTATCCTGTTCGTATACCTCCTCAACATCCTCATAGTCATTCTCAGGCTCAGGCTCAGGTGCTGCTTCATATACTGGCTCTTCAGCCATCTGGAAGCCTTCTGGGGTTCTAGGGGGCAGAGCTGGGGGCTCCTCATTGTCCTGAGGAGAGACCATGTGGACCAAGAGGATTCAATAATGGCTCAATGAGGCTGCTAACACCACCTTCAGCACCCAACCCCTTGCCTGCCATCTAACAGCCTCTCCTCAGGAGCACAGTCTATCACCCATCTTTATTCCTCAGCCTCCTAAAACATCCACTTCTTTTTTAAATTTATATTTATTTTTATGTGTATGAATGTACTGTCTGCATGCAGGTTTGTGCACCCATGTAGTGCAATGCCGCGGAAGTCAGAAGAGGGTGTCGGATTCCCCTGGAACTGGAGTTCTCCTGGAATTGGAGTTAAAGACGGTTCTCAACCGCCATGTGGGTGCTGGGGATCAAAGCTGGGTCCTCTGCAAGAGCAGTCGGCGCTCTTAACCGCTAGTCATCTTTCCAGGCCAACATCCACTTCTTTAAAGCTCAGAATGGACCCAAGATGCGAGGGAAGGGAAATGGAAAACAAATCAGGAAAACCAGGAAGAACCATCTGTCCATGTCTGTCCAGGGCTGGTGAGTTTCTACAACACTGGACTTTTAGTGTTAAGACCAGAACAGAGAGGGCAGGAGTGCTGGTGGCTCTATGCGACTCAGCCTCCTAAGATTTGAGAAGATGGGGCAGGGTCTGAGAATCTCTTGGGGTTGTGCTTACCTCTGGGGGAACTTGCGGAGGACTGTGCCTCATGGGCAGGGAGGGCACAGGATGTTGTCTGCCAGTTCTCACAGGCTCAGGTTCTGGTGGTGGATGTCTCTCTGCTGGAGGCCAGGCCTGAAGAAAGAGGCATCTCTACAGTAACCCTCTCCTGTTTGCCATGTTCTTTCTTACACTTACCAAGAACCATCCTCCCATTCTGCCAATCCAATGAGACACATCCCTCAACATGGTACCATGCTGGAAGTGATGGCTCTTTCTTCCTTAGCTCCCATAGCAGGTGACTTCTGTTGGACTTTATAAATCTTGGGGTTTTATTATCCTTTTCTTAACCTTGTGGTGCATGGAGCCCAGTTATACAGACCAAATCTTCCCAAAGACAAGGACAAAAGGCACTGCTTAACACAAGGAAGACCTTTGTCTTATTTTCTGCTGATAACTTGGGCCCCCAAGACTCCTGTCTGGGTAAGAGATCCTGAAACCTTGAGAGCCAGGTACTTACTTCTGAGGAGATCTTGTTGGGCAATCGGGCTGGTGCTGCTGGCTCCTCCACAGGCATGGGAGGCTGCTGGGCCTCACGGTTCATCTTTACCACAACCTTTCGCTCCTGTTGCTGCCTGACCATCTGCTGTGCCTTCTCCTCTTCTTGTTTTCTTTTTTCCTCAGCCATGGACTCAAATTTTGCTTTTAGACCACGAGCACCACTGGAAGCTATAGACACCGACAAGAAAAATTAGTGTTGTCTTGTATTGTAAGTAAAGAGAAAGGGGTGGTGCTTGAAAAAAAGGAGAGGAATCTGTTAAATATGCAGGATGAGGGAAGATGGGGAAGATAGGGTGACTCGTGAAGGAGAAGGTACAGAGGTAGTGAGAGAGCCACAGATCAGATGAAGATGGCATGGCACTGAAGCCCAGATTCCGTATTGTGAGGGACTAAATAACAAACACTTCCTGTTTCTTCTTGTCTGAACCAAAGGCCTGGGAACTCCCCTTCAAACCACCAAGATTTGCTTTCTGACTGACTAGTGCAAACCAGTTCAGATAAAACAGAGGCCTGACCTCTTCATTTGAAGCCATAAACTTAAGCCTTCTCTTCTTGGTGTAATCTGACCAATACAGAATCAGGAAAGGGGGAAACCTTTAAAACCCTTAAAAAACCCAGGTTCTCCCCAGAGGGCTTTGGAGTTTTCAGTTAGTGAGTTCCCATTTGTGGAGAGCTTTTCTCTCTGCATGAATATATATGTGAGTTTAATAAAGATTGCTGTGTCTGAGTTTTTTTCCTGCCTTCTAATTCTTTAATTGATAGAGAAAACAAACCTAAGCCTAACCCTAAGACAAACAAGAGAGCCACAACAGTATGACCAGGCCATGTGACCTCAGATTCTTGTCCCTTCAAAATTATAAGCCTTGGTTCCTAATCAGCATCCTTCCCTGGGCATACTCTTTAAATCTGTTTGCCTCGAACTACCATCATCCTCTTCTTCATCCCAAGATCCTGCTCTCTCTGTCCTTCCCAAGTAAGTCCCTGCTCTTCCCTCTCTGTGTCACAGCCCCCAGCTCCTTTCCTAACATGGCCCCCTTTCCATCTAGTTGGCCTGGATTTTCTAGGAGACAGAATCTAGAAAATGAGGCTAGGAATCTCTTCTCCTCAGTTATTCTCAGCAGTTAAAGTCATGCAGGATATGTAGGCTTTGGAGGAGAGAAGGGCAGAAGAGAAAGGACACTGAGGGTCACAGAAAAGAGGACCGTGAAAACTCACCAGCTTCTATGGGTGTAGTCTTCTTATAAGCTGTGGTTGGAGCCTCCATTTCATTGAAGCCAACGGCACTCTGCAGGTGGGAGAACACTGTGTGTAGTGTAGGAGTGGTGCAGTGATACTAACCCTGAAGCCAGAATTGGGGTCTTTACCCCTTTAAGAGGTATCCTTAGCCATTTGGTGAGCAACAGTTGTACTGGGTTCTCCATAGTGTTTGGTAGTGGAGAGTGAAGTAAAGGATCCACTGGTGAGTTCAGCTCCCTTTTTGAAAGCTCAGTGGACTTAGAATCTCTGTTTTCCAGCCTAGTTAGGTAGGATGTAGCAAGGCACCTGCCAATGCAGGAAGAGAAGCTAGTGTACAAAAAGATGGTGACATGGAGCAGGAGAGACTTAAGATGGAGCTAAGCAATGCCACATAGCCCCTGAACTTTTATGTCTGATAGACCCTTTTCATGGGGTGTGACTCTTCCTTCTGTGTCTCTACCACTCCACTCCCCTCAGTTAAACCTGAGGCTGTGGGATTCATGTTCCTCAGGTGCTAAAGACCAACAATGGGACAAGCATGACCACAGCTGGACAGGTGCAGGACCCAGCGCCAGTGTCCCATCTTTCTCCTGGCTTCTCCCTTCTCTGCCCATTCTCTGACCACTTCCCTAGCCTTCAAGAATGCTTCTTGAGACATTGATGTCCTGACCATACCTTATCCACTCGGTCCTTCTGGATCCCATATTGGCCACCAAAACCCTTGGCATAATCTGCAGGACAGAAAGTTCTGAGAGTGAAAACAGGAGATTAGAGTGCTGGGAATGGGCAGGGAAATGGAGGGAAGAGTGGCCAGGAGACAGGAATATGAAGATAGAGAAACACAGGAGGAAATGTAAACATCAGAGATCAGAGAGCAGCATGGATGATGGGAAGAAAGGGAAAAGGATGAGGAGAAAAGCTTGGAGGAAATTGGAGAAGTGAGCAGTGGAAAGAGGCAAGAATAAGAGAAATGACATCAGAGGAAAAGTACAAAAAAAAAATTAGGAAAAATCAAAAGAGTCCTCCAGCCAGACCTGCTGTGTCCCAGAGAAGAAGCAGACCTCTCTGTCCACTGTGAGGCTGACTGAGTTATGAGGCTCACACCAAGCCACTGACCCCCCAACCCCGGTTACCTAGCCCAGTTCAGCTCCTTCCCAACACCCTTCCTCCTCACCACTCTGTCCTGCTTCCAGCCCTGCTGTCTTCTCCACTCCCGCTCACTCCCTGTACTCTGCCCCCTGCTCATTCTGCCCCCTCCTCACCCCCCTCTACTTCTTACATGCAATCTGTACTGGACTGGCTTCCAGAGAGGGAGGAAGGAGGGTTCTGGACTGCCCTGTAACCCCCAACCCCGACTCCCAACTCAACTCACCTGTCTGAGACTCATGCTTCTTCGTCTCTCCCTTGTAGTCATATCCCAGAGCTGCTTTGTCCCGTTTATCCTTCTCTACTCCATAACGGCCACCAAAGCCATGAGAGTAATCTGCAATGGAAGGGGAAGTCATGAGAATCCAGCCTTGGCCTACAGGAAAGTGCTAGGACTGAGTACAGAGTTATGGGGTGGGAAAGGGACGAGGGCTCAGATCATGATGAGTTAACTCCAAACTTCCACTCCTTCCTTCTTCCTATTTCCATCCTAAAACAAGATCTTTCCATATTTGCCCTTCTTCAAGGAAAGGATATGCGTGAAGAGGGTGAGAAGAGATCTCCAGGAAAAGGGTACATATATTATATATATTATATAGTATATAATATATGTATATATATATACATATATTATATACAATATATATTATACATAATATATAATATATGTATATATGATATATATAATATATTACATATATGTATATATGATGTGTACTGTTCCCCCATCCCCAAGGAAACATACAGGAATGTCAGCTGAAATGTAATAAACTTTTTTTTTTGGTCTTTTTGAGATAGGGTCTCCCTTTAGTCCCAGATGGCCTGGAGCTTGATATTTAGTACAGGCTGGCCTTGAACTCACAGAGATCCACCTGCCTCAGCCTCCCAAGTGCTGGGATTAAAGGCATGTGCCACCATACCCAGCGTAATAAACTTTAAAGTAGTGAAAGTCAAAAAGAAAGACAATGAAGGAGGAAGAAGAGAGGGGGGAAGAGGAGGAAAAAAAAGAGGAGAAAAAGAAGGCAGAGGAGGAGGAGAAAGGAGAAGAAGAAAATAGTAAGATGGACAAATTTTTGATCACTGTTGAAAAACTTAACCTTTAGGACAAAAAGGATCATCAATAAAGTTATAGAAGATTCAAATAACATTGCCAAACTAATACACCTAATTGACTCTCAGAGAACACTACATCCCAGACCATAAAATACACTGTTTACCTCACCACAACAGACTAAGTGTCAAAACATCTCAAAAGACCAAAATACTAGAAATCATTTTTTAAGCTTTAGGACAATTTATATTATAATTTTAAAACATCCTCAGGGCAGGCAAGCTGCGAAGCCTGGGAGAAGAAAACAAAAGCCTTGAAACTATGGAGGTTGAAAGGTCAGCGTAGAGGTCAGACATGTGGCATACTGTCAGCAGAGAGAAGGTAGCTTTAGAAAAAAAGAAACCCAAAACACCAGGGCAGCCCAAAGTGTGAAGGAAAGCATACTTAGAAACAGAATATGAGGAAGTGTAGGAACGAAACTTTGCCTGGCTCAAGGCGGACCTGTAAGACCTGTCTGGGAGAAACTTCCAAGAGTTATCTGATATCTCTGGGGGCATTCAGTTGTCTCTGTAGGTTATCTCTAGTTCTGTGAGGTCAGGATATTGCAGTGTTTTCCTGCCTCGCCTATCTCTGAAAAGTTTCAGAACCAGATGGCCCCTTCCCTTGAGGTATTGAGCAAAATGTCACACCTCTAGTTTACTGGTTGCACAAACAGGAGCTCTGCAGCTTCCCAGTAGGAGCCAAGGTGGTTCACCCTTCCCTTCTGCCTGCCCCCCACTTCCTTGCCCAGACCACAGTAGTTTTTCGAATATAAACACACTACTGGCATGAATAAAAATGGGTCTATCGCCCGGAACTTCTCCTGCTGAGTCTGTGTCTTTCTTTCATTCCTCAGGTGACTTCCTGTGGTCCCCTACCCCCTCCTTGCCAGAGCTAAGCCTAGGGACTGTCTCCTGCTGGCAGGAGGCTTATAGCCTTGTGAAGCTACCAGCCTGGTTCTAGGAGGGAAGAACATCATGTGGATTGTGGCCACGAGTGATTAAAGGACCAACAGATGATATATATTTAACCAACAACTGGTGCCGACAATGTGGGGCTTGATTTTCCACCAAAAATAGAAGAAGGAAGAAGAAAAAAAGATATTTTCTTGGGCTGTCTCTCTCTTAGCTCCCTTTCCCCCCATGAGAGGGGAAAATCTCAGAGGGTTTACTGTGAAGAAGAGAAGTACCTCCCCCCGAAAGTAGGATTCAGGGTAGCAGCCAGGCATAGGCTTATCTCCATGAAATCTTTTCTTTCACGAGTGATTAATCTTTTAATCTGTCTTTCAGTATTCCTCCCCTATACGGCCAGGCTTTTGGCACATCTCTGTGGAAAAATTCCCTTTTTCACGTGAGATAAGTCTTTGATCTATCTTCTAAATAACTTCAGTTCCCACAGACAAGAAGCAGTTCTGTGTGTAGAATGTTTCCCTAGCCACCTGCATCTCCTGCCTTTCTTTATCATGGGAAATAAACAGACACACCAGAAAGGCCCATAGACTAAGAAAATAAAGATATTCCTCAAGAGTAGAGGAGTTAAAATTTCCACGCGGGAAGCTGCTTCCTTTTGGAGTGAGACTCTTAATATTGCCCCATGGATGTCCCCTGCAGACTTATGGAATTCAGAATCTTGGACACGTGTGGCACAGAATACCAGGCAGCAAGAAAGTGCTCCAGCATCTCTCAAGTTCTTGCCACTCTTAGCCACAGTGAGGCAATGTCTAGGCCCCTCCCACCAGGCTGAACAAGGAAGGGAAACTAACAAAATTAAATCACAGACCCCCTCCTCCCAAGAACTTACCAAAACTCCCCTCGAGGGCCCCAATAAAGTTCCCTCTGAAAGTCCCCAAGCTCCAGACCCATTGGTAATAGAACAGGGTAATCAAAACATCCAAGCGGCTGGCCTTAACCCCTCCCTTCATTCTCAGCCACTTTCCCTTAAAGGACCAGAAGCACCTTCACCTTCAGCTACATCCCTCTCTGCCACAGAAAGACTATGCCAGATCAGGGATAACCAAGACCTTCATTTACAGGTGTTCCCGGTTAATGTAGCTCCAACTCAGGGTCGTCCTCTGAACTGGTACCCGTATCAGGCGAGTGACTTAAAATAACTTAGGCAGGCAGTTTGGAAGGATGGTGTTCAGGCACTGTGGACAAAGTCCATTCTCCAGAGGTTTTGTGCTTCTCTTAACACTCCCCAGGACTGGAGAGATAGAGAGATCTATAGATCTTCACTTCCAGGTCTGCTATTCTTACAAGAAAAGCTCTGTGCAGAAATGAATGTCTCCAACAGGTTTGGAGAAATCAAGGGCAACCTAATATGGACTGGGGTTATGAACAGCTTTTGGGGGAAGGAAACTTTAACACAGGGATGCAGTAGGCTGGACTGGCCCCAAGGTATTTTGACCAGGTCCACCTTTGCACCCTACAGGCCTGGGATTGGATTACACCACCTACTGAATCCCAGGTGGGTTCCTCTTTATTATTTCCAAGGCAAACACTTGAGGAACCCCCTGTCTGACTTAATCTGAAGAACTAAAAGCAGCCTGGAGAGAAAGAGTCCCAACCCTTCAGGCAGAGAAATGCTCCTTAAGAGCATTGTTTGGGAAGGAATGACTTCTGAATGCAAGCAAGCATGCTAGGGCTTAAAAGATGACCATTATGTCAGAGGATAGTAGCAACTCAGGACATGGGCATAGCCTCCCACAAAGCTAATTATCTAGCTCAAGCCTTTGCGGCTGCTGTCACCACAAATGAAAAATGTTTTAACTGTGAAGGCTGAGGACATTGGAAAAGATAGTGCCCAGAAGCATCAGTCTCTCCCAGAGGGCCCTCTGAACACTCTGAACGTGTTTTCTGCCCCCAGTGTAAAAAAAGAATGCCATCAGAGGAAAGATTGCTGCTCAAAGTATAATAAAGATGGCAAAAAATTGCCATCTTTATCATACATCTTTAAACTTCTAGGTGGGCAACCTCTAGCCCAGGGAAAAAAGGAGGAAGGAGATTCAGTATGCACCCTCTGGGCAGCACCTATTTCAGAAGGCTTACATCCTGCATTGAGAATTAAGATTGGGGAAGGCCCTTTAAATGTTTGATAGATAAGGGGGAAGACAGAACCATTTTAAAACAAGAAGAAATCCCCCTGACTGGCCTTTCCTTCCAGGACCTAAACTTCTAGGAATAGGAGGACCTTCACAGTCCTACATCACTAAAAATGTATACACCTGGGAAGAGCCTGATGGAAACACAGGACAGATTCGCTCATTAATAGCACCCACTAATATCAATCTTCTAGGGCAAGATCTTTTGGAGGCTTTGGATGGGGTTATTGCCACTCCAAATGAGACCAACTATGCCCAGACAGGCCATTTAACTGGGGGAAAATGCCTCCATCATCTCAGCAAGAAGCACTCCCAATCCTGAGGGTCACTGCAGAGTATGCTCCCCCTCATCTGGACTGGAAGTCAGATGATCCAGTCTGGATTGAGCAGTGGCCCTTACCAGGGGAGAAATTATGAGCTTTACAAGACCTAGCCAAAGAGCAATCTTCATTGGGACATGTCCGTCCATCTTGTAGTCCCTGGAACACCCCTGTGTTTGTCATAAAGAAGGCAACAGGAAGTTGGCATCTCTTACAAGACCTGTGAGCCATTAACAGAACTATGAATAGATGGGGGTCTCTGCAAAGGGGTCTCACCCTTGTCTCTGCTAACCCAGCTAACACCCCTCTACTAGCTTTAGATATCAAGGACTGCTTCATTTCAATTCCCCTCCATGCTGAGGATTGTAAGTGGTTCACTTTCTCAGTCCCTGCCATTAACAACTCAGGTCCAGCAACTTGTTATGAGTGGACTGTCCTGGCAACAATGCATGGCCAACAGCCCAACGCTCTGCCAAGAGGTGGTAGCAGCAGCCCTTAAGCCCCACCTGGAACAAGGTCTGCAGGTCTTCCACTATATGGATGATGTTTTAGTTTGGGACAAATTATCGACTGACCCAGCAACTTTAAAAGGCAGGCTCGTACCATCCCTAGAGGCCTTGGGATTCAAAATAGCCCATGCTAAGGTTCAAATGATTCCTCCCATTTGTTCCCTAGGCACTGAAATTTCTCTCATAGCAGTGAGGGCACTCAAACCTGTACTCCCCTATTCTCCCATGCTCACACTAGCATCCCTCTAGTCCTTCCTAGGAAATCTTAACTGGCTCTGCCCATGGCTTTCTATCCCCACAACAACCAACAATGTTACAGCCTCTCCTTGATCTTCTGCAAGGCAACAGAAACCCAGCTTCCAAGCAAAAGCTCACAGCACAAGCCTCAGAAGCTCTCACTAAAGTCAACCGAGCTCTCCAGAGCATGGCTTTAGCACATTTTACACCCTCCCTTCCTGTACAGTTGCTTATTTTTAACACCACCCCCATGCTCGTAGGAGCTCTTAACCAATCCAAGGGAGTTCTAGAGTGGGTGCACACACCCACAGGGGGAACTCCCCAACTGTTAACGGAAATGGATTCTTAGCTGCCATGATAAGAAGCTTGAGGGAGCACTCCTTGCAAATATTGGGGAAGGAGCCTGATGTCATAGTGACACCTTTCTCCCTCCCAGATATCCAGTGGCTAATGTGAAATCATGTTCATATAGCTGTGAGCCTCATGGGATTTTCAGGACAAATAGAAAACCACCACCCTAATGAAAGGTGGGTCTCTGCTCTCCCATTATTAAACTGGCTTCCACTATCTTTTCCAAGATGTGCCTATAAAGCAGGCCACATCTGTTTTCACAGATAGAGGGAAATGAGGAGCTGCAGCCATAATTTATGATAACCTGGATCAAGCCCCTCAGATCCAGTTTCACCCACTCCCTGACCATTCCTCACAGTACAGGGAACTCTATGCTGTTTATCTAGCTCTCAAATAAACCAACAGGCCTCTTAATCTCTTCTCAGATAGTATCTATGTGGTTAATTTACTGCCCTGGCTATCCAGATCCTTTGTCTGGTTAGACAGGAGCCCCCTCCCATTGCCATCTCATCCCTCTTACAGAAAAGAACCCAACCTCTCTTCATACAGCACATCTGTGCACACAGCCTCCTGCCAAGGCCTCTTTCTGAAGGCAACTCTCTTGCAGATCCAGTTGCCTCTACAGGGATCTATGTCCTGTCCCTCTCTGAAGCAGAAAAATTCCACTCCACCACCCATATTAACCTAGGGGGCCTCCGGGCTAGCTTTCCTGAAATTCCCTCTACTCAACTTCAGAGAATCCTTAGAACATGTTCCTCCTGTTCTTCTTTGATGAAAACACCTGCATGACAGGCTCTGGGAACTAACCCCAGGGGATTAAAAGCTAATGCCCTCTGGCAAACTGATGTTACACACATAGCTTCCTTTGGAAAACAAAAGTATGTCTTTGTCACTGTGCACACTTATTTCAAATTTATTTGGGCTACTGCCCACTTCCTCTCTACCTTTGGCACCATGGGAATTCCTAAACAGAGCAAAACGGACAATGGGCCAGTGTTTGGCAGCTCTCACTTTAAATCATTTAGTCAGTTATGGAATATTGCACTTCATATAGGTATCCCTCATAACCCACAGGGACAGGGCATCATAGAACAGACCCATCGGGTCCTAAAAAATCAATTATTAAAACAAAAGGCGGGTAAATATCCTCCTAACATCCAGCTGGCCATGGCATTGGCAACTCTCAACCTCTTTAACATTTACGGGGACTCAAAATGTCCAGCCATAATCAAATATTGGCAGACACCAACCACTATTCCTCAAATACATGTCAGGTGGAAAGGACCTGATCCACTGTTAACAACTGGGAGAGGATTTGCTTGCATCTTCCCACAGGATTAGCCAAGACCCATTTGGATCCAAGCCAGAAATGTCAGATTCCTCCCTGCCAACCAAAAAGATGGCATGCCTGTCACTCATGGATGGAAAGAGGTGGAGGAAGAGAAAGAGATGCTCCCAGAACCCAAATGACATAACTTGGAAGAAACTTGACCAGCTCCTCACTTCTGCAAAGTCCATGCTCCTCCCCACCCCCCCCCGTGCCCCTGTCTGCCATCCTTTTAGCTGCTCTAATAATAGTTCAAGCTAACTCTGCCTCTGCCCAGCCTTCGAACAGACCACCAACTTGGATCCATGTCTGGCGATTTTTGTCAGAGAAACTTGGGAAGGAAGAAATCAGGTATTTGGAACCAGTGACTGTCCTTTACAAGGCTGCAGCAAGACAGTCACAATCCCTGTGTTCCCCAATTCCACCTCTACCTCTCAGGCACCCTTTGTTTCCCCCATCTTGACACAGGACAGTGTTTGCAGGAAGTTGAGACTTATGGCGGTTGCAGATTCTGGTCTTGCAGGTTGGAGAGTGTTTGCAGCGCAAGAAGCCTGTTCTGAATCCAAAATAATCAGTTTGAAATTAACATACAGGACCCCTGGAGTGACTGCTAGAGATCTGGAGTGCAGGGAAAGCTCTACTCTTTTTTTTTTTTTGGTCTTTTTGAGTCAGGGTCTCCCTGTAGCCCCAGCTGTCCTGGAACTCACTCTGTAGACCAGGCTGGCCTTGAACTCACAAAGATCCGCCTGCCTCTGCCTTCCAAGTGCTAGGATTAAAGGCGTGCACCACCAAGCCCAGCGGGAAAGCTCTACTCTTACAGCAACACCTGGTACCATGTGGCAGATATCTGCATCTTTCACCAACTTGTTCTAGCCCCTCAACCCATTCTCACTCAATCGCATATTCTGTTACAGGAATCCAAAATGGAACAAATGTCTGCAGTCTACTGTAATATGGCCCCAGTATGTTGAATATGCCAGAGATCTCCTTAATTACACCACCCACTCCAATGTCTCCCAAAGTTTTTTCTGTGCATCCCTTACATGCTCGCTCCTTATTGCCATTCCTTCTAACACCTCTCTACAGGAATCTGCCCCCAAAGGAGACAGAGTTGGTATTTCACAGGATTTCCCTCTTTGACCGACTCACAACTCTTCCTATTTGTTTACTGAAAGCTGCAGCAGCCCCAGACCCCAGGTGCCTCCAAAGCGTTCCTCTTGACAGGACCTGTGTGTCAAATCCCCATTTTTTTTCTCTGGTGTGAGGGTACTGCCTCTGTCTGTGCAAATGCTCCTGGTTCTGGAATTTGCTTGCCTGTCATTATCACTCCCCAGCTCTTCCTTTATGAGAAGGAGGAAGTCCCTTGGATGCTGAGACTGGATCCAGCCCATCAAAATAGAGAGAGATTATCCCGCTCTTGGTCATCCTAGGCATCATTCTTTCTATGGCTTTGGCAGGAACTGCGGGCAGAGCCCTAGCAAAGGTTTACAGCATGGAAGTGGACTTTCAAAATAAGCTTGATGAGGCAATGGCATCCACGACGAACAGCCTTGAATCACTCCAGAGACAGATAACTTCTCTGGCTGAGGTGGTGATGCAGAACCAGCGAGCCCTGGTCTTACTAACTGCAGAAAATGGGGGAATCTGTGTGTTCTTGGGGGGTGGAATGTTACTTTTATGTTAATGAATCTGGTGTAGTTGAACAAAATGTTAAAGCCCTAAAGGACCTTAGGAAAGAAGTCTGTACAAAGTACTCCCCACAAGTTTCTGTTCCGTGATTTTCCAGCCCCCTGACTACCGGTTATTCCCTTGCTGGGACCCATTTTCACCTTAGGAGTTCTCCTTACTATTGTACCCTGTGTTCTCAGGTTTATCAAAAACCGAATCAATACTCTCACTGAGGTTGCAGCCCAGACTGTTTTAGTCCAATATCAGGCCATCCCAGAAGACCTCCTAGAGGACTGTGACATTACTGCTCCATTTTAATTAAAAAAAACAAAGGAGGGACTTTAGGAATGAAACCTTGCCTGGCTCGAGGCGGACCTGTAAGACCTGTCTGGGAGAAACTTCCAAGAGTTATCTGATATCTCTGGGGGCATTCAGTTGTCTCTGTGGGTTATCTATAGCTCTGTGAGGTCAGGATATTGCAGTGTTTTCCTGCCTCGCCTATCTCTGAAAAGTTCCAGAACCAGATGGCCCCTTCCCTTGAGGTATTGAGCAAAATGTCATATCTCTAGTTTACCAGTTGCACAAACAGAAGCTCTGCAACTTCCCAGTAGGAGCCAAGGTGGGTTCCCCTTCCCTTCCGCCTGCTCCCCCACTTCCTTGCCCAAAGCACAGTAGCTTTGAGTATATAAACACACTGCCTGCATGAATAAAACTGAGTCTATCTCCTGGACCTTCTCCTTCTGAGTCTGTTTTTCTTTCATTCCTCGGGTGACTTCCGGTGGTCCCCTACCCCCTCCTTGCCAGAGATAAGCCTAGGAACTGCCTCTGGCTGGCAGGAGGCTTATAGCTTTGTGAAGCTACCAGCCTGATTCTAGGAGGGAAGAACATCATGTGGATTGAGGCCATGCATGATTAAAGGACCAACAGAAGATATATATTTAACTAACAAGGAAGAAAAGGAGAGATTATAATTTTCTGAATTTTTCAGAAAAATGAGCTGGACTTAGGGAAAGCCATGTGCCTATGACCAAACATTTTATGATTTCAATAAAATTCATTAGAAGTCAATATCAGAGTGCACAGAGCTCAGATCAGGAGATTTCACCAGACCACCTCAAGCATAGGATACTGGGGCTTGGGCTAAGTAAGCCACTCGCTCCCTGCCCCCCAACTGGAATTGCGGAAGGAGTGTCCAAGGGAGACCACAATAGTGATTCTGGGGCACAAGGCAATAAATGAAACAGCAAACTGGAGACAACCCCAGTCCTGCAAAAACAAGCCCTACAAACAAGCTAGAAGAACTGGCTGGCAGGAAGCAGAGTGAGCAGAGTGCTTAGCAGGGTACTGACCCAGTTGTTACCTAATCAATTTTTGGAGAACCTTCAGAACAGAAAGAGAAGAGTGAGATAGACTTCCAATATATAACCAAAATTAAAAGTCTGAAACCTAGACAAGTCAATACTCCATAAACAAGAAGAAAACAATGCAGGCATCTGAAGGAAGCAAGCAAAGCAAGCCTTCAACACAGTGAAGAGACATTTGAGATTCGCATCAAAATAAACACACACACACACACACACACACACACACACACAAGTTCACTGAAAACACAACGAAAGTTCAACATGGGAAAAGAGCAGAATAATTCCACACCAAATTCTACCAACCCAATAGAAGATTCCTACAATGAGATCTCCCTAGAGGTAACCCAGACACAGATCTTAAAAGAACAATAGTAGACATATTCAAAGAAATCAAAGAATATAAAGAACAAGTCAGAGAACTAAGGAGAGAGAATGAAAAACTCAAGAAAGACCTAGAGGGAGAGAATGACAAACTCCAGAAGGAAGTGGAAACACTGAAAAGATCCCATGCTGAAATAAAAAAGGAAACCAACTAGCAAAGCAAGGAGCTACAGGAAGAGATTGAGAAGCTCCAAAAAAGAAGTGGAGATACTAAAGAAATCACAGGATGAAATGAAAAAGGAAATCAAACACTCATCCAATCAAGAGGAAAGGATGGGAAAAAGCCTTAGAAGTAGAATGGAGGAAGCAGAAAAAAGATTATCAAACCTGAAAGATAACATAGAACAACTAAAAAGCTCAAGTAAAGATTATGAAAAATTTAAAAATACACAAGAGTGGAACAACTAGGAAATGTGGGAAGATTTCCTAGGAAAGAAAAAAGGAAAGATCAAACCTCCACATCATAGGGCTAGAGGAAAGAGAAGAATCCCAAGAGAATGGTATTGATCAGATCTTTAACAGAATAATAGATGAAAATTTTCCCATATTAAAAGAAAAGACAAACCCATACAAACATAAGAAGCACATAGAAGTCCAAATAGACAAGATCAGAAAAGCAACTCCCCATGCCATATCATAGTTAAAATGCTAGATGCCCAAAACAAACACAAAATTCTGAAAGCCGTAAGAGGAAAACAAGTTACAAAGGGAAACCCATCAGA
This sequence comes from Rhizomys pruinosus, assembly GCA_009823505.1. Classification (NCBI taxonomy): domain Eukaryota; kingdom Metazoa; phylum Chordata; class Mammalia; order Rodentia; family Spalacidae; genus Rhizomys; species Rhizomys pruinosus. The sequence goes on along the minus strand of VZQC01000883.1, from coordinate 2,364,185 downwards.
ATTGCAACTGACTTTTCAGTGCAAACTATGAAAGCAAGAAGAACATGGACAAAAGCATTCCCAGCACTAAATGACTATAAATGCCAAACCAGATTACTATACCCAGGAAAAATATCGATTATAGTTGAAGGAGAGAGAAAAATCTTCCATGACATAAACAAGATGATAGAATACATGTTCAGAAAACCAACCCTTCAGAGTATACTTGAAGCAATTCAAAGGACAGAAGAGAGGAACCCCAGGCACCTAGAAAGAGAAATTAATAAAAGCATAACTGCAGAAGTAGAAACCTAGACCAAAAATGCAAATGGATAATAAGGTGAAAGGAAGAAACACACATCTTTTAACTATAACCTTAAATATTGGTGGACTAAACTCCCCAATCAAAAGACATAGACTGGGAGAATGGATTAGGAAACAGAACCCATCTATATGCTATCTACAAGAAACTCATCTCACTCTCAAGGATAAGCACCAACTTAAGGTGAAAGGATAGAAAAAAAAATATTCCAAGCAAATGGTATCAAAAAGAAAGCAGGAGTTGCTATTTTAATATCAGACAAAATAGACTTCAAAGTAAAGCTAATCAGAAGAAAGAGGGCTATTACATCTTTATCAAAGGAACAATTAACCATGAAGATTTTACAATCATGAATATACATGCAACAAACTTTGATCCACCAAACTTTATAAACACAATTCTTCAGGACCTCAAGGCACAGATTAACCCCAGCACACTCATAGTAGGGGACCTCAATACCCTACTGAGCCCTTTGGACAGATCAACCAGATGAAGAAGAAACAGATACCTCTGAACTGAACAAAGCTGTCTTAAGAGGGAATTTTGTAGCCCTGGGTGCTTACATTTAAAAAAAAAAAAGAATGCAAAAATAAATGATCTAACACTACAGCTAAAAACACTTGAGAGAAAACAACCAATGAACCCTAAACAAAAACCAGAGCAGAAATCAATGAAATAGAAACAAAGAAAATAATACAAGAAAATTAATGAATCCAAAAGTTGGTTCTTTGAGAGAATAAAAAAGATAGACAGACTTCTAGCCCAGTTAACCAAAAGAAGGAAAGAGCAACTCCAAATCGATAAAATTTATGATGAAAGGGAGAATATCAGGGCTGCAGAGATGGCTCAGTGGTTAGAAGTGCCAACTGTTCTTGTAAAGGACCCAGGTACGATTCCCAGAACCCACATGGTGGCTAAGAACCGTCTTTAAGCTCGGCGTAGTGGTGCATGCCTTTAATCCCAGCACTCAGGAGGCAGAGGCAGAGGTACGTGGATCTCTGTGAGTTCAAGGCCAGCCTGGTCTACAGAGTAGGTTCCAGGCCAGCTGGGACTATATGGAGACCCTGTCTTAAAAAATAAAATAAGGGGGCTGGAGAGATGGCCTAGTGGTTGAGAGCACTGACTGCTCTTGCAGAGTTTGACCCGGGTTTGATCCCCCAGCACCCACATGGCAGCTAAGAACCATCTTTAACTCCAGTTTCAGGGGAATCCAACACCCTCTTCTGACCTCTGCAGCATTGCATGACATGGGTGTACAAACCTACATGCAGACAGTACATTCATACACATAAAAAATTAAATTAAAAAAAGAAAAAATTAAATTAAATTAAAAATAGAAAAAGAAAGGGGGAATATCACAACAGACAAAGGGAGAATATCACAACAGACAACAAAAAGATCCAGACAGTCATACAAGAATACTTAAAAAATCTATACTGTACTAAGTTTGAAAACCTAAGAGAAATGATTGAATATCTGAAATCCTGCAAATCACTAAAGCTTAACCAAGAAGAGATTGGCAGCTAAAACAAACCCATAATATATGAAGAAATTGTAAAGGTAATAAGAAAACTCCCAACTAAAAAAAGCCCAGGCCCAGATGGTTTCAGGGCAGAATTCTATGAAACATTTAAAGAAGACTTACAACCATTATTACTCAAACTGTTCAAAAGGATACAAGCAAAGGGAAATCTCCCAAATTCCTTCTATGAAGGCAGTATCACTCTAATACCAAAACCAGGCAAAGATACAACCAAAAGAGAAAAATATAGACCCATATCATTAATGAACACAGACACAAAAATTCTCAACAAAATACTAGCAAACCACATCAAAAAGATCATCCATCATAACCAACTTGGATTCATACAAGAGATGCAGGGATGGTTCAACATACATAAATCAATAACTATCATAAAACACATAAATGGACTGAAGGACAAAAACTACACAATCATCTCAATTGACGCAGGAAAAACCTTTGACAAAATACAACATCCCTTCATGCTTAAAGTCCTAGAGGGAATTGGGCTGGAGGGATTATTCCTCAATGTAATCAAAACAAGAAACCCACAGCCAACATCATCCTAAATGGAGAAAAGTCAGAAGTATTCCCCTTGAAGATAGGAACTCGGCACATCTGCCCCGTTGCCACTTCTCTTCAATATAGTGCTGGGAACACTTCCTAGGGCAATAAGGCAAGAAAATTAAAGGAGTATATATTTCTTCATATATATTGGAAAAGAGGAAGTCAAGTTATCCCTTTTTGCAGACGATATGATAGTTTACCTAAGGGATGCTAAAAACTCCACCAGAAAACTCCTAGAAATGATTATGAGTTTCAATAAAGTGGCAGGATACAAAATTAACCTAGAAAAATCAGTAGCCTTTCTTTACACCAACAACAAGCAACTGAAAAAGGAATATGAGGAGTGGGAACTCACAATAGCCTCAAAAACAATAAAATACCTAGGAACAGACCTAACCAAAGACACCAAAGATCTCTATAACAAACATTATAAACCCCTGAGGAAGGAAACTGAAGAAGACACCAGAAGATGGAAAGACCTCCCATGCTCATGGATTGGAAAAATTAACAGTAAAAATGTCCATTCTACCTAAATTAATATATAGATTCAATGCAATCCCAATTAAAATCCCCATGAGTTTCTTTACAGACTTGGAAAAAAAATCCTTAAATTCATATGGAAAAACAAAAGACCCTGAATACCCAAACAACCCTGAGTGAAAAGAACAATACAGGGGGGATCTCTATACCAGACTTCAAACTATATTACAGGGCTATAGTCATAAAAACAACTTGGTACTGGCACAAAAACAGACCTGTAGACCAATGGAACAAAACTGAAGATCCAAACTTGAGCACACACAATTTCAGCCACCTCATATTTGACAAAGGGGCCAAGAAGACCCAATGGATGAAAGACAGCATCTTCAGTAAATGGTTTTGGCATAACTGGATCACCACTTGTAGAAGAATAAAACTAAACACCTACCTCTTACCATGTATAAAAATCAACTCCAAATGGGTCAAAGACCTCAATGTGAAACCTGAAATTCTGAAGGTGATACAAGAAAATGTTGGCAGCAACCTACAAGACATAGGCATAGGAGAAGACTTCCTAAATCAGCTAGCAGCTTCATGAGAAGTGATGTTGACAATTGACAAGTGGGACCTCATTAAACTCAAAAGCTTCTGTACATCAAAAGAAACAATCAGGGAAGTGAAGAGAAAACCCACAGACTGGGAGGAAACCTTCACTGCTGATACATCTGACAGAGCATTAACTTCCAGAATATATAAACTACTCAAAAAACAAAGAAGAAAGAAAACAAATGACTCACTCAAAAGATGGAGTAAAGAGTTGAACAGAGACTTCATAAGTGAGGAAGTAAAGATGGCTGGGAAACATCTTAAAAAGTGTTCAACGTCACTAATAATTAAGGAAATGCAAATTAAAACAACTCTCAGATATCAACTCACTCCCATAAGACTGGCTAGGATCAAGAAAACAAGTGATACCAAATGCTGGAGAGGTTGGGGGGAAAGGGGAACACTCATTCACTGCTGGTGGGAATATAAACTCATACAACCACTACAGTGTGGAGAACCCTTAAAAGACTCAAAATGAGCTTACCACATGACCCACTCCTTATACCCATAAGTCTCATCCTACCACAGAGATACATGCACAGCCATGTTTATTGCAGCTCTCTTCACAATAGTGAAGAGCTGGCACCAACCCAAGTACCCCTCAACTGAAGAGTGGATAGAGAAAATGTGGCACATCTACACAATGGAGGTCTATGCAGCAGTAAAGAAAGATGACATCATGAACTTTGCAGGTAAATGGATGGAACTAGAGGATATTTTGTTAAGTGAAGTAACACAGTCCCAGAAAAACAAACGATGAATGGTATCCCTCATCCGTGGATGCTAGCACCAAGTACCTAGTTATAAGGCAAACTGAGCAACATTAATATTATATTCCTTGTGATCCGAAAACAACTGTGCTCTTATATTGTGAATCCCTTAACAGGTTCTAGAACTAAGCTACCATTTATTTTCAGACAGGAATTTTTAGTATACGGGGGGAGGGTATGTATGCATGTTTTAGAGTAATATAAAGATCAAAAGAATGAGGAAAAAACTAGTTTGTTATGACAAAACTTCCTATCAATAAAATGAAATGGAAGTTTTTTTCAATGCTTAAAAAATAAAAATACATACTTTCAAATAACTTGTAGGTCAAAGAAAAAATTCCTAGAAAAATTAGAAAATGTCTTAAACATAATAAAAATTAAAATGTGCATACCATTTGTGATGTATAGCCTAAGCTTTGGTGAGAGAGAAATGTTTCTTCATATTGGAAAGAAAGATAAAATCAATTTGTCTATATTTATATTATAAAAAGCTAGAAAAAAACTAAAGTTGCATTAAGTAGAAGAAAAAATAATAAAGAGAAATTCCAATACATATTTTAGAACAGGTAAATAAGAAAATTATCAAAGCTAAAAGTTGTTCTTTGAAAATAAAATTTATGGTCTCTAGCAAAAATAATCTATTTAAAAGAAAAACTAAGACAACTATATCAGAAATTAAAGTGAGTATATTAGTACCATGACAAATCTTACCAAGTTTAAGAAGAAAATGAGAGAATACTATAGGTAAATTTATACCAATAAATTGGACTAAATAAGGCAAAATGGGCCAACTCCTTGAATATATTAGAACTGAGATAAGAAGATATACCAAGACTGAATACACCTATATTTTGTGAAGAAATTCATCTCAATAAGAAAAAACACTTAAATGATTCTTTACAATTAACATCTCTTGGACTCAGCTAGAAAGCAACAAAAATTCTCTGTATTTGAAGCACAATATAAGAAACTCCTAAAAAGGAAATATCCCTCTTTGTTACTGAAATAAGTTCACAAACAAAATTTATAAACCATAAAAGAAATAATGAAACAGGAGAGGAGCAAATTAATCAAATACAGGAATTTATTCCCCTAAGAACTGTAAATTATATAAAATATGAAAGAGACTATGAAGCAAGTTTGTTTAGCATAATTTAGGAGAGGCAGCAATGCAAACAATAAGGCATTGTAGAAATAAGAACCGCCGAGATACACTAGAACCAGATGGGAATCTACAGAGTTGAAAAGATCTTAAAGTTCAAGTCTTAACGGACAGTTTAAATCATAAGTAATTGGAGTTATAGGAAGATTATGAACTTTATAATGATCCAAGAGAATTATCCAGAATGCAGCACAGGGAGAAAAAGACATGGGCAAGAAAAAAATTCAGAGACATTGGGGAGAGGGAAAGGTCTAATATACATCTCACAAGAATTGCAGAAGGGATAGAAGAAAAGAAAGGTGCTATTCAAGGAAACAATGTCTAGTAACTTTTACAATGGAAGTTGTGTTTGGGGTGTAAAGAAGCAGTAAGTCTCATGTGAGATAATAAAATGGACCTAAAATCTGGTGAAGGTATAGAATATCAAGACTAAATAGAAACCTTTAATAACTTTTTTTTCAGTACTGAAGCTCGAAGCTAGGGCCTCATACATGCTAGGCAAGTGCTCGATGGCACATTCCCAGCACTTCCTTTGATATTTTAAATTTTGACCTGGGGGTCTCATTAAATTGTCCAAGCTGGCCTTGAACTCACTTTGTAGCCCTGGCTGGCCTTGAGCTTGCAATCTTCTTGCTTCAACCTTCCAAGTTGCTGAAATTACAGGCTGGTGCCAACAGATCTGGCTTAATAACTTTAAAAATATTTTATGTATATGAGTGTTTTCCTTACATGTATGTAAGTCCACCCATGCTATGCAATACCCACCAAGGTCAGAAGAGGGCATCAGGTTCCTAACAGTTGTTAGCTGCCATTTGGATGCTGGGAATTGAACCTAGGTCCTCTGCAAGAATAGCTAGTACTCTTAACTGTTGAGCCATCTTTCTATCCCTTAATAACTTAAAAAAAAAGATATATTACCTGCAAAAAATGATAATTGGCTTGACACAACGAGAACTCAAAACAATAATGCCTTCAAAATAATGAAAACAGTAATGAAGAACAGTACAAAATATATTGTTCAGGGACTTGGAGTTCCTTTGTAGACTCTCACTAAAAGAATAGTGAAGGCTGGGCATGGTGCTGACTGCCCTTAATTCCAGCACTCAGGAGTCAGAGACAGGGGGATCTCTGAGTTTGTGGTCAGCCTGACATACAAAAAAGGAGTACTAGGCCACCAAGAAGGAAATAGAAACAGTAGGAAGAATCAAGGAAGTGCAATAAACAATGATAGAATTAAGAAATTGGCAATTGTTACTCAATTTAAAAAGCATTCACTAATAATGATTAAATTTTGTCCAGTTTAAAACCAAGATAGAAACAATATAATGAATAGAAATAACATATAAGACAGAAATAATATAGTAAAATATTCACTTTCTCTATTATTCACAAAGAAATAGTTACTAATTTTTAATTTAAGTCAAAGATGTATGTTAAAATGTAAAGATTTTAAATTCTAGAATAAAGGAAGAGCATATCTCATTTTCAACCCATTACATGAAAACAAGGATTAGGTAGAATTTATCGATCTCATTGAACAAAGTAGAGAAAAAAAGAAGGACGCCCATGCTGGGACTGAAAAGTGGCAAAGCAGTGAGGATCTCGGTCCTGAGGAGCCCATGGAAACTGCTAGAAGGTTGTGTTAGAGGAAGCTGGCCAGTCAGGGTTGGGGGAGGGGGAAAGGTAGAGTCCTTGCCTTTCTGAGAGGTATGCTTCTCCACTTCTGCTTTGTAATCAAAACCCATGGCTGACTGCAGAGAATGGGGAAAGAGAACTGGTTAGTCACAGCTATCTGCTTCCTCCCTCTCTGACTTACCCTTACTTCATCTCAGTCCCAGTTTTAGAACCCACAACTAGATTGGCCTTTTAATATAGTCCTGAAAGGCTGGTATCAGGAAATGTATTACAATCTGCATGGGCTCTGGACATAGACTATTCTAGATTCAAATCCTACCTCCCTCATTCATAGTAGATTAGCTTTAGGTATCTTTCATATTAACAAATACTGGTCTCTTTAAATATAAATGCAGAGAGGCAAAACTGCTTTACCCAACTCAGTGGTAAACTGAGAGATCTCTCTTCATTTGGTATAAAGGTCAGTTAAAAGGAACTCGGTATACATAGTGTCTCTGCAGTGAGTTACTCAAGAAATCACTTTTCTTCCCAAGTAAGCCTTACAAAATTAAGGTGGGATAATAAGTAGCAGAGGGCCTTGTAAATAAAAGCACTATGTCCCTGTGTGGGATGTTTAGCCTGTTCCCAGTTAACTATACTGTGCCTTTTCTCTTTCATTGTTCACTATGGAAGGACAGGGATGTGAAATGCAGACTTTGGCAGGATGGACTCCTGGTTGACCCCAAGACTGGGTAAACTGACAGAGACCTAATGTAGCAAAGGAGTAGTATCTCCATTTACTCAGTAACTATGGGAAACTAAGCAAGATAGATTTTATATCTTAAGAGCTAACTGCTATTCTCTCTCTCTCTCTCTCTCTCTCTCTCTCTCTCTCTCTCTCTCTCTCCACACACACACACACACACACACACACATACACTCAGAAAGGGTCTCCTGTCTATCAAAGCCTGACCTCAAACTTCCTACGTAGCCAAGAATGACTTTGAATTTCTGATCCTCCTGCTTCTGCCTCCCTAGTGCTGGGATTACAAGGACGTGCCACGTAGCACACTTGTTTTATGCAGTGCTCTCAAAAGAAAAGAAAAGAAAAAAAGAAAAGAAAAAGCTACTCTTTTGTACAAAGTATTCTCTATAAACACCCCAACTTCAGAGATTATTGTTAAATTCTTTGCTTTCTCAAAGCATGCACATCCTGTTTGACTTGCTTATTCTGAAATTCTCTCCCTTCTCTCTTCATGCAGAGTTCCAAAGTCTTTGTCTTACTGACTGACTGAACGATTGTAGTGCTGATCAACCTCAGGCTTCTGTGCTAGGCAAGAGCTGAACTGCAACCCCAGCCTGCCAAATTTAAATGAACACTACAATGCTCAGCTTCTGAAGCTGCTGCCAGAAGTCATGACAGCTGTTGAACTTTAGTGCAAGTGCCAGACACTGATGGCATCCATGGTCCCATCTTTAACCCCAAAGCACGGCTCTATATTTCGGGGTGCATGTTGGGAAGAAAATTATCACTTACCTTGTCTGCCCTGTCCCTCTCAACTCCATATTTGCCCCCAAAGCCTCTGGCAGCATCAATTTGAGAAGAGTGTTTCTCCACTTCAGCAACATACTCATGGCCCACAGCACTCTAGGGAAAATCAAGACTGGAGTGAGTGAAGGTCAAAATAACTTAAGACAAATGAAAAATGGATATCAGAATACAATAAATTCCTTTCTGGAGGGCAGTAACCAGTGGTTGGAGTATGTGGTGGCTTGCTCTGGAGTTTACACAGTCCAGATTCCTTTAGAGAGTGACTGCTCAGAACCTCTGAGAATGCACTGGAAGGCAGGGAGATGAGATAGCCAGAGCAGTGTTTAACCCCCAAGAAAGAAAAAGTGAGCTCAGACAAGGGCATTGTGCAGGACAATGGAAATGAGCAAGCTTCCAAGATCAAAGGGGACTGTCTAGATACCATGATGGAGAGTAAATTTTTCACTCAACCAACCAGGTATTTTTGCCCTAGATCTTTGTTCCTTTTGACCATCAAAGTTCAGACATGAATTTTGAAGTTTTCTACAAACTACAATGTATGTATACAAAAGATCACTAGAGGGCTGGGGAGCTGGCTGAGCAGGTAAGAGAGTTTGCTCTGAGTTTGATCCCCCAGAACCCACCTCAAAAAACAAACAAACAAAAAACAGGCACAGCCACACAGGCCTGTAACCTCAGCATAGGTGGGGTAGAGATAGGAGGATCCCAAGAGCTGGCTAGCCAGCCAGCCCAGCTGAAACAATGCACTTCTGGTTCAGTGAGAGACCCTATCTCAAGGCAAGAAAGCAGGGAGCAATAGAGGAAGAGGCCCAACAACCCAACAACCTGCTCTGGTGTCTGCATGTGCACACACCACACATACGAACACACTCACTAAAGATAGTAAAGAATAAGAAAATTGTGAGATATATATATATATATATATATATATATATATAATATCATAAGCATGTAAAGACAACAAATGATTCTATAAAACCATTTTCCCTTCCTCACTGGGGCTATTTCCTCACTCTAGGAATTATATATAGTACACGTGGGGGGCAACTGGTTGGTCATTCGAATATCCTGGCTCTGTTTTCTGCCAGCTGTATCTTATGTGTTGAGATCAGGAAAAAATGGATACAAAGAACATGTGGACATTCTACTTTAAAGCCCAAATAGTGTACTTTGAACATATTTTAAAACAAGACACCAACAAATGAATCAATTTGGTTTTCATTGTTTTTGAAAGTGTATCTCTCGTTTTCTACTCACCTTGTCCATACGGTCTCTTTCCACTCCAAACCGACCTCCATAGCCATGGGAAGCTTTGGGCCCCGACTCCATCTCTTTCTTCTTAAGAACATCATGCTCCTCTGACACTTTGCTTCTCAGCTGGTGGATGCTGTAAGGAAACACATGCCTGAGACTCACCTCATCTAGGGAGGTCTACAGAAAATAGAAATCTTCTGTAGCAAACATTTGAGACCCCAAAATTTATCAGTGTTAGACCTGGAGGTAGGACATCACTATGACCTTTATACTACAGGCTTATTTAACTCTCCAGAAGCCAAGCATCTTCCTGTGTTCTGTGATTTTGATCACTAACATAATCTTGTAATCTTTGTTCTCCTTTTCATGTTCTCAGGCATTAGGGACAAATGATACCTATGTACAAAAACTGGGAAGTTATTGGTTTCTGAATGGACAGTTAGGTGGTCTATCTGAAGAATCATCAAGATGTCAGAGCTACATAGTCTACTTCCAAGAGTCTACCCCAGGAAAATACTTTTTAAAATATTTTATTATTTTTTTTATTTTACGTGTATGAGTATATTGCATCCATGTTGTGCAAAGCCCAGAAGGGGATACCAAATCCCCTGGAACTGGAGTTTCAGACAGTTGTTAGCTGCCATGTGGGTGCTGGGATTCAAGCCCAGGTCCTCTGTAAGAGCAGACAGGGTTCTTAACCATTCTCCAGTCCCATGGAAAATACTTTTAAATATGGGAAAGCTTAATATCTAATTATTGAAACATTATATAATAGCAAAACCAAAAAACAATTTGCATGCTCAATAACTGGAAAACAATTTAGAAGACAGAAATGTTACCTTTCAACAGCATATTGGAAGTATTTAAAATTACGGCTCATAAAAAATGCAGTATTGGGGAAATTTATTCATTAGTATATGTGTAAATTTTTGTTAAGCAGTAACATTTTGCCCCTTACTCCCCACACCTGATAACCCCTGAGAAAACGAACAAACAGAAATTGACTAATAAAATCCAATCATTATTTGTTAGAAGAGTTTACAGTTTATAAAATGTGAACAGAGACAACTCTATTCCTGAGAACAAGCAACACCAAAGGGGGCAGATCAGGTTCTCCTCTTCCTAACCCTGAAGAAGGTAGAGAGCCATCTCTGTCAGCTGGTTTGGCCTAAGAATATGAGTTGACAGACAGCTCAGCAGCAGTACTATCAAGTGAGAGCAAGGATTTACAAACATGGACAGATAAAATTTCCTGGGAACTTACAGACATATTTAGGCAAGAGAATACTAAATAAGAAACTTGACTTTCTGCAGCAAGCAACAAGACTTGGAATAGTTAGCATTGTCTCTGGGACTCTGCTAGCTCAGGACCAGCAGATACTGGTTACAGGTAGAATGGCCATGTCACAGTGGAAATGCTCTTCTCTCGTGGAAGGTAAGACCCCTATGGTGGCCTACCAGGACAATCTCAGTGAAGTCTTTTAAAAAGGCTTCTCAGATTTAACCACAGTTAATTTTAGAAAGCTGTCTGTGTACCAGATGAAGCTAATCTGAGTGCTGGAAGAACCCTCTGTTCCCATGCCCTCATCTAACCCCTCTGGCTGCGGTGAAAGCAGAGATCCAGTGCTGTTAGTTCAACAACACCAGCGCTTGAGACCTGTCTATATGAGAAACTAAGTGAGAAACTCACATGAGGAAGGAAGATAATGGGAACAAACACTGCTTTCAACTGAGAGAATCTGCAAAGTTTTAGTGGGCACTATGATTGTGAATGGATTATAACTGTATTGTAGTTGAAATCAATTTTTTATCTTTTTGAGACAGGGTTTCCCTGTAGCCCCAGCTGGCCTGGAACTCACTGTGGCTGGCTTTGAAGTCACAGAGATCCACCTGCTTCTGCCTCCCGAGTGCTGGGATTGAAGGTGTCCCCCACCACACCCAGCTGAAATAATTTTTAAGAGATTAGTTATATTCAGGAATATCAATCTAATGAATGACACCAAGGCTAGTCAAAGGATGAAAATAGATGGCGTCATTTGAATAAAAATGTGGTAAACAAAAATAACAAAACTAACTTTTCTCTTTGTGAAGAGATCTTTCTCATGTAACCAAGGCTAGCCTCAAACTTGCTGATGTAGCTGAAGATGACCTTGAGCTTCTTCCTGCTACTTCCCAAGTGTTGGGATTAAGAGCACTGCCCCTGCTCCCAGCTGAAAACCCAATTTTTAAATACATTTCTTTAGATATTAATATATAATTGCTCTATTTGAATTACCATGCAACCCCCAAACTAAATTTATTCAAGAATGACCTAAAAAAAAAAAAACAGTGGTGAGGGGAAGGAAGTGAGGAGCCTAGCAAGAACCATAGTCACTTCCTTTCCCTGTTTTGAGTCAGCATAGTCTGAAAGCTACTCTCCTCTCCAATTTCCCCTCCACTCCAATTTCCCCTCCATTCCCACCTGATCATGAAGAAGCTTAGCACCACCAGAGAATGCAGAACATTAGAGACTTAACACTGTGTGTCCTCTGGAGGGCTGTTTGATCCTTATAGGAAAACTGAAGATCAGAGAGAATAAGAGGTATGTCCAAAGTCACTTGGCTCGTTACAGCAGAGACCAGGCTTTTACACCTTGGGGCCTGCACAATGGGAGGCAGGTAAGATTTTTTGGAAGCATCTCCAACATTTACTAAATTTGATATAGATCCAGTTAGGCTAGTAGTTATTCTCATGGATAAATAAACTGAATACTCAGTTCATGTAGCTAGAAAGGACAGAGCTATAAAGTAATCCAAAGCCATCTCACATCTAAACACAAGCTCTTTATTTTCTTGTGGTTCTCATCTTCAGCCTTTCACCACTGTGCTATCCCCACAGCCCAACACAAGCTCTTTATGTAGAATCGTGGCAAGAATTCAGAAGTCTTCCTTACAAGGTTCTCCTATCTTCCACATAAGACATGGACATTGGGAATGGCAGGGAACATCAGATTGTTTTCTCACCTAAATAGTTCCCAGAATACCAGAGCCTGTGGCCTTGACTCAGAAAAGGTGAAGAGCTTTGAGCTTTTTAGATCGGTGAACCCTCAAAGGAATGAGCACTGAAGAAGCTTTCTTTTTCTTTCTCCCTGTGAATGCTTTCTAGAATTGCTTGAGTTGTGTAAAAATAATATTCAATACAGCTACTCAACTCAAACCATTTATGTCTGGTTAAGCAACCATACTCACTATCTACCAATCCATATAAGCATGTGCCTAAGTCTCCTTAGTGTATTTCTTGTATAATGTGGTCAGGACCTATAATTCTTAAAATCTAGGGGGAAATGAGCCTAAAAGGTTGCTAAAGTGGGGCTGGAGAGATGGCCTAGCAGTTAAGAGCACCGACTGCTCTTGCAGAGGACCTGAGTTCAATCCCCAGTACCCACATGGCGGCTGAGAGAACCGTCTTTAACTCCAGTTCCAGGGGAATCCGACACCCTCTTCTGACCTCCGCGGCATTGCATGACACGGGTGCAGAAACCTACATGCAGACAGTACATTCATACACATAAAAAATAAAAAATTAATAATAAAAAAGAATGTCTCCTGTAGAAAGTTAAAAAAAAAGGTTGCTAAAGTATGGGAGTGGGAGATGAAAATGGAGCTGTCTTAGTCTTGCTGAATTTATGTGTAGTTGTTGATTTTTTTTTAACTTTTTGATGTTTACTCTTTATCTACCATTTATTGTGTTTACAATTTCTGATATTTAAAAAAATATTTTATTTTATTTTGTATGTGTATTTATTTTATTCTGTATGTGTGTTGTGGAATGCCCTCAGAGGTCAGAGGAAGGTGTTGGATCCCCAGTGCTAGGATCAAAGGCCATGCCCAGCTTAAAGATGGTTCTTAGCTACCATGTGGGTGCTAGGAATCAAATCTGGGTCCTCTGGAAGAGCAGTCGGTGCTCTTAACCACTGAGCCATCTCTTCAGCCCCCCTGAAGCCTTAACCCATCTGAAGTCAACTTACATTCTAAGCACACATTTACACTTATGTGAAAAGACAGATGAATGGTGCCTGATAGATATTTGATAGATAGATGATAGATAGATAATAAATAGATAGATAGATAGATAGATAGATAGATAGATAGATAGATGATAGAACAAACCTTGGAATTTGAACCACTTCTCTGAGCTCCTATACCTTACTGAAGGAAGAAAGATAGTTAATTTAACAGATTTCCATGAGCCAAAGGGTAGAGAGAGCTGTTATATATAAAAGAAAGATAATATAATTGGGGATTAAGATGAGAAAGATGAAGTAGAAACACACAGAGACATATAGAGATGCATAGAGACAGATTCTAGAGAAAAACAAATATTCATAGACCTGGACTACTCTCTTTCCTCCCATATACTCCTGAGTCCCCAGGTTTCCATCAGCCCTCAGCACACTGTCCTTCCCAGTTCTTTGGGCACCTACTTGATATGCTCTGTGCGACCAGAGCCCTCGATGGTCTTGGCTCCCCATCGTTGCTCCTTCTCTGAGATGTCATTCTATAAAAAACAGCATGCAACAGTAAGTGCCATACTGCAAGGGGGTCTCAGAATTGCACACATGCCCTCCCTATTTTCTGCTTCAGCTACTTTTTCTATGAAGATCTTTACTCACATTCACAGCTGTGTTCAGCTCACATGAAGATTAAAATTAAACTAGTGAGCTCTAAAACTTCCATCCTCACTCTAAACTGCTCACTCTTCTTTTCAGCTCTCCTACAACATCTCAATCCAGCCCAAATCCTGACTCACAGGCCAGTGATGTCCCAGGTTTACCTTACCCTCAACTTCAGGATAGCTTAATCTAGTCTGTCAACCATACTATCATATGCATCTATACCTATTTCCTGCCAGCCTCAGCACCGGCTACCTTGCATGACCCCTTTCTGACAGCTAATGGCCCTGCCAATCTATCCCACCAAGAAGGCTATCTCAGTCCTAGACAGTCCTTTCCTAAGCCCCTTGAGTCACAGAGTGGCCCAGATTCCCTCTTTCCCCTCATCTACCTTCTTCATCGCTACTTCCAAACTCACCACAAAGTCAGGGTCTGTGTCCCAGTCATCACCCTGGGTCTCCACGGAAACAGATACATCATGCCCCACTACAGACTTCCACATCTGAGGGTGATGGATGGGAATAATTAGGAACAGGAAAAGACTTGAGAGGGAAGCTAAGAATGCTGAAGTCAACACCAGAACAATTATGTTTCCTACCTTTCTTCCTTAGAAGAAAACAGGTGCTGAAGCAAAGCAGAGAAGTTTAGGAAAGTACTTCTGCTCAGTTAGAAGAAGGGATGATATTTACCTAAGAGAAACCACTGTGGTCTGTGCCTACCTGAGCCTGGAGAGAAGTCCTCACAGGTATAGGTAATATTAAATAACTTAGATCAAACTGCTGGCACTTCCCCGTGTCAGGAGGACAACCAGGCCAAGCTTGTAGGGATTATCAGTGGGCCAGAACACCCACAGGCTTATTGTGGAACTGGCTAAGATGTGTCCATATAATTCCTTTTCTAGCTGCCAAAACACAGTTGAGCCCAGCTCCCAACAAACTGAACATCTATCTCCCTTCTATCTATAAACTACTTAACTATCTTGAAAACTTTTCACCTCTCAGTGGAAGTACTATGCCATGTGTGCTCTGAGACTGGCCATGTACTGCACAGCTGTGAAATACCTCCACTGGCTGATGTGTGGGGATGAAATACCTACACTGGCATTATGTGCTGGGAATAAATCATCTATAACTCCATTATTTTTCTGGGAGTGGCCCCTCTTATATGGTCAATAACTCCATTTTTTAAGAAAGAAAATACCAAGGCTTTACTTTTTTATCACTCAATAAAAAATGTTCAACAAAAGGGGCTAGAAAGATGGCTCAGAAGTTAAGAGCACTGGCTGTTCTTATAAAAGACCTGGGTTTGAATCCCAACACTCACATGAAAGCTAACAACTGTCCATCACTCCAGTTCCAGGGGATCCAATACCCTCTTCTGTCCTCCACAGGCATGCATAACATGGGTGCACTTACATACATATAGGCAATACATCCATACACACAAAATATTTTTTTAATGTTCAACTATCTTTTATTTTTTTGGTCTTTTTGAGACAGGGTCTCCCTGTAGCCCCAGCTATCCTGGAGCTCACTTTGTAGACCAGGCTGGCCTTGAACTCACAGAGATCCGCCTGCCTCTGCCTCCCAACTGCTAGGATTAAAGGCGTGTGCCACCACACCCGCCTCAACTATCTTCTTAAAGATAAAATAGTTCAAACCCAGCATGTGACAAGTCCCCTTATGTGAACATTCTGTGGTACTCTCAACTAAATAAGTGTTAGTGAAATCTCTGGAGAACACTAGTTGATGGGGTGTCAATCGATCTTCCACTGGGACACCTGTGTTGCACTGAGCCTTGCCAATGGAGTGTGATGAAGGGCTATCCAGTTGCACTGTGGGCTTCTGAATCTTGGTGTGGAGAGGTAACAGTGGACAATGCTCATTTCCCCTTGTTGGCCTCTGGGATTTCCTAGTTCAGTCCCTACTAGCTAGCTGACAAGTCCTTGCCCACCGTTCATACACATCCACCACCAGAGGCCGTCCCCATGCTCTTCAATCACTCCTAAGGATGTCATTATCTCAGCCCTAAGTCTTCACTCTATCCACTTGGAAAGTCCATTCTTGCATATTTTTGAAATAACCCCTTGAAAAATATCAACCTTGGGAAAATCTGAGGTAGACTGGTTAAAGATCAGCTAAAGAGCAACTAGAGAAGTTGTGACTGAGTTAGCCTGGCTGAGAATCACTGTGAGCTACTACTAAGAGCAACTTGGCCTTGATTGCTTGGCAACAGCTACAGATAGGGTTAACATGGGGGAAGAGGACCTGGAATGCACATCACCACAGCTTCTCTGCTTGGCATGCCCTGGCTCTTGGGCTGCTTGGCAGCAGCAGGACTTCACAGAAGAAAACTGAAAGGAGAAGTCTGAATACATTCATGAGCAATAAGGAAGCAGAGGTCCGATGGTCTTTTCTTCTTTCCTGTTGTTCACGAGGCCTCAGCCCAACTCTCCCATCATCCTCTCACACTCATTTTTTAAGTAAAGAGCAAAGTATCTTAGTATCTTTGGCCTATTGATCACTGACGAAAGGCTGAACTAGGAAGCTGATGGAGGACAGTGCCTTGAATGCCAGGCACATTCAAGGGCTGACTTATGGCAGCAGTAAAATCAAGAGATCCATGAACACCCCAGCTGTACAACCACCACCATGCAGATAGTTGTAGATTGAAGCTGTAGATCTGACCCCAACTGTAGATCAAAGCTCTGGCTCCTCATGTCCTCACCTGGCGCCCTCTCTAGCTGCTGCTTCTTAGAACCAGAATACATTCTCCTTAGCCAGGGATGAGACTAAGCAACTGGCAAATACTAACTGAAACACATTGGCAAATCACTGTGATTTCTTCCATGGAAAATAAATAAAGACAATTAAGTAAAGGCTTCTCTGTGTCTACACTCTAGGATCTATAATCCCCCAAACATAGAAAGTTACTGCAGCTCAGCAATCTTGCCTGTTGTAGTAGGCCTCTAGTAGCACTTGGCTCTCAGAGGCAGTGCTCATTTGTGCCTATTTCCTGTTCTGTAATCTTTTTCATCCCTGGCATACCATACAAGGGCAGACTTGTTTTCATCTTCAATGGATCTCTTTCCAGCTCATTGCCCAGGAGCAGCAGGCCTTAAGAGTGGGCTGAAGATCAGCAGGAAGCAGGGCATGCTGGCTGGACCCACAGTCAGCTGGTACATTCCTTTCTCGAGTTCCCGTCCTCAGATGCTCATTCTCCATAACCTGCCTTCAAGCCTTCTGGCCATCAAAGGTTCAGTATCTACTAACAATGACCTTGTCTCTCAGCAAGGACTAAGTGTTAAATAGACTTCTCCTCTACTCTTACCATGTGCTCCCCAGCTCTTCCACACTCAAGGTACTCACCTTCACTGGTGTGTTTGATCGAAACTCTGGCTCCTCACAGCCTCACCGGAGCCCCCTCTAGCCGCTGCCAGAGCAAGAAACTGAGCAGCTGCTTCAGTTCCGTATTCAGGTTTTCTGTCATTTCCTGCCACACTGTTCTCATAGCTACTTCCTGAAGCTTGAGTCAGTTTCTTCTGCTTTAGCCACTTAAAAGAGTTAAAGGTTTCTGTAGCTAACTATTTTGCAAGGTTTTGCTAGGTCATGGGGCAGTGAGAAACACAGCTGCTCTCACAGTCAAGTTTGTAAGCTCATTAAAGAAAAACACCTCAGGGGAAGACATATTTGAGAACATATTACAGAACCACCTTGCATCCTAAATAGATGGGCAATTGTACCTGTGATGATAATAAGATTTAAAAACAAGCCCAGGGGACGTCATGAGGCATACCTGCAATCCAAGTATAAGAAGAGGCTAAGGTAGGAGGACCACTAGTTCTGGCCGGCCTGGGCTGTAATACTTTGTAGAGACCTTGTCTGAGGGGAAAAAAAATCATTAACATGTCATCTGAGCTGTAGCAATCATGGAATGCTTGCTACAGTGATTTATATGTGAAATTTGAAGTGATTCATATGTGAATTTTGAAGGCTATGCCTTACATACATACTCATCTGTACATTACCTTTAGCAATTAAAATGGAGTTTACATATAACTGATATGCAAGTATTAATCAAATGATGGGAAGGAATAAGCCATTAGAAGCAAGGCAAGATGTGGAAGAAGAAATGTTTAGTTTGTTGGGAAGGTGTGTGGAGTCTGAGCTTTGACTATAGATCAAGTTCTAAAAAGAAGCAGGAGGTACCAGTTGTCCTTGACATACTCCACACTGTTAAACTTGCTGCCCTGCTTCCACTTTCTAGTCACACTTGTTTTCACGAGTGAAATAAATTCTTTCCTATTTGAAGGTCACTCAGAGCTTTACTATGCTTTTATTTACTGCCCTACAAATATTCTTCAAGGTGGCTCCTCTGGGAGCCTGGGGCCCTGAATGACAACAACCTACAAAGCAAATAAGCCCCAAGCAACCTGAGAAGGATGCGCATCCTTGGCTGAGAAATGATCTTTCATTGTTTTAGCAGCTAAGAATTTGGGGAGTGGGCTGAAGAGATGGCTCAAGAGTGAAGGGCACAAACTGCTCTAGCAGAAGAAGGAGCTCAGTTCCCAGCACTCACACCAGGTGGCTTACAACTGCCTGGAATTCCAGCTCCAGGGCATCTTACACCCTCTTTGGGACTCTGCGCTCACATGTGCAGATAGTCGTACCCCCCCCACACACACACATGTTCACACATACATATAATTCAAAATGTTTTTAAATCTTAAAAAAAGGAATTTGGGGAGTTTGTTGTTTTATCTGACCCAGCCTTTCCATCATCTGTGGCCTGATTTGATTATGGACAATGAGTTCCCCAAGGGAATTCACCTAGCAGGACTGGTTAAAGTAACTGGTCCATGATGGAAGAAAGCATTTATGCACTAGGAACAAACAGAAAGCTTCTAAGTTCAGTTCTAAACAAGATTCTATATTTGAGGCAATATCTGTTCTCTCCAATCTTTTATCATGGTAGCACTGAAGCTATTTTAAAGGAAATGTATAGAAAGGGAAAACCTTTCAGCTCATTTGGAATTCTAATCCAATGTCAAAATGAGAATTATCAGACCAGATATTGTAACATACCATACAATCACACAGTTCTCTGGAGAAACCATAGAAATTATAGGTGACACCAAGAAACCCCGTTTCCCCTTTACATGTTTCAAGCTCATTCCTTTGAGTTAGTTAAATGTAACATGCCATAATAGCAAAGGCTTTGAAACCAGACAGATCAGGTTCATTTAATCCACTTGCACCTTGAGAAACTTAGCTAGCTTTTCCCAAGCATCAGTATAAAAGAATAGCATCTGCCTAACCTGCTAAACTTCCCTTCATCCATTCTCTCGGGACCTGTTTTTCATTGTTGGTTTTGGCATTTGTTTTGTCGCTGCTGCTAGTACTTTCTTCTTCTTTGAGATAGTCTTGCTGTGTAGCACAGGCTGGCCTTAACTCAGGATCCCTCCTACCTCAGCCTCCTGAGTGCTGTGATTATAGGCACAGGCCACCATACCTGGTAGTCTATTGTTTTCAAGAGTTCTCTCAGAACTATTCAAAAGACTCAACATATACTAAAGACTCAGCTCCTTTAGATTAGTCTTTGGGTCCAGCAACTAGGGCTATGAGGTACTCTATAACTATACCTGATGCTGGCCAATGAAAACTCTGAGTCTTAGAGCTCCTGTAACCACTTCTGTGGTTACTCCTATCCAGCCCCTCCCTTCTTCCTTCCCTCCTTCCTCATAGTGAGCAAACACGGGTACCTAAGCACCTGTGCACATTAACATCTTCGCACAATTCCTCAATCTGAAAATAATTTTATTATTTTACAGTTCACGAAAGTTCTTGGGATGTTGTGACTAAAATTTAATCACCACAGAAAAAGATTTAGAACTGATCAGTGAACCCACCAGTCCTCTCTTCTTTTGGGGGTGAGGACAGGAAGGAAACATATGTCCAAAATGAGAAAACAACTAGCTGGAGGAGGTGGGAGGGAGGGTGAGGCAGGAACTGGCACAGTGGAATTCACTCCTGGCTGCTGTTCTAAGGTCTGGATTCAAGTGTTTGTCTTCTTTTTCCATATGCCTCAGTCCTCTCTTTCCAGAGGGGAATGATTATGAGACCAAGAAACTTGAAATAACTGTTATCAACAGCTCATTAGCACAGCAATTCTTGAGGCTGGAAGTTGTAGTGTGATAATCAGACTTGAGCCTGGATCACCTTAGTGTGACCCCTTGCTAGCCCCTGGGCACCATGTGGAGGCATATCCATGAAACAGGACTAACGAGAATCTGAACTCTGCTGACCAATGCCAGTTATTTCTGCCTTTCAGCAGAAGGGAAGGCACTAGCCACTTAATACCTTAATCTACATGTGATTAGGGACATAAGCAGTGGGTCCTTTCCTTATAGTTTAGGCAATAAACCCTCCCTCCAATGGTGAACGAACACCCAGAAAGAAAATGTTGTCTGCCCTGTGATCCAATAGCTGGAGCCGGAGGGGCCCTGCAGCTCCCATCTGAGTCTCTGAGACTTGCTCACACGTCCTATGAGGCAATGTTCACCCTCCAGAAATTTGCTTTCTCTCGGAGGCAGGAGAAAATATAGGCAATAAGGCAAGGCAAGTTACCACTAAGAATGACAATGGACTTCAGACTGCTAGTACTGGAAACCATCTTCTTGCCTTGGCTGAAAGACGTTTCTCAGTATCTTACAGAACCATAACAGACTAGGGTCTGCAAAATCTGAGCAAATACTGGGCATAGCGCACCACTTGGGAGGCTTCTCAGACCAAGCAGAAGTGTTCAGTGTAGATGTGCCAGGCATTCCAGCTCCCCAACTTGTCCTCACAGCCATCTCTTTTTTACAGGCACTTTCCAAAGAGGCATGGATGAGCTGAAAGTGGGAAGGCTGTTCAGGAACTGACAATTCTGACATTATGGGTGAAGGAATTACAAGTTCTGAAGGGTGTGGTCCAAAAAGTGGAAAGTTTATAGATGGCCTGTAAAGCACAGAACAAGTAGGACATGAACCATCAGGAAGTAAACGGCTGCCAGCAGAGGCACTCGCGTCCGCGAATGGCAGAGAGAACGCAGGACCCGCTTCCATCCAGCACCACTCCGGGTCTGAAAGAAAAAAATGGGGAAGTCAAAGTTTGCCCTATGGGAATATGTCTCTCTCCCTTCGCCAGTTATCCTGCCATTAAACCATGTGGATACCATCCTTGCAGAAGAAAGGCATCCTGAGAGAAAGTCTCCACAGGGTGGATAATTTAACAGTCCCATCCAGCCTTTCTCACCATCCGTGGCTCAACACCCTCATCATCTGCCCACATCTGTCTCCAAAGCAGAGCACCATCTCTGTGTCCTCTTACCCTTCGACAGCTGTTGCCTGGGAGATCTATTAATAGGGCCTGCTCCTGAGAGCCACAGGCACCAATGATAGGAGTCCGGGTGGAGTCCCATTCGCTGTGCTCCAACCTGTGTTGAGAAAAACAGGCACAGCATGGGTTTCCTGCCTGGGAGGCTGATCAAAGGAAGTCTTGTCAGTCACCTTGGGAAGGTGGCACAGAGAACTGGCAGCAAAGACTGCTTCCATAGTCCCGGCCCACACAGTAGGAATAGTGACAGTGATTACCAGGAACTGCCTACTTTCTATCAGATGCAGGTCTGGGTGCTTCCCACCACACTGGTGACCCAGAGGTTGGGAGGCTGGTGTAGGGTCTCTTCCCACGACAGTGTGACCAGCCAGCGGTGGAACCAGATTCAATACCTGTTTGTCTCCAGGCCTTCTTCTCTTTTTTCCACTATGACATGTTTGAAACTCACGAACTTCTCTCCTTTCTTTTCTGCCTTTCCCTCTCTCAATTTTTTTTTTTTTTTTTTTTTTTTTTTTTTGGTCTTTTTGATAGACAGGGTTCTCCCTTTAGTCCCAGCCTGCCTGGAAACTTGCTATGTAGACCAGGCTGGCCTTGACACTCACAGAGATCCTCCAGCCTCTGCCCCCGAATGCTGGAATTAAAGGTGTGCACCACCACGCCAGGCCCTCTCTGTTTTTTAAGACGGGGCTCACTATGTAGCCCAGGCTAACTTTGAACTTAGGACTCTCCTGCTTCTGCCTCCTGAGGACCAGGCTCATAGATCTGCAAGTATCACATTTGGTACTTTTTTTGCATTTACATCTAAGTGAAAGTTTCTGTAGGTCTTCAGAATGGAACTCAGCCGCAGCCTCCACAGCCCTCGGCTTCCGTCCTTGCTGCCCTGCGTAATTACTACTGCATACTGGAAGTTTTCCATTTGGTGAAGAAGCTGCCATTACTCAGTGGTCCTGAGACAAACAAGAACTCTGGCAAGGGCATGTTTCATCAATCATTTGCCTACTGAGACACACTGGAGGGGGGAGAATGGAACCTCCTCCTCTTCATGCTTCCTTCCTGTAGAGGATCTGTCGGCTGAATGCTCCTGCTCTTCCTTCCTGTAGAGGATCTGTCAGCTGAATGCCTCCTGCTCTTCCTTCCTGTAGAGGATCTGTCGAGCTGAATACTCCTGCTCTTCCTTCCTGTAGGGGATCGTCAAGCGAAATGCTCCTGCTCTTCTTCCTGTAGAGGTCTGCTTCAGCTGAATACTCCTGCTCTTCCTTCCTGTAGAGGCTCTGTCGGCTGAATACTCCTGCTCTTCCTTCCTGTAGAGGATCTGTCGAGCTGAATGCTCCTGCTCGTCCTTCCTGTAGCAGGATCTATCAGCTGAATGCTCCTGCTCTCCTTCCTGTAGAGGATCTGTCGGCTGAATGCTCCTGCTCGTCCTTCCTGTAGAGGATCTGTCGGCTGAATGCTCCTGCTCGTCCTTCCTGTAGAGGATCTGTCAGCTGAATGCTCCTGCTCGTCCTTCCTGTAGAGGATCTATCAGCTGAATGCTCCTGCTCTCTTCCTTAACCGCTGATGCCCGCCTCTCCGTAGAGGATCTTTCGGCTGAATGCTCCTGCTCGTCCTTCCTGTAGAGGATCTGTCAGCTGAATACTCCTGCTCTTCCTTCCTCTAGAGGATCTGTCAGCTGAATACTCCTGCTCTTCCTTCCTGCTAGAGGATCTGTCAGCTGAATACTCCTGCTCTTCCTTCCTTAGAGGATCTGTCAGCTGAATCCTTCTTCCGTAGACTCCTGAAGCTCCTTCTCCTTCCTCTAGAGGATCTGGTCAAGCTGAATCTCTGCTTCTTTTCCCGTCGTACGGGATATCGTCAGCTGAATGCTCTCTGCTTTCCTTCCTGTAGAGGATCTGTCGGCTGAATGCTCCTGCTCGTCCTTCCGTAGAGGACTATCAGGACTGAATGCTCCTTGCTCGTTCCATCCTGTAGAGGATCTGTCAGCATGATGCTCCTGCTCTTCCTTCCTGGTAGGGATCTGTCGAGCTGAATGCGCCCTGCTCTTTCCTCCTGTAGGGGATCATGTGCGCGAATGCGCCTGCTCGTCCTTCCTGGTAGCGATCTGTCAGCTGAATACTCCTGCTCTCCTTCCTGTAGGAGGATCTGTGGCTGAATGCTCCTGCTCTTCCTTCCTGTAGAGGATCTGTCGGCTGAATGCTCCTGCTCTTCCTTCCTGTAGAGGATCTATCAGCTGAATGCTCCTGCTCGTCCTTCCTGTAGAGGATCTGTCAGCTGAATGCTCCTGCTCGTCCTTCCTGTAGGGGATCTATCAGCTGAATGCTCCTGCTCTTCCTTCCTGTAGGGGATCTGTCAGCTGAATGCTCCTGCTCTTCCTTCCTGTAGAGGATCTGTCAGCTGAATACTCCTGCTCTTCCTTCCTGTAGAGGATCTGTCAGCTGAATGCTCCTGCTCGTCCTTCCTGTAGAGGATCTGTCAGCTGAATACTCCTGCTCTTCCTTCCTGTAGAGGATCTGTCGGCTGAATGCTCCTGCTCGTCCTTCCTGTAGGGGATCTGTCGGCTGAATGCTCCTGCTCTTCCTTCCTGTAGGGATCTGTCAGCTGAATGCTCCTGCTCGTCCTTCCTGTAGAGGATCTGTCAGCTGAATGCTCCTGCTCTTCCTTCCTGTAGAGGATCTGTCAGCTGAATACTCCTGCTCTTCCTTCCTGTAGAGGATCTGTCGGCTGAATGCTCCTGCTCTTCCTTCCTCTAGAGGATCTGTCAGCTGAATGCTCCTGCTCTTCCTTCCTGTAGGGGATCTGTCAGCTGAATGCTCCTGCTCTTCCTTCCTGTAGAGGATCTGTCAGCTGAATACTCCTGCTCTTCCTTCCTGTAGAGGATCTGTCGGCTGAATGCTCCTGCTCTTCTTCCTGTAGGGATCTGTAGCTTGAATACTCTGCTCTTCCTTCCTGTAGGAGGATCTATCGGCTGAATACTCCTGCTCTTCCTTCCTGTAGGGGATCTGTCAGCTGAAGCTCGCTCTTCTGGATTGCGGTGATTCTGTCTCTTCCGGTAGAGGATCTGTCGCTGAATCTCCTGCTCTTCCTTCCTGTCGAGGATCTGTCAGCGAAGCCGCGCGTCCGGTAATCTCGGCGTGCCTCGCTCTGTCCTCCTGAGAGGAATCTGTCGCTGAATGCTCCTGCTCGTCCTTCCTTAGGGGATCTGTCAGCTGACATCACTCCTGCTCTTCCTTCCTCCGTAGGGGATCTGTCAGCTGAATGCTCCTGCTCTTCCTTCCTGTAGAGGATCTGTCGGCTGAATACTCCTGCTCTTCCTTCCTGTAGGAGGATACTGTCAGTGATGCTCCTGCCTCTTCCTTCCTGTAGGGATCTGTCCGCTGAATGCTCCGCTCTTCCTTCCGTAGAGGATCTATCAGCTGAATGCTCCTGCTCT
This sequence comes from Rhizomys pruinosus, assembly GCA_009823505.1. NCBI lineage: Eukaryota > Metazoa > Chordata > Mammalia > Rodentia > Spalacidae > Rhizomys > Rhizomys pruinosus. Next base: position 2,338,903 of record VZQC01000883.1, on the reverse strand, counting down.
TCCTTCCTGTAGGGGATCTGTCGGCTGAATGCTCCTGCTTCTTCCTTCCTTAGAGGATCTGTCAGCTGAATGCTCCTGCTCTCCTTCCTGTAGAGGACTGTCAGCTGAATGCTCCTGCTTTTCCTTCCTGTAGAGGATCTGCCAGCTGAATACTCCCTGCTCTCGTCCTCCTGTAGAGGATCTGTCAGCTGAATGCTCCTGCTCTTCCTTCCTGTAGAGGACGTCTGAATGCTCGCTCGTCCGGGGACTGTATGATGCTCCTGCTCTTCCTTCTTAGGGAGTTGTCAGTTGAATCCCTGCTTCTTTCCTGTAGGATGATCTGCTAGCATTGAATCTCCTGCTACTTCCCTTAGAGGATCTGGTCCAGCTGAAGGTCCTCCTGCTCTTCCTTCCTTAGAGGATCTGTCAGCTGAATACTCCTGCTCTTCCTTCCTCGTAGAGGATCTGTCAGCTGAATACCCTGCTCTTCCTTCCTCGTAGAGGATCTGTCAGCTGAATCTCCTGCTCTTCCTTCCTCGTAGAGGATCTGTGCTGAATGCTCCTGCTCGTCCTTCCTGTAGAGGATCTGTCAGCTGAATCCTCCTGCTCTCCTTCCTGTAGAGGATCTGTCAGCTGAATACTCCTGCTCGTCCTTCCGTCTGGGGGATCTGGTCAGCTGAATGCTCCTGCTCGTCCTTCCTGTAGGGAATCTGTCAGCTCAATACTCCTGCTCGTCCTTTCCTGTAGAGGATCTGTCAGATGAATGCTCCTGCTGCTTCCTTCCTGTAGAGGATCTGTCAGCTTGAATATCCTCCCTCTTCCTTCCTGTAGGGGATCTATCAGCTGAATGCTCCGCTCTTCCTTCCTGTAGAGGATCTGTCGGCTGAATGCTCCTGCTCTTCCTTCCTGTACAGGATCTGTCAGCTGAATGCTCCCCCTTCCTTCCTGTAGAGGATCTGTTCAGCCTGAATATCCTTCTCTGCTCTTCCTTCCTCTAGGGGATCTGTCAGCTGAATGCTCCTGCTCGTCCTTCCTGTAGAGGATCTGTCAGCGAATGCTCCTGCTTTTTTCTTCCTTCCTCTAGGGGATCTGTCAGCTGAATACTCCTGCTCTTCCTTCCATTGAGATGGGTATTCTGGCTGACTAGCTGAGTGCGGTCTCAGGTATTCCTCTCTTGTATCATGCTCCTCGCCTTCCTTCCTGTAGAGGATCTGTCAGCTGAATGCTCCTGCTCCCTTCCTGTCGATCTGTAGCTGATCCGCTCTTCGAGGTCTGTCAGCTGAATGCTCGCTCCTTCTTAGGTCTCGCTGAACTCTTCTCTTCCTCTAGAGGATCTGTCAGCTGAATCCTCCTGCTCTTCCTTCCTCGTAGAGGGATCTGTCAGCTGAATAGCTCCTGCTCTTCCTTCCTCGTAGAGGATCTGTCAGCTGAATACTCCTGCTCTTCTCTCGTCCTCGGCTTCCTAGCAAGTGACTTTCCTGTAATTAGCTCCTTAGGCTCTTCCTTTTTGTATAGGACTTACAGCTGTTAATGCTCCTGCTTTTCCTCCGTCGTAGAGGATCTGCCAGCTGAATACTCCGCGTCGGTCCTTCCTGTAGCAGGAGCTATCAGCTGAGGAGTAGCTCGCTGCTCTTTCCTTCCTGTAGAGGATCTGTTGGCTGAATGCTCCTGCTCGTCCTTCCTGTAGAGGATCTGTCGGCTGAATTCCCCTGCTCTCCTTCACTGTAGAGGATCTGTCAGCTGAATGACTCCTGCTCGTCCTTCCTGTAGAGGATCTGTCAGCTGAATGCTCCTGCTCTTCCTTCCTGTAGAGGATCTGTCAGCTGAATACTCCTGCTCTTCCTTCCTCTAGAGGATCTGTCAGCTGAATGCGCCTGCTCTTCCTTCCTGTAGGGGATCTGTGCGTGAATGCCCTGCCTCTTCCTTCCTGTAGAGGATCTGTTCGGCTGAATGCTCCTGCTCTTCCTTCCTGCTAGGGGATCTGTCAGCTGAATACTTCCTGCTCGTCCTTCCTGTAGCGGATCTGTCAGCTGAATCTCCTGCTCTTCCTTCCTCTAGGGGATCTGTCAGCTGAATACTCCTGCTCTTCCTTCCTGTAGAGGATCTGTCAGTGATCTCTGTTCTCTAATCTGTCGCGAATGCTGCCTTCCTCTTAGGATCTGCCGCTGATGCTCCTGCTTCTAGAGGATCGTCGTGAATCCCTAGCTCCCTCTGAGGACGAGCTGAATTCTCCTGCCTTTCCTCCTGTAGAGGATCTGTCAGCTGAATGCTCCTGCTCGTCCTTCCTGTAGAGATCTGTCAGTGAAATGCTCTTTTTTTCTAGTGATCTTCATGTCTCTGCTCGTCCTTCCTGTAGGGATCTGTCAGCTGAATCTCCTGCTTTCCTTCCTGTAGAAGGAGCTGTCAGCGGAATGCTCCTGCTCGTCCTTCCTGTAGAGGATCTGTCGCTGAATGCCCTGCTCTTCCTTCCTGCTTGAGGATCTGTCAAGCTGAATACTCCTGCCTGTCCTTCCTGTAGAGGATCTGTCAGCTGAATCTCCTGCTCTTCCTTCCTCTAGAGGATCTGTCAGCTGAATACGCCTGCTCTTCCTTCCTTAGAGGGATCTGTCAGCTGAATACTCCTGCTCTTCCTTCCTCGTAGAGGATCTGTCAGCTGAATACTCCTGCTCTCGTCCTTCCTGTAGAGGATCTGTCAGCTGAATGCTCCTCGCTCTTCTCATTCCTGTAGGGGATCTGTCAGCTGAATACTCCTGCTCTTCCTTCCTTCTAGAGGATCTGTCAGCTGAATGCTCCTGCTCTTCCTTCCTGTACAGGATCTGTCAGCTGAATGCTCCCGCTGCTTCCTTCTGTAGAGGATCTGGTCAGCTGAATGCTCCGCTTTCTTGGACTGTCCTGTGCTCTGTCCCTTTGGATCTGTGAATTGTCCTCCTTGGATGTCAGCTGTTCTTTCTCTGTGGGTCGTCCTGAATGCTCCTAGCTCTTTCTTCCTGTAGAGGATCTTCAGCTGAATGACGCTCTGTCTTCCTTCCTGTACGAGGAATGTCAGCTGAGATGCTCCTGCTCTTCCTTCCTCTAGAGGGATCTGTCAGGCTGAATGCTCCTGCTCTTCCTTCCTGTAGGGATCTTCAGGCTGAATACTCCTGCTCTTCCTTCCTGTAGGGGATCTGTCAGCTGAATGCTCCTGCTCTTCCTTCCTGTAGAGGATCTGTCAGCTGAATGCTCCTGCTCTTCCTTCCTGTAGAGGATCTGTCAGCTGAATGCTCCTGCTCTTCCTTCCTGTAGAGGATCTGTCAGCTGAATGCTCCTGCTCTTCCTTCCTGTAGAGGATCTGTCAGCTGAATGCTCCTGCTCTTTGCAGGCCATAATCTCTTCTCCAGTTGAGAGGAAATGCCTTCATCTCAACTGCGAGTCTGGAAAGAGAACCTAAGCATGTACAGCCTAGCTCCGTCCTCCCTGCTCCACATGATCGGCATCTTAGAGGCAGTCCTGATCTGCAGCAGTGTGGTCTGTTCCTACGGGGTCAGTCTCTACTTCTGTACAGGCTGAGGAACAAAGGGGTATCAGTAGGCACTAGAGAGACAAACAGTCCTGACTGCTTTAAACTTCAAGGCACCAAGTTCTACACGTACTATAGTGCTAAGTTATTCTAGCATTGAAATCACTGTACCTTGTCTAGGTTGGTCATCCTACTTTCCATTCTATACCCCCAGCCAGACAGGGAACTGGGGAAGGGACAAACTTAGGACACAGACTCCAGGGTCATCATACACCAAGCAGTCCCAAGGTGGTTCAGGCTAGATCAATGACACCTAAGGAGGATTAACAGGCCAGGTTTCACAGAGATGAGAAGCAGCCATGAGCAGACAGGCCTGAAAATGCTTGGCAGAGACATCTCATGAAGCTGCACTGTGCTCCTACACAGCTCACCCTCAAAGCTGCCCAGATGGGGACTGAAAACAAAAAGCTGTGAATATGCTGGATGAAAAAGAGAAATCTCAAATAAGACCTGCTTCCTGGAGAAGGCACCTCTGAGAGAAGAGAGAATATGGTGGCTTGTCCTTGCAATCATAATTGTTGCCTGTTTTTAATGTTTCTTTCCATATAAAGGGGCTTCCAGAAGCAAAACACTTGTAGCTACTCTATCTTCTCGTGCATAGTGATTTCCCTTGACTGGGCATAAGCAACAAGGGGTGTGTAGGGCAAACTGCCCACAAAAGCAACCATCTCCACTATTCCAGTGCCCTCTTAGCTGGGTAGGTAAGATTGGAGTCTTCAGTAAGGCAAGCTTGTTCGGTCCAACAGTGCCTGGACCTAGGAGGAGAAGCTCAGGGCTAGGCATTACATTTGCCAATAAATCAGAAGTTCCACCTTTTCTAAAGTGATCTCTTATTCTCCCATATGTTCCAGTCTTTAAGGTTTCAGTTCAATAAGGAAGGCAGAGACAGAAGGACTGGTATGGCTTGCTGGTAGCTGAAAAATGGCTGAGCTTCAGGTTCAGAGAGAGACCCTGTCTGAAGGGAATTAGGTGGAGAGTGATATATCAAGACATCCAACAACCTCCTTTGGCTTCTGTACACACCATTTTCTCCCCTTCCCCCTTAAACACACACACACACACACACACACACACACTACACTTACCTCATATAGTTACTCTTGGGATGAACTAAGGTATCTTTTTTTTTTTTTTGGTCTTTTTAAGACAGGGTCTCCCTGTAGCCCCAGCTGGCCTGGAACTCACTATGTAAACCAGGCTGGCCTTGAATTCACAGAGATCTGCCTGTCTGCCTCCCAAGTGCTGGGATTACAGGTATGCACTACCACGCCTGGCAAAATAAGGTATCAGCTCACTTTATATAGTATGAATGGTAAGCTCATTATTATTAATACCTACAAGCTGCTGCTATGGGAAGCACAAGCCTCCTAAACTCCCAATACTGTTCCTGGGTGATGACAATGACTCTCGGCTCACTGTAGGACAATGTTAAAAGGAGACTAAGATCTTCATTCACTGTGAGCCTGGCCACGGAAATGTGCACAAAGGACGTCAGGAAGGCCACCTCCCTCTGCTTACCATCTGATCTGTTCCTCGGCCACAGAGAGAGCATTCTCAGCAGCCACTCTTTGGTCTCGTTCTTCTTCCAGCTGCTTCTTTAACTCACTTACTTCTCGCTTAGTGTTGGATAGCTGCTGCTGGGCTTCAGAAAAACTTGAGAATAAAAGAAAAACGAACAACGTCACTAGACGCAGGACACCATTACTAATACACTGGTATTAGTAATTATAAAGTTATAAAGCAGGAATGTATAGATGTTCCCTGAACACAAAGATGATCATAAAAGCATAGCTATAAAGAGATTAAATGAAGCTACAAAAAGTATCTTAAGAGGTTTGAGAAACTAACTGAATAGTTTTATTTTAATTCCACAGACTCTGTCAGTGCTGTGTATATGGATGTTGCATTATTGTAGTTTTAGTTTATAAGCTTTTTATACATAATTTTGTTAGTTACTATTACAATTTAATCTATATAGCACTTCTGTGAAACTTTTTTTCTGTGAAGGTTTTTATTATCATATTTTAATCACATATAATAGGTTTCATTATGACATTTCCACATGTCTACTCTCTCTTGTCATCCACCTGATTTCTGAACACAGTGCATGCTCAAGGGAAGAGATCTGCTCTCCTACCTTGGCTGTGGCTCCCTTGCAGCCTCAGGATCACTCTTTCTGTGAACCCCATTCTTTTCCTGAGGAGCTCCTGGAGCAACATCTGCACTTAGTGGCCCCTAGAAGAAGCAGCAGCTTGGTAACTCAGCGACAAAAGCTCAGAAGATACTGTACTTCTGCAAAACAAGAGCTTATTTAACAGTAGAGAGTGTAAGAAATCTCAGGATTCTAAGTCCCTACTTAGAATTCTGAAGTCCAGAGAGAATGAGAATCTTCTGCTCCAGACTAGTCACTCCCATAAAAGGGGACTTTCTTTTTTCTTTAATTTGTATTACATTCTCATCTATTTTGTGTCATGGGAGTGGGGCATAAGCAAGACTCAGTGTGTATGTGGGAGTCAGACAACAACTTGGGGGAGTTGCTTCTCTCCTTCTACCATGTGGAACCCAGTAATTTAACACAGGTTATCAGGTTTGATGGCAAGTGCCCACTGAGCCATTTCACTGCCACAGGGGACCTTCTTAAACTCTCCCTCTGATTTTCATTCTTGAATTTCTCATCTTAAAAATTATTTATTTATTTATTTAATGTATTAATTATTTTTATTTTATATGTATGAGGACTTTGCCTGCATGTAAGGGCATGTAAGAGTCATGCAATGCTAACAGAGGCCAGAAAAGAGCACTGGATCCCCTGAAATTGAAGTTATGAACTGAAGTTGTTAGCCGCTATGTGGGTGCTGGGAAGTGAACCTGGGTCCTCTGCAAGAGTCAGTGCTCTTAACTGCTGAGTCATCTCTCCAGCCCCAAATTTCTCATCTTGCAGGTTCAAAGTCTTCCCATGAAAGTTTGCTTTCATCTAGTGGGGCTGACTGATTTTCTAGAAGTGATTGATCCTTCCCTTAAAACATCCTCTGTGTTATACTGTTCTGTTCAACCTGACATTAATTCTCAACCACCTCCACTCCCATGCTGCACTTGCTGCACCCCTCTCTACACCCCACAACTGTTATGTCTAGTCTGTTTGACAGATCCAAATCCTCCCATACTTTTCTGATTTTTTTTTTTTTTTTTGAGACATAGCCTCAGCTGGCCTGGAACTATGTAGACCAGGTTGGTTTCAATCTTACAGAATTCTACCTGCCTCTGCCTCTCAAGTGCTGGGATTAAAGGTATGCACCACTATGACCACCTGTTTTGATTTCTTGAAGCACACTTTTTTTTTTTTTGAAGCACACTTTCTTACTTTCATAGTTCCAGCCTGTCATCACTGTTTCCCACTCATATTTTGTTTTTCTCCTACCATCTCACTGAGCATTTTTTCCTCTTAACTGTCATTATGGATGCACTTGGTGCTTTTTTAGGCATTCCTGCCATAACCATTATAGCTGGCTCTCCTCTCCCATGTCTCCCTATCCTGCCATGCTGCTCTTTATGCTTCCTGACATCTCTCTGAGCCTCTCAGTCATTGCCTTACCGCCTGAAGTTCCTGAACCTGCTTCTCCAAGACAGCACAGTGGTTAAGAAGGTCACTGTAGTATTGTTGGTTCTCACGGAGTCTCTGGCTGGTGTCGCTGAGCTGGATGGAGAGGGTGTTTTTCTCTTCAAGTAGCTGAGAGAACTGAAGCAGAGGAGAGGATAAGTGCCATCCCCCAGAACTGCTTCCCTGTGAGCAGGGTGTAGTCCACTGCCCTGGGATTTTAGGAACCGATCTTTAATGCACAACCTACTTTAGAATAAATACCACTGTATGCTCCCTCAAGTGAGAAAGTGCCTAAATGTTTCAGCCATAAAATAATTCTCAAAGAGTAGCATGAAACTCCTTTGTTTTTGATGATGTCTGCTCTATGAACTGAATAATTAAGCAGAACCCCTAACGAAATCCAAGAGGGCAGGCTATTCAAGAATGTAACCCAAGAGCAGGAGCTTGGATCTATGTTTAAGTTATTAATAATGACTACAAGCCCCAGAGTTCATAATAGCTAGAGAGAAAGCTAGCATTTAAAATCATGTGTAGCTATCATGCTAAGTGAAGTAACACAGCCCCAGAAAAACAAACGATGACGAGTGGTATCCCTCATCTGTGGATGCTAGCGCCAATTACCTAATTGTATGGCAAACTGAGCAACATTAATGTGATGTGAAAACAACTGTGCTCTTATATTCTGAATTTAATCAATCAAAATCAATCAATCAACAAAACAAAAAACAAAAAAAACATAAAAATCACGTGTAAGTATTACTGGGGAATACCTCACCAAGAGAGTAGAAAAGAAATTACCCTAATGTGTTCACATGGATGTGAGAAACTAGAGTGGGACCCAAGATTTTTTTTTTTTTTTTTTAGTGTTTTTGAGACAAGGTCTTCCTGTAGCCCCAGCTGTCCTGGAACTCACTCTGTAGACCAGGCTGGCCTTAAACTCACAGAGATCCACCTGCCTCTGCCTCCTGAGTACTGGGAGGTCACCACGCCCAGCTGAGACCCAAGATTCTTACAGGTGGAAACAGTTCACTCCAAGACAGCTCTCCTGTAGTACCCAAGTAATAGTGGTTTGGTCTGTCCCTGAACATCTTCAATTCAGGAAACTCAGTTTCTGGCAAAGCAATCAAAGCCACTTTTTGTTTAATCAGGAATACACACACACACACACACACACACACACACAAACACACACATATATTATAATGAGTGAAAAAATTTACATTTGCAAGCTTTAACCCATTGATTTGAATTTGGTTTCTCTGGATCCAGAATTCTCATTCCACGCTTGTGGGTTGTCAGATTTTTAAGCTTTAGCTATGATTAATACCCAGATACATTAATGCCCATGGAGACATCCTCCAAAGTATCCACTGTAGAACCACACACCTTATACAACTAAGAGGGGATGGGTGGATCTGGCTGCATGTTTAGTCTTCTCTTGAAGATTCTTTTCTGAGTGTTTGTATAAGAAAGTTGGATCAACTTTCTTAGAGAAGTTAAGTTTTCCAAAGCATTCCAGGAAAAGGCACTTGATACACACGGAAAGTGAGAACAGAAGAATCCATACGTATTTGTAAATGTGGTCTGTAACTGAACATTGCACTTGAGATTTTCTGTTTGTCACTCTGAAGATTAGGTTTCAGTTTATAAAGCATTTTCTTTTTTTTTATTATTATTATTTATCTTTGTATGTGTATAATGTACTGTCTGCATTCAGGTCTGTGCACCCGTGTCGTGCAATGCCGCGGAGGTCAGAAGAGGGTCTCGGATTCCCCTGGAACTGGAGTTCTCCTGGAATTGGAGTTACAGACGGTTCTTAGCCGCCATGTGGGTGCTGGGGATCGAACCCGGGTCCTCTGCAAGAGCGTCGGTGCTCTTAACCACTAGGCCATCTCTCCAGTCCCCAGTTTATAAAGCATTTTCACAAATACCACCCTACTTGAGAGAAGTAGGGTTTCTGTCTTTGTTTCCAAATTGGGGGGCGGGACAAGTTTACCTGCTAAGGTCATATAATTATTAGTTATTAGATCAGGACTCATAACTGTGATTCCTGATTCCAAGTCTAAGCTCTACCTACAACCTGATGGTGTCCAATGGAGGTACAGCAAGGGATGTTTGGAAAGCCATGGGTATTGGGGGAGGGTTGATACTAAAGAAAAGGACATACATGTTTGAGAAGCAAATAGTTTGAGGACAGAGAACTGAGTATATTAACAACTCCAGAAGGACTAACAATCCTCTCCTGAGATAGGAGGGAAATTTTCCTGGCTGTTCCAGGCAGTACAAGCCATACCAAACAAACACAACAAGAACCAAACACCCCTTAGTGTTGAAAAAACTCACACTTTTTCCTTAGTCACACCTGGGCAGGTTGTTGTGTACTGTGTAAGAAAGCAAGTTGAACATGGGCCAGGGGAACAAACCAGTAAGCAACCTTCCTCCATGGCCCGTGCTTCAGCTCCTGCCTCCATATTCCTGCCCTGAGTTCCTACCTTAGGCTGCCTCCTCAGTTATGAACTATGACTCAGGAGATGTAAGTCAAATAAATCCTTTCCTCCCCAAGATGGCATTGGTTAGTGTTTTGTCACAGCAATTGAAGGCAAACTAGAACAAGGGGAATGATGAGACCCAATGAAAATGCAAACAAATCCCCACCCAGAAAAGCAGTAGCTATTTCACTAATTCATTTGAATCCACAAACTTAAAAAAATGGAAAATTCCTCTTCCAAAGTTAATGCTAAGTCTCTGGCATTTCAGTGTCAGATGAATTTAACATCTAATGAGTACCTTCTATGTGTGGCAAGTACTGTGTACTAAATAAGGTATTTTTCCATATAAATAACCATTTATTTCAGACTGACCTAAAACCTTAGGAATGTCACTTAATACTTCTGGGCTCTTTCTTCATCTATGAATACCACCTTACCAATTCTTGAAAATTTTGGGTCAAACTATTATTAATTTGGTGTATGTATGTGTGTGTGTGTGTGTGTGTGTGTGTGTGTGTGTGTGTTCATGAGTGCAGACACATGTATGCTATCATGGGGCGTGTGTATTGAAGGCAAAGGATGACCCCTGAGAGAGTGTGTGTTGTGTGTTCCTGAATGCTGGCACTCTCATGCCATGGTGGGGGTGCATGTGGAGGGGAAAGAGGACCCTTAGCACTCAGTTCTCTTTCTGTGGGACCCAGGGATAGAACCCAGATCTTCAGGCTTATGAAGGCAAGCATTTTTACCCACTGACTATCCCACTGGCCCATGTTATGAGTTCTTGTGATGAGAAAACCCATACCCTCCAACTATGCATATATTTTATGGCATTTACAACTCTCTTTCCAAAGTCAACCTCTGAACTTGAGTCTCACTGACCTCTTAAAACACTTCTAATTCTGGAAAAGACTACCTATCTTGATTCCTCTGAAGCAGAGAACCAGGGGAGGAACCAGTAAAGAACACTTTGACTAGTTAGAGAGTATCAGGAAGACAGAGTCCTAAGAGGTGGATGAGGAGTAAGTGGTAAGATGGGGAGATGACACAGAGGACTGTACTCTTAGTGTATCGAGTTCTCCAATCATTTTCAATGATCTGCCAAGGGCAGGAGAAAATGGCCATGTGTCTACTACTCTGCAATAAGCACCCACCTTCTGAGAAATGTAAACTTTTATACCCCAGGTTATGCTTAGAGCTGGAAGCCTATGCTGAATTACCTTCTTGCTTCTAGTCACAGAAAAATAAAACTTCAGTGCAGTACGGCGGGAACACATACCTTGCTGTTCAATTGCTGAATTCTTAACTCCTTTTGGTGAATTTCTTTTAAGCTGTCATTAAGCTGAATCCTGAGAAGTTCTGTCTCATAAACTAGGTTTTGTGACCCATCTAGGGAAGCTGGTATATCCAGGGATGCCTGCCAGGATACAAACACCACTGAAATTGTCTCCCTTCTCTCTAGAAGAAATCTTGTCCACACCTGAGGAAGTCATAAGTTAGCTTGCCTAAAAGTCATAGAAGGACATTTAACTTGTAGAAGGCTGATACTTTCTGGGCAGTGGTCACCCTAAGAAGCAAACTGCATTGGTGTTCCTCACCTGTCTTTGGTACTGTGCTGAAAGAATCTGAGTCTGGGAGGAAGAAGACTTCAGTTCCCTCATAAGACTCTGCAGATGACTGAGCTGCTGCTCTTTATCTGAGAGAGCCATAAGGTACTGCTCCTTCATCCTCCTCTCATGCATTTCCCAGGAATCCTTCTCTATCCTAGAACACGAAAAAAGGCTAAGTCAAATATACTCCTGGGACAAAGGAGAATAACTCCACACTCAAGACACCATTATTATGAGATATTAGCAATGCAGCAAAGGAAATACAAAATCAGAGTGAGGTTTTCAATATAGGCAAAACCACACAGTAAGATGATGACAGCAAGACTATGAGAGGATTTCCTACTGGCAGGATTGGAGTGTCTTCATGGAAAAGCTGGCCTTGAGTCTGGAACCTGAGTGAGTTAAGTTACATTTCCATAATGGGAAAAGCATTCCAATTCCAGGATGAATACTAAACACAAGGCACCAATATGAATGCAGAATGAATTTCTCAACTGTAGGAGGCAGTGTGTAGAGAAGATATGTAGAGAAAGGAGAGTGGAGAGAACCAGGTGAGACGTCAGCTATCAGGTATGGGAACACCACAGTCTTTTAGCAGAGTAGTACCAATTATGGAGAATTAACATCTCTGTTCTCGGAATGCAGCTGTAGTCCCTGAAGGACTTGAGTTCAAATGCTGGCTCTTTCATATGGTAGGTGTGAGACCCTGAGCAAATGCTAATCTCCCCAAGTTTCTTCAATAAAATAGGAATAACTCAGTTATTCCTTAGGATTCTTGTGAGAATTAAATGAGAGAGCACATGTCATTCACCAAACAGAAAGCCTGATACTTATACAACACTAAACAATAAATAATCGTAGATATTACTTTTACTTATTTTCCTGAATTTGGCAGTGAGGCTTCTACTTGACCCTAGATACCCCTACATTATGTGTACAAATAGCCTGGTTTTGAGACTGCAGTAAGATGATGTAGGGAACTGCCACTGGAGGAGACAAGGTAAAGAGTACATAGGAGTGCTTTGTTCTAGTTCTGCAACTTTCTACAAATCTGAAATTATTTCAAAATAAAACATTAAAAGACATGAAAAGGGTCAAAATGCAGGAAATGATCCTACCTCAGCTGATGTACCTCATGCTGCCAAGAGAGGTTTTCCTGCCTGAGTTCTTCTTCCATAATCTGAAATGTTTTTGCTTTATCTTGATACTCCTGAAGCTGAGCCTTCAGAGGATGTAACTCACTGATTTCTTGATTAATCTGTAAGTATTGCTGCTGCAGATTCTTCAGTTCCTTCAGCTTTAACCAAAGGGAGAGTAACGGGGTAATTCATCACATCTCATTGCTTACTGATCACAGTACCCTACTACATAAGTCAACACCACAACAGACTATCAGGACCTACCAACCATCACCAACAGCCAAGGAACTGCCATCAAGGCTGCAGGGCCTGGCTATTCCTTCAACTTCTACCCCATATCCCTGCCTCCAAGGTGAAAACTGATTCTAGAACCACACTCTGAACTGAGACAGATTTAAGAACCTACAGATTCTTGAAAATATAAAGATGGAATGACTTTCCATTTACTCATGGGCCCTGATTAGGCTTCTAAACGTTCTCTTAAATTGTTTACATTTATTTCTTTTTATTTTATGTGTATGGGTGTTATACCTACATGTGCATAAGTGCACTTGTGTCGTGCAGTGCCTGCAGAGGACAGAGGGTGTCGGATCCCCCCCTGGAACTGGAGTTCAGACAGTTGTTAGTCACTATGTGGGTGCTTGGATTCAAACACTGGTTTTCTGCAAGAACAGAGAGTGCTCTTAACCACTGAGCCATCTCTCTAGCCCCTAGGCTTCTAAACTTTCTTACATGGACACAGTAATACTTTCTTTGTTGTTGTTGTTGTTCACCTATTTGGTTTTGTTTTTCCCAATGCTCTGAACTGAACTGAAGCATGCTAGGTAAGTACTCTGCCACTAAGCCTCTTCCTTTCTGAACATCAACATCAACTCAAGCTTAGCTGGTGTTGATTACAAAGAAGGCAGTGCTCCCTAATAGTTAAGAACACATTGGCTCCTAAGTTAGATATACTATTTCTTGGATGTGTGACCTTCTGAGTCGTAATTGCTCTCATCTATTAAATGAAGATAACTATGTACTTTCCCTAAGAATGTGAGAATTAAATGGGAAAATTAATACATTTCACACATAATGTTAATGACTATGATGATGGATTTGCTTTTAGAATTGCCCTCATCTATTAAATGAAGATAACTATGCACTTTTCCTAAGAATGTGAGAATTAAATGGGAAAATTAATACACTTCACATACAACATTTGAATATGATGATGGATTTGCTTTTATCAAAACTCCGTTCAAAGCATATTTTCTCAAACTTTCTCAACAGTCATTAAAAGCGTGATAATAATAACATCAGGCTTTTAATATGCTCTGCATGAAAGGTGCTACATGGGAACTTGTCTTGTGATCTCTTTGGTAACCACCAATTAAAAAACTGGGGCCAAAACATTTCGCAAAGCCAGATAGAAAGCATATTATAGCGCTCTGGGCTAAAGCTATTATTCTGTGTGAGAACTTCCAAGTGTCCTTGGGGGTTGTAAGTGTTGGTTCAGAACAGAACCAGATAATTAAAAGCATGTTAGGCCTGGTTAGGAAAATGGTCTTGGTTTGTTTCTAGTTGGCTTCACTATTTTGTTGGCCAGAGGTTTATGTAAAAGAACAGCTTCCTACAATGTCTGTTTCTGAAGTAGATTTTGGAGAAAAAAAAATTTCATGGGGTTATTTTCTAGTCCTTTCTTGAATAGTTTGAAGAAGATAATGAATATAATAGAATGTTTCACATTCTCAGTCTCAATATATTTCCTTGGTTGTCTTTTTTTCTCAGGGTCATCTTCCTCAGATCTGATAGGTTCAGCATTTTCAGTTGAAGTGGTAGTATGTTGGTTAACTCAGCAAGTTCTCTATTTTAGGATGTTGCTATCATGGAGAGGTCAAACCGAGTTTTCATTCACCTTCATTGGGCCACCTCACACTCATTAAGTTTCAACTTTAATTATCCTGGGATGTGTCCTGGTTGTGCAAATTAGATGCTAGTTAATAAAAGTAAGTTACACACTTACTCTATTTAACATAATTCTACACTTTCAACTTCTCAACCAAAAATGAATTTACATTATTTTTTACATACAAGTGTCTGCAGACTGCCATGATACCCATTTGCCAATTTAATACTTGAATCACCTTTCATGCAGAGCATATTAAAAGCCTATTTAAAAATCACAGTGTGTATTATAGAATTGTAGTCACCTCATAAATGAAGTACTACAGCCTGTACTATCTTAACAGTTTATGTCAGGAAGTAAAATCAATAGTGTACCAAATCTGGAATTATAATGGGAAGTAACAATATATTCTAAATGACTTTGTATTTTAAGTTACTTTTTATGAAAAAAAAAAGTGAATTGTCTTTTCCTTTTTCACTATTCTTAGTCCTAAGATGTAATTTTTTTTAAGTCTTGAATGAAGAATACAAAAAGAGCCCATTTTATAATATAAACCTTGATATACATGTTGGGCTATTTGGATAGTGAAAATGCCTTAAAAGGAATGCTTAATGGATAATGTTGCACTTCTAACACCCTCTGACAAAACCTGAGTTTAAAGTGTCTATTTCATTTCTACCAAGGTTTCTTTTCAGTGTATACCATTGTACTTATTAACTGTTATTAAATACCAAATCAAATAGTAGAAAAGCTGTAACAATTCCTTTTCCTTTCAAACTAATGCTAATGAGGGATGTGTAATTGAATGGCAAACACTTACTGGGAATACCTAATATTAGCCACAGGATTCCATGCATGATAACATTCCATCATTTGAATTGTCTTTTACCTTCTTTTTTTCTCCATTAAAAAACATGTTGAATTAACATTTACTTTTCAAACTGATAAAAAAAATAAAAGTAATTTATATATATATGTTCATATATATATATATGTNATATATATATATATATATGAACATCAGGCAAGGCAAGAGCCTTAGACATGTACATCTTCTACCCACTCAGAAACATTAATATCAACACATTGGTGATTTTCAAAAAGCACCAAACACAAGAACAGGAAGAACAGGTCAGCAGCAACAAATTATAGAAGCTGAAAAGCAGATGGCAGATGAATAATCAGTAACTGGCTTAACAGATCTGAGAGACCTGAATCTGAAGCTGGAGGTAGGGAGAGGCAAGAACCAGTAGAACTTACTCTGTAGAATCTCCAAAGGGCAAAAGGCATCCTCTGGGAAAAATGATGATGGGGGTGGGAGGCAGGTGGTAGCTGAGATGAGGAGTAGTAGAGGAAGGTGCTTCAAGAAGCAATTTCATTTCCAGATCCCCTTATGACTTCCATGCTTTTTGTTGCCCTCACTAAATAGTAGTCTGATTCTCCAAAGAAGGTGGAAGCAGCAGGCAGGGTGTGACACTCAGGCCCAGCTGTGAGAAAGAGTACTGCCCCAAACCAAGAGTATGGTTTTTGAGTGCTCCTAGCCTTTCTCCTATCATCTTAGAGTGCTTGTTCCCTTCTATATAGGAAATGTATGACCAGATATTAAAGAACTAAAGACACAAACTTGGAGACTACCAAGAAGCTCAACAAAAGTACACTGCAGTGAAATGGTTACTAAGTCCCATCCACAGCTGCACTTCATGTGAAGATGGAACAAATACTAGCCTTTGGCTAAAGAGTGGGTAGCACTAGGGGATGAAGGCCAACTGGAAGAAGGTAATTCAGATCACATTAGCAGGGAACAACATAGTGTGTTGAAAGATTTCAGAGAATGCCGGGAATGAGAAATATAACAGCAGCAATTACAAAATTATAAAGAAAAACTCATTATACGAAAATGTAAGAGCTAGCCAAGAAGGTACAAACCTCTAACCCTAGCACTAGGGAGGCTGAGGCAGAAAGATTTTGAGTTTAAGGTTAGCCTGGACTGTACAGTGAACTCCAATGCCAACCTCAGTTATATAACAAGACCCTGTCTCAAAAGCCAAACAAAACAAAGTACTACCACTATCCTTGGAGAAATAAGTTAGAAAGATCTATGAAATGAGGAAAAAAATACATTCAAAAAAGGAATTTTTTAGAAATTAAGATCATGATGGCAAAAATGAAACATCAATTTGGGAGTCAAAAGAAAAAGATGAATGCTGGGAGATGGCTCTGTGGGTACAGGCATTTTTGTCCAGGCCTGAGGACCTGATTTCAATCCTTGGATCCCACAAGGTGGCAAAAGAGAACCAGTTCCCTAGAGTGGTCCTCTGACCTCCAAATATGCCATCAGTTAGAAAAGGAAAAACATGCCAGGCGTCGTGGTGCACGCCTTTAATCCTAGCACTTGGGAGGCAGAGGCACGAGGATCTCTGTGAGTTCGAGGCCAGCCTGGTCTACAGAATGAGTTCCAGGACAGCCAGAGCTACAGGGAGACCCTGTCTCAAAAAGACAAAAAAAAAAAAAGGAAAAACATTTGCAATAATTTACCTTCTATGTATATTTTGTTAGGGAGCTATTAAATGACTTCATAAAAACAATGACATAAAACTAAGGAGGAGGAAGAGGACACAGACTATAAGAAACTGAAGAGAGGATAGAGAGAAACAGCATGCAAACTGTCTGGGGAATACAGGGCAACTGGTTCACAGGGAGGCAAGTCAGAGATTAGATTCTAGAAACTCAAGTCAAAGTTTCTTTATGAAAATAAAACTAATAAGGATAAACATCTTGAGACAATGTCAACAAATTAAAATATATTTTGGGATAAATTACTCTGATATATTTAACTAAGTAATAATAATGAAAACACAGGTCTAGGAAAGATATATGTTGAGGAAAATATAATACATCTTGGTTTTATTAGCATTTACAGTCATAAAGCAAAATCTGAATTGATTTAATGAATGTTAAAATTAAATTATAATAGAAGTTGGGCTGGCTCAGCTAATGCAGAGGACCCAGGTTTAATTCCCAGCACCCACATGGCAGCTAACAACTGTCCAGTTCCAAGTGATCTGATGCCTTCTTCTGACCTCCATGAGCACTGCACAACATGGGTGCACTTACATACATGTAAGCAATACACACACACTCAAAATATTAAAATATTTTTAAAAACTATAATAGGAGAATAGGGAAGATTTGTGCATGTATGCTGTGAAAGCGGAGGACATAAAGACAGCTAAAATTTAGCACAGAGAAAGTCAATCATTAAAGTAACAAAGAAAAGTACAAAGGTAATATACCATGGTAACTTAGAGGAAAGACAAAGGAACACACTAAAAGGGCTGAAAGAAAACTGCCTGAGTGGGTATGGAGTTGGGAACAAAACTCAGCTTTTCCCACCAAATACTGTAACTAAATATGTGGCATGAAGATGGGGTAAGGCCCTACATGCCTCTGCACACCCCAGCTGTCATCGGGTGGGGCAGAGAACGTGCCCAGGTCTCTGGAGCCATTCCAACTTTCTGGACCAGACCAGGTAAGGTTCTATGCGCACCTCTGAGGTGACGGGATTAAGCAGGCCAAACCAGTGCTACATCACCCCTCAACTGTTGAGGTTATCCCGGTGGGAACAGTGAAGGGACTCGGAGCACAAAGTAACAGAAGAGACAGCAAACCTTCCAACCTAGAGGAATAGGCCTTCAACCCAATGAAGAAGCACTTGAATTTTGCATCAGATTATAAACAACAAATCAAATCCACATGCCAAGAGCACAAAGGAAAATCAACAACATGGGAAAAGCCAATAATAAATCCCCAACAAAACCTAGCAGTCCTATAGAAGACTCCAACAATGAATTCTCCCTGGAGGTAACACAAGCATTTTACTGAGCTAGCTCTCCAGCCCCACTTTTTTCTTCTGAAACAGTCTCTCAGTGACCTGGAGCTTGCCTGAGTAGGCTAGGCTGGCTAGCCAGCGAGCCCCAAGTACCTGCCTGTTTCTTTCTCCTCAGTAAGTGCACACCACCACACACGGCTTTTTTTATGTAGGTTCTAGGGGTCAAATTCAAAGGCAAGGTAAGCATTTTACTGACTGAGCCATTTTTCCAACCCTCTTTATCTCTGAAAAAAGTTAAATATTCAAAGAACATGGGCAGAAACAGGCATGGTGGTGTATATCTGTAATCGTTGCTACTTGGGTGATTGAGACAGGAAGATCCTGAGTTACACCACCGGCCTGAGTATCTTAGCAAGTCTGTCTCAAAAAAATGAAAAGGGCTAGGGATGTAGCTCGGTGGTAAAATATTAGCATTTATATAAGATAAGGCCTTAGGATCAATCCCAGTAGTGGGGAAAAAAGAAATAAGAGAAAGGAAGGAAGGAGGAAATAGGCAATAATTCACTTGCAAATAATTATTATTATTTTCTTTTTGAGAAAGCCTCTTTATAACCCAAACTGGCCTGAAACTAGTTACAATATTCCAGGCTGATCTTGAACTCTTATCAGCCTCCTGGGTTCAAGAATTATAGACATGTCCTACCATGCCCAGCTGGTCTTATTTTAAGTAATCTTCTTTAATTTAGCTTTTTCTTCTTGATAAATTAAGGGTGAACAATACTTGAGACAAACTGAGTACCTATTATCCCCAAATCTCCCAAATGATCAACTGCTGAACTAATAAAATTCACTAAGTGATCTCTATGCTTTCTTTCAAGTAAACCACTTTAATTTCTGGAATCATTTACATGGGTGTTTAAAATAGAAAAAAAAAAGAAGAAAGCTTTTATCGTTTAACTTTTTTACAACCAATGGAATGTTCTGTGGAAAGAAAAGTTTGTATTTTTAAATATTGTAATGGCATGTCTGTGGTTTTTTTTTTTTTTTTTGGTTTTTTCAAGACAGGGTCTCCCTGTAGCCCCCAGCTGTCCTGAAGACCAAAAACAATTTCTGGAATGTGCGACAATGCTCCTGGATTTTATACATGGATAATATGAACAGAAATGTTTATCTTTTTTCTATAGACATAAAAATCAGTATAAAGAAAGGTTCAAAAATTCTCAGACATAGATCTGAAATACACACTCACTAGTCGATCTCTGTCATTCTGGAGAGAAGACATGGCTTTTTTCAAACTCTGTACTTCTGCTGGGCTGGAGGTGGGTGGGGGTACAGCCCTCTGCCTCCCTTCCTCGGACTTCCGGAATTTCTCTAGTTCACTCCACAGGTGATCTCTCTCATTCTGTAGACTAGCCATTGCCTTGGAAAAGGACTGCACTTGGTTATAAGAATCTTCTAATTGTGAGGACAAGTGAAGC
Source organism: Rhizomys pruinosus (assembly GCA_009823505.1). Lineage (NCBI taxonomy): Eukaryota > Metazoa > Chordata > Mammalia > Rodentia > Spalacidae > Rhizomys > Rhizomys pruinosus. Next base: position 2,319,340 of record VZQC01000883.1, on the reverse strand, counting down.
AACTGCTCATCTTTGGATATAAGCTCCTGGTGGAGTTTCTCAAGGTGGGCAAAGCTGTCCTCAGTGGGGTTAAGGGGAGAAGCAGCCTGAGAAAGAATATCACTCTCTCTGTTTAAGAGGCCCCTCTGCTCTCTCAGCTGAGCCAGCTCCTTCAAACTGGCATCATACTTCCTTCTCAGGTCCTCAAGCTCCTCATTGGTATGATCTCTACTGTCTTGCAAAGAACTCATCGACCTTCCAAAAGACTGAATTTGTGCTGTAAGATCTTTATTTTCTTTGGTGACCATGAGTAACTTCTGCTCCATCTCTACCAGATCTCTCGCTAGCTCTGCCACCCTCTCTTCTGCTGTTTCAGTTTCATTTCGCATTATCCCTGCATCGTGATGAAGATGCTTTAATTCTTTCTTCAGTTTATCTTCAATTTCACCTGCTTTCCTGGTAGCTTCCTTCTGAACACAAACTAATTCCTCTTCCAGCTCTGTGATTCTCTTCTGGGAAGAGGAAAGTGCTGTACTTAACCTGTGCACTTCTTCTTCTTTGCCTTTTAGTTGGGCATGATAAAGGCCTACAGCACCTTCTTCCTGCAAGGCTGTCACTTGTTTATTCAGGTGGGACACAGAAGCTTTCAAATTCTCAATTTCTTTAGACAAACTTTGCTTCTCCTCTTGGAGGACATCATAGGACCTCTGTAGACTTTGCTTTGCTTCTTCCGACCCCTTCAGCTTTTCTTCTAATTTTGCACATTCATTTTTCAGCTCCTTATTTTGCTGTAGTTGAGCTTCAAGGAGTTGCTTTTGCTGACAGTCCTTTATAGATATCACTTGGTTCAGGTCTTCCCTATATTGGATCAGTTCGGCATCCAGCTTGGCATTCTCAGAATTGAGATCATCCATGTGACTTCTCAACCCTCGAATTTCTTCCTTCAATTTATTATTCTCAGCAGCAGCGTCTTGAATGAGCTGGTCTTTTTCCAAGATTATGGAGAGATGTCGCTCTTCCAGCTGTTGATAGTCACTTACTATGCGGTCTCGATCATTCTGCAGAGAAGACATGGACTTAACAAAGGAATCCAACTGTGCCTTTTGCTGAATGTTTTCCTTCCTGACGGTTTCCAATGTTTCCATTAGCTGATTAGTTTTGTCAACAGCTTTTTTGTTTTCCTCTTCTAAGACAATATTCTCCTCTTCCTCCTGTGACAATAGGTTTTCCAGTTCTTTAATTTCTTTATTATGTTGCTGATGGAGCTCAGCAACAGCAACTTGGATTGCCTCTTCCTTGTCAGAAAGCAAGCTTATAATCATCTGCTCTTTTGTATTTATTTCTTCATGCAGTTTACCAGTCAGTTCTCTGGAGGCCTTTAAATCAGTCTCTAGTTGCTCACAACTGAACTTACAATTTTGGATATCAGCTTCTTGCTGCTTTATGATCCCTTCCAAATTTTCTTTATGTTCCTTACATTTTTCTAAAGAGTTATTTAAATCAGTTGACTGCTCTTTGAGAACCTTAAGTTCTGATTCCAACTTAGCTAATTCATTCTGAGAATTGTGGTACAGTTGTTGAGTCTCTTCTAGCTGGGACAAAAATTCTTTGTTTTCCCCCTGCAGAGTATCACAAATATTCTGTTGATGCTGTAGCTCTGTCTGGGCCTTGGACTCCCAAATTTTCTTGTCATGTTCAAGCCTTGGGTTAGGAGAGATAGACAGATAGTAACTATATAATATGTATTGAGCAGATTCAATATTCATAATTGATCTATCACACAGACAAGTCACATCACAGATTTAAATCACAGATTTAAATCATAAATTCTAAACCATGTTCCTCCTAGTGATACAGCTTTGAACACTGAAAAGTAAATCATCCCCAATTTGCTCTACTTTGCTCTGACAACAAGGTAATCTAGGATTTTTCTGAATGACATGTAATAATGATGTAAAGAGAGACTGAGGGGGAAGAGAACTGAAGGATACTACTAGAAGTGAAGAGTAAAAAGGATGGAGAACACTATTGGCTCTTGAGTTTGAAAAGTGCTACTATATAGAGTTTGAGAATGGTATTTCTAATAGGCATATTAATAGAGTTGTTATGGAATATGGGGATGAGAAAAGACAAGAGCATTTAGGACACTAAATTGTGACTAAGATGGCAGAAAACTGAAGAAAGTTAGTCAAGAAATCCAAAAATGAAAATGAAAAGAGAAACCTAAGAGTTCTCTGAGATATGGGGAGAAAGATGTCGATGTTTGTTTGTTTTGAGACAGGGTCTCCCTGTAGCCCCAGCTATCCTGGAACTCACTCTGTAGACCAGGCTGGCCTTGAATTCACAGAGATCTGCCTGGCTCTGCCTCCTGAGTGCTGGGATTAAAGGTGTGCGCCACCACACCTGGCTTAAAGACGGTTCTTAGCCACCATGCGGATGCTGGGAATTGAACCTGGGTCCTCTGCAAGAGCAGTTGGTGCTCTTAACTACTGAGCCATCTCTCCAGCCCCTGAGATGTCAATGTTTGTATATTAGTATAAGATATATGGCATGAAGTTACAAAGTTTGCAAAATAAAAAGTCAGAAGGAGAATGGAGAGATGGTTTAGTGGCTAGGAGCACTGACTACTCTTAGAGAAGACCTGGGTTTGAGTCCCAGCACCCACAAGGTAGCTGATAAGCATCCCTAACTCCAGTTCCAGGGGAATCCGGTGCCCTCTTTTGATCTCCTTGGGTACTGCATGACATGGGTGTACTTGCAAGCATCCAGGAATACAGTCACACATATGAAATAAAACAGAAAAATAAAAGTCATGTTTTATGAAAATTTAAACCAAATTTAGTCCTATAATTCTAAGGGGCGTAAAATAGTTTTAAAGACTTTCTTTGCCTTCGCAATTACCTCTGGAGGGGGAAAAAAAAGAAGTTTACCTGGAAATGTTGATTTTCAGTTCCTCCATATGGATGGACATTTGTCTAAGCTGATCCTTTAGAACAATGTAATTCTCCTCCTTGAGTCTAATCTCTTCTTCTTTGGTTTGAATGGCATCACCAAACTTCCTCTCCCATTTTTTGGCTTCATCTATCACCCTGTCCCGATCATCCTGGAGGGAAGACATGCTCTTAGTGAAGGCTGCAAGCTGGGCCACAGTGCTATCCAAGCTCTCCTGAAGCTGCTTAATTTCCTTGTCCTTCTTGTTCAGAGCAACCTGAACCTCCCCAAGCATCTCTTCCACATGGGTCTTTTCTCTGTGCAAAGCCTCCAGTTTCTCCTGCATATTCTTCTTCTCTTTTAAGTGTTTCTCCTCTGCTTGCTCCAGTCTTCGCTCAAGATCATCATCCTTTTGTTTCATTTGACTTTTGACTGATTCTTTGTTTGACTGAAGTTCCTTTTTTAACTTGAGATTATCTGCTAAGACCCTCGCTGCTTCACTTTGTGTGTCATCTAACAGTACTTTGCAATTAGATAACTCTGCTTGTGCTTTTTTATGGTGTTCAACTACTTGAGCCAGATTTGCTTTTGTTACATCTAAATCCTTTTTGGATTCTGTCTGAACAAATTCTAGAGCCTTAACAGTTCTCTCTAGAGCACTAATCTTCTCTTGATACCTGATGCAGTCCTTCTGCAGCTGCTTTACCTCTTGTTGTTTTTCTTTCAAGAGCTCCTGGAGTTCCTTTGCATGGCTTTTATTGCCTGATCCTTTCTGAGCACCTTGTATTTTTTCCATATATTCCTTTCGTATTTCTGATTCCACCTTAGTTTTTTCCTTGACTAACTGCTGCTTTTCTTCTTCTAATGCATTCACACACTTTTTAAGGTTCTGCATTTCAGATTCCAGTTGCTCATTTTTAATTTGGGCATCAGTAACATCCTGATAATAATTTCCAATGCTTCCATTAAGTTCTGCTAGTTGATTCATTAGCCTCTCTTCTAAATCATCCTTCTCTTCTTCTGCTATCTGCTTTAGTTTAGTCACTCTGGAGAGCTCTTCTTTAATTTGCTGATTTAACAGGTTTATGTTGGCAACTTCTTCCTGGAGTATTTTTAGTTCACTATCCCTTGCAGATATTTGACTCAGCAGGGCATTTTTCTCATTTTCTAAAGTCTGGCTAAGTTCTTTGTCTTTCTGCTTCTCCATCTCTAATTCAGCAATTCTTCCCTTAAGTTTATCAAGCTGCTGCAGGTAGTTATTAATGTCATCATGTGAGCTGAAATTCTCACTGATGCCAGGCATTGCACTGTTCTCTAATAGAATAGCTTCAGAATCAAGCTTAGAGCGAACACTCAGAGAATCCTGCTCTTGAGACTTAACTGCCACAGACTGTGTTACCTCTTCAACAACATCCCTTTGAATGTTTGGTTTTTCAGTGGCCACTGGACTAGCTTTTGTAGGCATGTTACCTTCTACCTGATTCCTTAAATTTCTAATCTCTTCACTTAGAATGTCTTTCTCAGCCACTAAAGCCTCAGACTCCTTAGAAAGGGTTTCATACTGCAGCCTCACCCTCTCTAGCTCCTCCCTCATGCTGGCATTAGATGAAAGAAGTGCTTCCGTGTGTTCTCTGGCTGTACCTCCAACAGGCTGGGCCTCCGCTCTAAGCCGGTCATTTTCTTCTTCGAGCTCTAAAATCTTCTGTTGTTTAGATTTAGCAAACTTCCTCATCTTTTCTTTCATTTCTTCCATCTCCCGTTCTGCATCCTGCAACTGCTTTTCTGTCTCTTTCTTGTCTGCCTCCATGCTTCTTAACTTTCCAAATAGTTCTTGCTTCTCCAGCCTCACATTTTCCACCACATGCTGAATCCTTTCTGCTTCGTTGCTTACATTCTCGTAGGACTGCAGAAGAACCTCATACTCTTTCTGCAATTCCTTATGTTTTTCTTGCCATTCAGTACTTTCTGCAATCTTAGAACATTTCAAGGATTCTATTTCCTTCATCAACTTTTTCTTGTCTTCAGTAAGACCCTCTAGAGCTAGTTTAAGACTTTCACAAGAGCCACTGAGACTTTGATTTTCCAGTAAAGACCTGTCCATTTCTATAATGAGTTTATCTCTTTCTTCCCGAAGAAGAGCTAATCGTCCTACGAATGCATCTTTCTCTTTATCTTGAGCAGAAATGTGGGTTTCCATATCTGCCAGAGACTTGGTAAGGCATTCAATGGTATCTTTGGCCAAAGACAACTCCTCTTGGAGATTCTTGTTTTCTTTGAGTGCTTCTTTTCGGGATATGAGGGCAGCCTGAAGTTTCCTCTGTATTTGTTGCTTTGCTTTATTTTCTTCTGTGGTTTCTTCTGGTTTTTGCTTCAGTTCACAAAGTTCTACTTGGAACTGCTTTATCCTATCGTCATGCTCCTTGGCTTGCATTTCCAGCTGTGTGTGCAAAGCCTTGATTAAGTCCTCTTGTTCCATTATTTCGATCTGTACTTTAGAAAGGGCTTGTTCTTTCTCACTAAGCTGTCCAGAAAGGTAGCTAACTTCTTCTTCCTTTTGGCATATATATTTTTGCATTTCATCTAGTTCAGGCTGGATGGTCGTTAGATGTTCCAAGCTATCAATTTTCAGTTGACTGCTTTCCAATTTCTGTTTAAGGCTTTCTGCATGGGCTTCAGCCTCATAGGCAGTAGCCTTCAGATTCTGAATTTCTAAATCCTGTTTACTTATTTGCTCTTGTAACTGAAATACTTCTTCTGACTTTTTAGTAAGCTCACCTGTTGTGGAACTAACTTTCAATTCCAACTCTTCTTTTTCAGCTTCTATTTCTTTCAACTGGGCCTTAATCTGGGAAGTGGAAGTATTAACCTGTAGAGTATCTATATCTCCAGGATAAGTAGGCCCAGTTGGGTATAAGTCAGACTCTAAAACAGGCTGGGTGAGCTGTTGTTCTGTGTCTTTGAATAGAACTTCTTCTAAACCTTGAGTGGGACAGCCAGGTACCTGCTGGTCAGTGCCAGGGAGCTTTCTATCTATGGACTCCCTCATTTGAATCTGGAGCTGCTTTAGCTGGTCTCCAATGTTCTCCTTTTCCTTACTTTGCACATCAAACTGTTCTTGCAGGCGATTATAATCATCATTCTGTTTCTTCAGCTCTTCCTTTAGATGTGTTTCCTTCTCTTGTGTCTTTTTTAGAATCATCTTACGGGAAGTTAAGGCTTCCTGAAGCTTCTTTTGAAGTTGCTCCTTTTCTTTTTTAAGGTTGAGTATCTGTTCTTCTAGTTCTGGCTTCCAGTGTTCTCCACTACCTGCACCAGGTGGACTGCTCACCATTGCTTCTTTTACAGATGCTGCCGAGTCTCCGTCACCAGCATCCTTGGTACCTGTAGTTAATTTTTGAATAATCACTTGGTTTTCGATGACTTCTGCTTGAAGCACATCTACTTGTCTTGTCTTGTCTTGCAGGTTCTGACTCATCTGTTGGACTGCAGCCCGTAACTGTTCTTCTGCTGCCATCTTTTCTTTCAAATCTTTCCTTACATGTTCGAGTTCGACTTCTTTTTTAAGTATTGTCTGTTTTAGGGTATCTTCTATTTCTTGCCACTTAGAAGGCACACATTTTTTTGGGTCATCTTTATTCTCTTTATCTTCTTCCATTTTTCTCCCCTCACCCTCACTCTCACTGAGTGGAATCTCTTTCCTAGATCCATCTCTCACTTTGGCTAACTCCTCTTCCAGTGTACTGACTCTTTGTAGGAGCTCCTTTCTGTTAATAAGAGCTGCCTGGAGCTTTCTCTTCCTCTGCTCACTTTCTTTCTTTAGACTGTCCAACTCATGCTGAAGTTCTTCTCTACTTATCAGCCCTGCTGGGCTTGACTCATCATAATTATGCTTAAGGCCAGAATTAACTTCATGATCTTCTTCTACTTGCTCTTTTTTTGCTTCTTCAGCTCTGGATAACAAGTTGAGCTGTTCCTTAAGAGTCTTAATTTCAACCCCAAGAGAAAACTTCTCTTCATTAAGCTGAACCATCTTCTCTGTCATACTGAAGCTGAGTTCAGTCACTTGCTGATCCTTCTCCTGGATGGTTTGTTGGAGTGTCTCCACATCTTTCATTTTCTCTAGTAAGAGTTGGTCCATTTTTGCTATTTCAAGTTCCTTCTGTGAAAGAGCCTGAGAGAATTCTTCCATCTTACTTGAGACTTCCCTCACACGTTCTGCCCCCTCAAGTACTTCACTTTCCTTCCTCTGCAGCTGGCTTTGCAGGCTTTTTATCAGTGTGACCTGTTCGGAAAACTGCAGCTGCACATCATCCAATTCTGTTTGTAAAGCTTCAATTTTCACATCTTTAGATTTGGCTTCTATGCTCAGACTGTGGATCTGCTCACTGAGCAGGTTGTGCTGAGTCCTTTGGTTTTCATAGTCCAGACTTCTTTGCTTTTCTGCTTCTGCAAGGTTGGTTTCCAGTTCTTTAACCTGAGCCCTCACCTCTGCTAAGACATTCAGTTCCTCCACTTGAGAAAGAAGCTGGTCTCTTTCTTCAGACAAAGCAGTGAGTGTGCTGCTGGTATCTTCAGCATTCTTCTTAAATTGCTCAATAAGCTGAGTTAGGCTGGCAATTTCCTTACCTTTCTCATCTAAATTTTTCTCATAAATTTCTTCTGCCTTTTGAAAGTTTGTCTCAAGCTCCAAAATCTGACTTTTCAGCCTTTCTAATTCATCCTGGTGATACTGACCTATATCTGGTACAGAAGGGGATTTGTCTACACTGTCCAGCTCTGCTGAGTTCAATTCTATCCCAGTGTCATTTAAAGGTATTTCCTCAGATGTTCTAGGTTGATGCTGAATGGTTGCCTGATTCCCGCTTTCAGCTGTTAGAATACTGCGCTCTTCACCTTGCATTAAGGGAAACTCTTCCACTCCTTCACTCTCTATCTCCTTCACTTCTTTCTGGTCAAGGACTTCATAGTCTCCTTCAGGCCTTTTGCCTTGTAGCTGTGATTTAAGAAATGCAATTTCCTCTTGAGCTTCTTTCATTTCCACTAATAAAACTGATAATTCTTTATGTTTCTGAGAAAATGAGTTCTCTGGAAGATCTTGTCCACTTTCTTCAGTAGAAGAGTTGCTCTTGTTGAACACAGTAATACCAACTGTGCTGATCTAGTTTTTAAGAGGAAAAAAAAAAGAAAGACAAAGAAAAGACTTAATCAAATATTTTGTAGCATTAAAAGTAGCCTAAGTGCCGGGCATGGTGGCACATGCCTTTAATACCAGCACTGGGGAGGCAGTTCAAGGCCAGCCTGGTCTACAGAGCCAGTTCCAGGCCAGCAGGGACTAAAGGGAGACCCTGTCTTAAAAAAAATACCCCCCCCAAAAGCCCAAGTAAAGCCAAATATTGGAATCAAGCTTTAATACTTCCCTAGGCCAAATGGCGTCTGGTCCACCTAGCAGATTCTGAACTTGCCAGCTTCTAAAACTACATGAGTAAATTCATCTAAATGAATCTCACTATTCACATCCTACTCATTCTATCTCACTGGAGAATGTGAGTAAAAATATATATATGTATACACACACACACACACATATATATAATATATATTATATATTATTATATAATATATATATATATAATACTTCTGTTAAGAAATTGTATTACTCCTGATTAACATTGGAAGAACATGGCTAATTAAATATGATACAGCTAATAATAATAATAATAATATTCAACTAAAAGAACAGTATAAAACAATAATACATGTTATAATAAACTTCAGGTGATCAGAATGCTTAGAGTTCTCAGCCCTAAATGGGACAGCCTTAATAACACTACCAACACCTCTCACACCTCCAACAAAGTTCAGGGAATGTTAGAAAAGAGAAATGGAAAGAATATAAGAGCCAGAGGATGGAGAGAGTATGGGGAGCTGCTGTCTTCTGGACACAACATGGCTATCACACCCTGATTCACAACAGCTGTGGCTACCTACACAAGGTCAAGCCAACCAAACTTCAGACATAGATGGGGTAAGAGTTCTTCCACACGCCACTCCTAATGAGGAACTACTGGCATTTGACAGCTGCTGAGGGGTTGGGAGGGATGGGAATTACTCCTTTTTGAGTTCCCACTGGTAGGTTCCTTTGGAACTCACTATGTAGACCAGGCTGGCCTCAATGAAAGGGAGAGAGGGAGGGAGGGAGAAAGGGAGGGAGGGAGTGAGGGGGAGGGAACAAAGAGAAAGAGAGAAAGAGAGAAAGAGAGAGAGAGAGAGAGAGAGGAAGGAAGGAAGGAAGGAAGGAAGGTTGGTTGGTTTTGAAAAGACATGCAGTTGGGGGAATGTCAGGAGGATATGAGGGTAAGTCAGGAGAGAATGGAGGGTAGAAATGATCATATTTCATTGCATACTTGTATGAAATTCAGAAATAAAAAATATATAATAAATTGTAGGAAAAATAAACTTTAGATTATAAAAACAACCATTTTCCAAAGACTTTTTAAAATAAAATCTTAAGTAAAAACTTTACCAATTGGAAGGCATGGGAAATTCAAGGGATTTCATCTAATCTCTAGAAGAAGCTTTTCTGAAATGGACAAAGCAATGACTACTATAGATGTACTGGCTTAGGACAAAGAATTCCAAATATTCAGAATCATGAGTAAATGAGAAAGTCTGACCACTATGAATCCCAAACATTATTTCACTTCAGGGGAATGCAATTATTTGTCAACACTAATGACTGTTCATGTTACTTCCTCTTAGTCTAGATACCAATCTGATTGAACTAAGAGTTTATCACTTACCTCACAGACTTCACTGTCTGCCTCCCCAGTTCTACTCTGAGCCTCCAGAAGAGTAATCCGAGAAGACAGTTTTTCTGAAAAGTCAAAAAATAAATCTTCAGACAATTTATGTAAAAGGTCTGAGAAAACAGTGATATTAGAACTACACGAAATAATGAAGAGGAAAGAAAAAGTCAAAATAGTTTGAAGGAGAAGAAAGCCAAACTTTAACGTTTTGGTTGTTAGCCTTAGCCTTTAACAGCTGCACTATCCCTCAGGCCCAAAGCCAATTCCCCAGTTGAGGCTCCCTCAATCCAGGTGTGTCAAGTTGACACTAAGTATGCTTTAGCTGAACTGGATCAGTAAAACATAATTATATGTTACTAAACTTACAAGGTGGTTGTCAGTCCAAGAGAAAAGAAATATTAATATACTGAATGTTATTCAGCGGCTATTATTTGCCAGGTATTATACTAATTTTAGGTAAAGTGAATTTTTTGTAAAAAGTCCTCTGCCCTTAAAAAGATCATACTATTAATCTATCAGGAGCTTATACTTAAAAGATATAAATAAATATGATAAATAAATATAAATAAATAAATCATGATATAATACTAAAGGTACACAAGGATGTTAGGTACACAAAAATGCACTTTACCTAAGAACAGGACTGAATTTCAGAAAAAGACATAGCCCTGTTTGGGGACTGAGAGATGAAAAGCCAAAAGAAAGAGGTAAGATTCTAAGCTGGGAATCAGCATGACAAAAGCCAACGTTCAAACTTTATCTATACTGATTAATGTTATCTCATTCTACAGATTACTGGCAAAGTCCTTTCCTCATTTTGTCTATTTAAAAATAAAGTATGTGCCATTTCCTGTGGGTCTGCATCACCAAAGAGAAGATGGCGGCACTGGGGGAACCTGTCCGGCTGGAGAGGGATATCTGCAGAGCAATTGAATTGTTGGAGAAACTACAAAAGAGTGGAGAGGTACCACCACAGAAACTTCAAGCTTTACAGAGAGTCCTTCAGAATGAGTTTTGCAATGCTGTGAGGCAGGTGTATGAACATGTCTATGAGACTGTGGACATCAGCAGCAGTCCTGAAGTGAGGGCTAATGCAACAGCAAAGGCTACTGTGGCTGCATTTGCTGCCAGTGAAGGTCACTCTCATCCTCGAGTTGTTGAGCTTCCAAAAACAGAAGAGGGCCTTGGATTTAATATTATGGGAGGCAAAGGACAAAACTCTCCCATCTATATATCACAAATAATTCCAGGTGGAATTGCTGATAGACAAGGAGGACTCAAACAAGGAGGACTCAATTAACTGCTTTCTGTGAATGGAATGAGTGTTGAAGGAGAACATCATGAGAAAGCTGTAGAACTGCTGAAGGGAGCCCAAGGCAAGGTTAAATTGGTTGCATGGTATACACCGAAAGTCTTAGAAGAAATGGAGTCACGCTTTGAAAAAATGAGATCAGCAAAACGCAGACAACAGACCTAATCATCCAAAACTTTCTATTCCATTTTGCTTTTAGCTAGAGAAGTTTTACTTGTGATCTACTGATGGCCTTGATGCCAGTGATTGGAAAAAAAAAAAAAAAACAGAAGCTTCCCATTGTCTCTTCCTTGCTATTTTATTTATTTATTTATTTATTTATTTATTTATTTATTTATTTATTTATTTATTTATTTATTTATATGAATGTACTGTCTGCATGCAGGTCTGTGCTTCCTTGTTGTGCAATGCAGCGGAGGTCAGAAGAGGGTCTTGGATTTCCCTGGAACTGGAGTTCTCCTGGAATTGGAGTTACAGACGGTTCTCAGCCACCATGTGGGTGCTGGGGGTCGAACCCGGGTCCTCTGCAAGAGCAGTAGGCGCTCTTAACCGCTAAGCCATCTCTCCAGCCCCCTTGCCATTTTATAAATGCCTATTTTAACATCACTTATGGTTGTAGAGAAAAATACAATTTTTTCTGACAAGAAAAAGTAAAGGTGACGAGGGCAATTCTGTCCTGCTGTTTTTACAGGCCTTTTTCAAATGCAGATTTTGTCACAAAGTTATAGATTTTTAAAAATGCTTTTTTAATATTAAAATGTACTTTTACATTCTTAATCTTTTTTTAGAAAAAAATTTACTTCATTTGGCAACTTACTTAAAAGAAACAGTTCTTCAGTTTTTTTCTTTTGCTTACTATAATTTGTTTGTAAGTTTCTTTACAGTTTTCCAAGAAATTAAACAGCAGTCTTGCCTGCAGCAGTTCATTCTGCTGTCAATGTTAACATCTCTGCTGCATTTTGTACTTGGAACGTGCATGTAATATTTATAATTAATGGTAAATCATAATGATAATGAAGTCTTTTATTTTTATTTAAACAATGTAAAATGGGTATTCATTTATACTGATTTATAAAAGTAAGTTTTTAAACACTGAAGCAATCACTGCTAAAATATGTATTTCATAATATTTAAACATGTGAAGAGGATGTAATTTGATTATTAGCATTACTGATCAAGTCCCTTATTTATATTTAACAATATATCATAAATTATAAATGCAGACTAGCTCACATTTCAATTTTGCAAATTTTCTTTTTTTTTTAGTCTTTTTGAGACAGGGTCTCCCTGTAGCCCCAGCTGTCCTGGAATTCGCTCTGTAGACCAGGCTGGCCTTGAACTCACAAAGATCCACCTGCCTCTGCCTCAGAGTGCTAGGATTAAAGGCGTGCGCCACCACGCCTGGCTAATTTTTGCAAATTTTCTTAATGCCATTCATTTGTATTTAAATAAATTTTCATATTTTGGTTCTTCCATGCCTAGAGGTGAGCCAGTTAGTGCTTTGAATAATGGAAACAAGAAAAAGGAATACCTTTAGCTTCAGAGCTGTACAGTTTTACTGTCTTGGTGTAAAGAATTGACTTTAAATATGAAGAAAGGATATATTTAAGATACATTAGATATTAGGAAGCAATTTATTTCATAAGAGTCTCAAAATGAGTAGTAATTCAAAATGGTTTGAATCTCGAGAGAGAGTCCATGACGCAATACATTGATGGGGATTTTGAAGAACATTTTGTCATTTGTCCACTGGATGTCACTATTTTACTAAAAGGCAGCTATCGGTCTGTGATTTTGACTAAAGCCAAAATTAAAGAATTGAAGTTCATTTTTGGTCACAGATCATAGGAACATTTGTACCTTTTAAGCGTTTTTAAATGACTTGCTAAAAAGAACATGATGGATTGAAAAATGTAAGAATTTGTCATAATTATTGATTCTTTATTTTAAAAATGGGCATTTTGTAACATTCCTTCAGGAAGAATAGAAGCATACGTTTTTCTGCATGTTTGTAAGCACTGAGTCTTAAAAGATTATTGCAGTTCTCAGTGATTTCCAGAGTAAAAGTCAATCAGCATTGTTATTTATCATTTAGGTGTTGAACACTGGATTGCATGGTTGAATGTCTTTAATCCACTACAAAACATGCTTGATATATTGATAGGGTCATGTTGTTAAATTGTATATTTTCAAACTTAACTGATGTGTTTTTGAGATGTTGAGACCAAAGTAGTATAGAAGAGTTATGACATATTTTAATTTAATTGTAAAATTATCAGAGGTATTTGTTGTAAAACTTTATATATTAAAGAAAGGTGGGGCTGGAGAGATAGCCTAGCCAAGACCGACTGCTCTTGCAGAGGACCCGGGTTCGATCCCCAGCTCCCACATGGTGGCTAAGAACCGTCTGTAACTCCAATTCCAGGAGAACTCCAGTTCCAGGGGAATCCGACATCCTCTTCTGACCTCCGTGGCATTGCACGACACGTGTGTACAAACCTACATGCAGACAGTACATTCATACACATACAAAAATAAATTTAAAAAATTAAAAAAAGAAAGGTATGGTGCATATAAACGGTAAAAAAAATAAAAAATAAAATAAAAATACAGTACTTAGTAAAGTACAATTTAGATCATCCTTCCTAAAAGACATCATTCCTATTCCAAAAGGAATATAAATCATACAGAAATTCTGCAGTATTTACAATATAGTCATATTGCAAAATATAATACATACGTACATACTAGCACTATGCTCAGCTATTTGGTGTATATTAATCTTGATAATTGCCAACTCTGCTATCTGAGACAGGATTAGAAAAGCTCTGTGCTATGCATGCATAGTGATAAAAGTAGAAGGACTTATGGGGTAAGAAGACAGATTATGGTTTTCATTTATACATACCATTCTCTGCTTTCAGTTCCTCCAGCTCTACAGAACTAAGGAGCAAGGCTCCCTTTTCATTCTCTAGCTCTACCACTCTCTTCTGTAAAGAGGCAATATTCTCCTCAGTGATTGCCTAAATTGAAGAAAGACAACAAATTAATGATTCTCCAGTGAACTCTCGCACACTGATGACCAGAGATAGCCTCTAGCATTTTTATCACCTGAAAGTTCTCCATCCATAAGAATACTTTAAAAATAACATCTACTTCTCTGCCTAGTTAATCTTTAATGAAATTTTTAATTCTGAATATAGAAAAAAATAAAACACATCACACAAACTTCCTGTTTGTTGGCTTTTGAATGTAAGATTGAAGCCTAGATTACAAAAATTGAAGTCTCAAGTCTGCTGTACATAAAGAGCATTTCTCTGTGAGTTCAAGGCCAGCCAGCTGAGACTAAAGGAAGACCCTGCCTCAAAAAGACCAAAAAAAAAAAAAACCAACAACAAAAAAACCCCAACCATTTTTAGGTTCACAAGCAACATTACAAGATTAGAACAATGCCAGTAAGCAACAAGAACTCAAGGCAAATAAATGGGAGAGGAGCACCTCTCAAGAAAGGAGGAGGAACATTAATGGCTATTCCATTTTGTATCCCCTCCCCCGTGCACAATAAAAAGTTTTCCTCTGCTTAATTTATATATCCTGAATGTTTGGGTTTTCCTAATGATTGCTTTTCTGCTTTTTCATATATTTTTATCCTCCAAGGGGGCTTATTCTATACAATTTTTCATATAATTTTGAAAACATTACTGTCATAAGGTTTGCACATTATACTTGGTCACAAAGTTTCACTGTTGATAAAAGAAACAGCAATAGATAAGTTTTGGTTTGGAGGCTTAACTGTTGATAAAAGAAACAGCAATAGATAAGTTTTGGTTTGGAGGCTTCCATCTAGCAGGAAGTTCTTAGTCTGTTAATACATAAGACAAATAAAGCCCCAATAAAACTGCCATAAGTATTCTGGCTTGAAAACGAGGACACTTTGGGACACAAAAAGCTGCTAGAATGTGAGGAGGGTAATCAGACAGAGGAAGAGCCTCAGAAGAGGGATCCTAAGCATTCTGTGTGAACTCAGCCCATATTTCTGGCTAAGCAATAAACTATGCATTTCTTGGGCTGACTCAAAGCAAAGTTATACAAGACCTAAATAATCCAATTGAGTTTTGTGGCTTTTTTTTTTTTTTTTTTGGTCTTTCTACCATAGGCCAGAGTTTACTGCTTGAGTCCAGTTATTGGCTGATTAAATAGCAATCAAAACTCTTTAAGAATTTTAGAAATAAAACAATCTCCCCCCCAAAAGCATTTATAACATGTAGGACTTAATACAAAAATCATTGATTGCATAGAGAAATAGGAAAATGTAATTCATTCTCAAGGAAAAAATATATAATCAATAGAAACTAACCATAAAATGATGTACATTTTTTGATTGGCAGCATAGATTTAATTTTTTCAGTGGTGCTGAGAATTGAAACCAGGGCCTTATACAGGCTAGGCAAATGAGCTAAATTCCCTACCCTTGGTTTTTAGAGTCAGGGTTTCACTATGTAGCTCAGAATAACTTTGAACTGAAGATCCTCCTAGCTCTGTCTCCAGAGTGTTACAGTTACAACCATATGTCACCATGCATATCTGTAAGCTAAGATTTAAATAAGCTACTGGAACTATGTCAAGACTCTTGGTTCAAACAAACCAATTTGAAATTCGAGAATAAAAAACCGGAATGTATGAATGAAAAATACAATAGATAGGTTTAATAGAAGAATAAAAATGACAGAAGAAATATTTGCTGGACTTGAAGACAGATCAATAGAAATTAATAATCTGATGAATGAAGGAGGAAAAGATTGAAAAAAAAATTATCAGAGCCTCAGGGACATATAGAACAAGATTAAAAAATTGGGTCTGGAGAGATGGCTCAGTGGTTAAGAGCATCGACTGCTCTTGCAGAGGACCCGGGTTTGATTCCCAGCACCTACATGGTGGCTAGAACTGTCTTTAACTCCGGTTCCAGGGGGAATCCAACACCTTCTCTGACCTCTGCAGCAATGCACAACATGGGTGCACCTATTTACATGCAGACAGTACACTCATACACATAAAATAATAAATAAAAATTTTAAAAAGATTCAATATACTTTCATTGGATTTTCAGAAGAAAGGAAAAATGGAACAGGCATAAGAAGAAATGGCCAAAATTTTCTCAAGCACAGGTATATGTAAGAAAGAAAACTCAAAGCAAGAAAATTGCAAAGAAAAACACAACTGAGTCCATAAAAGAGAAAATGTAAACGCTCAGTAGAAAACAATATAGGTTATTCTAGAAGAATGTGGTATCAGACAGGAAGTTAATCATCAGAGAGAAAACACTGAAAATGGCAAATAACATTTGTAAATATTGTCACTATCTCCTTAATATCTTTTAAATACATATTATGCATTGAATGTATAAATGTTGACTGTATGTTAAGACTGAAAACTTAAAACTTTTATTAATATAGGACAGCGGGGCTGGAGAGATGGCCTAGCGGCTAAGAGCGCCGACCGCTCTTACAGAGGACCCGGGTTCAATCCCCAGCACCCACATGGCGGCCAAGAACCGTCTGAAACTCCAATTCCAGGAGAACTCCAGTTCCAGGGGAATCCGATACCCTCTTCTGACCTCCGCGGCATTGCACGACACGGGTACACAAACTTGCATGCAGACAGTGCATTCATACACATACGGAAATAAATAAAATTAATTAAAATATAGAACAGACAGCAAATACAGCATAATAGGGTGACAGTATACCAGGACAAAGTTTCTGCATTTTAGTGAGATGGCTCCATTTTAGCACTAAAAAGACTGCAAAGCTAAGGATACATACAGTACTTTCTATAAACTTAATGCCATAAACGAGTCACCAGGCTATGTGCCCCCAAAGGCAGACCCTGGCTGGCGTGGTGGCGCACGCCTTTAATCCTAGCACTTGGGAGGCAGAGGCAGGCGGATGTTTGTGAGTTTAAGGCCAGCCTGGTCTACAATGTGAATTCCAGGACAGCTGGGACTACAGGGAGACCCTGTATCCAAAAGACCCAAAAAAAAAAAAAAAAAAAAACTAATAGTACACAGGGCACCAAGTAGAATGCTCTGCAGTCTTGCTTTAGTAGTGCATAATGAATGAGCACTGATTCAAACTCAACAAAACAAAGAACCAAAACCCAAAAGGATAAAGCCATTTTCAGGCAACTGAAACCCCCCAAAATTTCAAAGTATTTATATGAATACATAGCTTTTATCCATAACATGTGACCGCCAACCAAAGATTATCAAGTATGCAATGAAGGCAGAAAATAGAAGCCTTAAAAGAGAAAAACCAACTTAGACCAAGTACTGATACAGATGTTAGAATTAAAATAGGGACATTAAGCCAGTTACTAAAATTCATTCTTATTTATGCAAAAGGAAAAAAAATAAAACAGGGAAGCTATTTTTCTGTATCTTATTTATTTTATATGTTTTTAGTGTATGAGCATACTGCCTGCATGTGTGTAAGTGCATTCATGTCATGCAGTGCCTGGGGAGGTCAAAAGAAAGCATCTGATCCCCTGGAACTGGAGTTAAAGATGGTTATTAGCCACCATGTGGGTGCTGGGAATTCAACCTAGGTCCTTTGCAAGAGCAGCCAGTGCTCTTAACCAATGAGCCATTTCTTCAGCCCCAAGGAAAGCTAGAAAAGTTCTAGAAAATTATAATGTTTGACACTGAAAAAAATACACTGTATAACGCTAACATCATAGAAGTAAACATTAGTAAGCTTAAAGATACAGACATAGAAACTAACAGAATGAAAATAAAGAACAATAAATTTAACTCAGTATCAATGAGTGCCAGAACGACTACAATCACCTTAATAGATGTGTAACTGGTATTCTCAAATGAGGGCAAGAGTCATAATTAATCTAACAGCAATATATTTCTAATGGCACATGAAATGTGGTAAAAATAAGGCCAAGGTATGTCAAAACACCAATGCTCAAATCCAACAATGCAACAAGAAATAAAAAAAGAGACAGGTTACTTATCGAAAATCAAAACATGACAAAGAAGAGGGCTGAACAGAACTCTTTTTTTTTTGAACAGAACTCTTAAAACATTGCAAGAAGGGGGGTGGGGTAAAATTCTATAGCCAGCAAAAGCAACAAGGCTGGGATGATGAAGTCATTAGCCACATTAAGAGTTGTAAGAACCCATCACCAGATGTATGTCTATGCTAGATGCTGGATACCAAGGAGCATTTTTTTTTTAAATCAGTGCACCGTACTGTCCAGGGACCATGGTCTCTTGTCATATCTGTCAGTTTGGAAGGACGTAATCTTACAATGGAGGTAGATGAATCCACTTACTGCAGCTTGATCAAATTCTCTTTGTTCTGATATGCTTATTAAGTAGCCTTGAGGTAACTAATCTACTTTTCCAACTGTTGCAGAAGGAAAAAGAGAATGTACTGGCCAACCAGCCACTTGGCAACTAAAGATATTTTTACTATTAATATATTTATTAGAAGCAATATGATTTCAATTTATATCAAATTCTTATAGAACCTTCAAAAAAAAGTACATTAAAACATATATCAACTTACTATGTAATATTTCTTTTTACCTGCATGCAACTTTACTGTTAAAATATGAATCCCTAAATGTGTTTTGGAATTAACCTATAGTTTATTTTCAGACTTTGTAATTTTGATTTATGTGTGGAGTGTATATATGCATATTTTGGGATAATATAAAATTAAAGGGAACAAAAAAGAAAGAGAAAACCTGTTCAAAGAACTGACCAAAACAGTAAACATCTGCATCGAAAAGGTTAAAAAAGACTGAGAAAAAGATGCAAGACAGGACTTAACATGTATGGAAGAATCCATGAACTCTGGCAGTGGGGCGGGCGTGAGTGGTGGGTATGGATGGGGGAATGAGTCTAAATTTGATTAAGAAATGTTGTATGAAATGCACTCAATAAAAAGTAACTTTAAAATAATAGTAAATAAAAATATTGTTAAATAAAAAGAAAATGAAAAAAAGGGCAACATTCCACAAACCACTTAGAAAGGATGGGGAAAACTTAATAGAATGGATGAAGTAGAAAATAGAATATCAAGACTGGAAGACAATATGGAAGAATTGAATAAATCAAGTAAAGATTATGAAAAAAAATTAAAAAACGCAAAATTGGAATAACCAGGAACTGTGGGATACTATGAAAAGACCAAACCGGGGGCTGGAGAGATGGCCTAGCAGTTAAGAGCGCCAACTGCTCTTACAGAGAACCCGGGTTCAATCTCCAGCACCCACATGATGGCTGAAAACCGTCTGAAACTCCAATTCCAGGAGAACTCCAGTTCCAGGGGAATCTGACACCCTCTTCTGACCTCTGAGGCATTGCACAACTCGCGTGCACAAATCTGCATACAGACAGTACATTCATACACATACAGAAATAAATAAAATTAAAAAAAAAAAAGACCAAAAAAAAAAGTGTACTAAGGTAATGACTTCATGTTAGAATAATTACCAATCTATTGTACCTTTTTGCCTATTGGGATTATTTGATAAAATATAGATGTATTGGGGCTGGAGAGACGGCCTAGCAGTTAAGAGCGCCGACAGCTCTTGCAGAGGACCCGGGTTCTAACCCCAGCACCCACATGGTGGCTGAGAACCGTCTGTAACTCCAATTCTAGGAGAACTCCTGCTCCAGGGGAATCGGACACATCCTCTTCTGACCTCTGCAGCATTGCGCGACATGGGTGCCCAAACCTACATGCAGACAGTACACTCGTACAAATAAATAAATAAATAAATAAATAAATAAATAAATAAATAAATAAATAAATAAAATTTAAAAAATAGATGTATTATGGTTTCATTTTATACTTTATTATTAATTTTTGAGATGGGTGCCTCACTTATAGTTCAAGGTAGCTTTGAATTTCCAGGTCTCCTTTCTCATCTCCCAAATGCTGGGATTACAAGTGTGTCACCATGTCCAGCTTTCCTTCTTTTTTGTTAGATGGTTGGTTTTTAAATAGAGTCTCATATAGCCAGGCCAGTTTTGAACTTGTTTACGTAGCCTAGACTGATGTTGAACTCTTAATTCTCTTATCTTCCGAAGTACTAGGGTTTAGAGGCGTGCCCACTGCTCTAGCTCCCTTTTTCTCCTTTAACAAAATAATTTCCTCTTTTGGAGAAATTTCCTATTTGGGAGAAAATACTAGAAACCACAAAGTAGACTGTTAATATTATTAACAATCACTAAGGATTATTTTGGTTATTTTCATATATTAATCATTTCCTAATGTTTAGATTTTTGTTTTCTCTTTAGAAAGCTGACTATATTACCTTTTCATTAAAAAACACATCCAGAGCAATTGTATGGCATATAGTTTTTTTTTTTGTTTTTGGTCTTTTTGAGATAGGGTCTCCCTGTAGCTCTGGCTGTCCCAGAACTTGCTATGTAGAGCAGGCTGACCTTGAACTCACAAAGATCTGCCTGCCCCTCTGCCTCCCAAGTGCTAGGATTAAAGGCGTGCACCACCACTCCTGGCTGCATATAGGTTTTTTTTGTTTTGTTTTTATTGTTTTATATATATATATATAATTTTTTTTTTGTCTTTTTGAGATAGGGTCTCTCTGTAGCCCCAGGTGTCCTGGAACTTGCTCTGTAGACCAGGCTGGCCTTGAACTCACAAAGATCCTCCTGCCTCTGCCTCCCAAGTGCTAGGATTAAAGGCTTGCTACGCCCAGCCAATATATAAATATAGACCAGTGTCCCCCTCCCTAGCCCCCCACCCCACCAAAGCTCATGCATTCCGCCAAACATGTTTTTCATCTTTTTCTCAGTCTTTCTCAAAATTCTTGATATAGAAGTTGACTGTTTAGAGCAGAAGTTCCCATTTCAGTCAGTTCTCTGACACAGTCTTTTCTGTTGCTGTTGTTGTTGTTGTTCTTTCCAATATGGGCCACTCTCAACTACTTGGACCAGAGCTCAAGGAGCCCTGCACAAGAAATACTACTAGGTAATTGGCGCTAACATCCACAGATGAGGGATACCATTCGTCGTTTGTTTGTCTGGGACTGTGTTACTTCACTTAACATAATATCTTCTAGTTCCATCCATTTACCTGCAAAGTTCATGATGTCATCTTTCTTTTCTGCTGCACAGAACTGCATTATGTAGATGTACCCCATTTTCTCTATCCACTTGTCAGTTGAGGGACACTTGGGTTGGTTCCAGCTCCTTGCTATTGTGAAGAGACCTGAAATAAACATGGCTGTGCATGTATCTCTGTGGTAAGATGAGTCTTGTGGGTACATACCCAGGAGTGGTCTGGCTGGGTCAAGTGGCAAGTTCATTCCAAGTCTTATAAGAGTTCTCCACACTGCTTTCCATAGTGGCTGTACCAGTTTACATTCCCACCAGCAGTGGATGAGTGTTCCCCTTTCCCCACAACCTCTCCAGCACTTGGTATCATTTGTTTTCTTGATCCTAGCCAGTCTTATTGGAGTAAGGTGATATCTTAGAGTGGTTTTGATTTGCATTGCCTTAATGATTAGTGATGTTGAACACTTCTTAAGATGTTTCTCAGCCATCTCTAATTCCTCACTTATGAAGTCTCTGTTCAGCTCTTTGTTCCATCTATTGAGTGGTCATTTGTTTTCTTCGTTTTTTGAGTAGTTTATATATTCTAGAAATCGATGCTTTGTCAGATATTTCTGTGGTGAAGGTTTCCTCCCACTCTGTGGGATTTCTCTTCACTTCCTTGATTGTTTCTTTTGATGTACATAAGCTTTTAAGTTTAATGAGGTCCCATTTGTCAATTGTCGACCTTAACTCTTGTGCAGCTGCTGTCTGATTTAGGAAGCCTTTTACTACGCCTATGTCTTGTAGTCTGCTGCCAACTTTTTCTTCTATCACCTTCAGAGTTTGGGGTTTCACGTTGAGGTCTTTAATCCATCTGGAGTTGATTTTTGTACAGGGTGAGAGGTAGGGGTTTAATTTCATTCTTCTACAAGTGGTGATCCAGTTTTGCCAACACCACTTGCTGAAGATGCTGTCTTTTCTCCACTGTGTCTTCTTGGCTCCCTTGTAAAATATGAGATGGCTGAAATTGTATGTGCTCAAGTTTGGATCTTCAGTTTTGTTCCATTGGTCAATGGGTCTGTTTTTGTGCCAGTACCAGGCTGTTTTTATGACTATAGCCCTGTAGTATAGTTTGATGTCTGGAATAGAGATCCCCCCTGTATTGCTCTTTTCACTCAGGGCTGTTTTGGCTATTCGGGGTCTTTTGCTTTTCCAAATGAAATTAAGGACTTTTTTGGGGATTTTAATTGGGATTGCATTAAATCTATACAAGAGTTTGGGTAGAATGGACATTTTAACTATATTAATTTTCCCAGTCCATGAGCATGGGAGGTTTTTCCATCTTCTGATGTCTTCTTCAATTTCTTTCTTTAAGGGTTTAAAATTTTTGTTGTAGAGCTCTTTGGTGTCTTTGGTTAGGTTTGTTCCTAGGTATTTTATTGTTTTTGAGGCTATTGTGAGTGGGAAGGTCTCCTTGAATTCCTTCCTCAGTTGGACACTTTATAATCACTTATCTTGTGTCACTATTTTTTCATTTTTGCCTATTCCATTATAAAGTAAATTCCACTTTGTTTTATCCTTATTGATCTCCAGCACCCAGCGCAGTACATGGCAGAGAGTGGTAATCACCAATGAATAAATGAATCTAGTCCTTGCCCTGAAGGAACTCACCATAATACAAAAGGACAGAAGGATAATTAGACAACATTCATGGAAGCAGAGAAGAGGAATGAGTTAGGATAATCTTCCTTTAAAAGAAAGCCACACGTTATACAATTTAAATATGAGGAATCAGCCACACAAACAGTTACTAAAAATGATACTTCCAATAGAGAAACAAGACATGCAAAGCAGAGCATTAAAAGTATAGCTGCCTACATAGTCTGGAGTTAGTAATGGATCACACTCTAGTGTCAAGAGGAAATAAGGCTAGAAAAACAACCATAAGGATTTTTAAATGCCATTCTGTTAAGTGAC
Organism: Rhizomys pruinosus; assembly: GCA_009823505.1. Lineage (NCBI taxonomy): Eukaryota > Metazoa > Chordata > Mammalia > Rodentia > Spalacidae > Rhizomys > Rhizomys pruinosus. The sequence goes on along the minus strand of VZQC01000883.1, from coordinate 2,296,257 downwards.
CTGGAATTTGTCCTTTAGGTAGTGAGGAACCTTGGTCAGATATAATTTTTGAAGATACCTCTTTTATACCCCAAATGGATATGTTGGGGGATGAGAGGGAGAACACAGGTAAAAACAACAAAAACAAAAAACCAACCAACACTGCCAGGAAGTGCTCTTTATGAGATGTCCCTGAGCAAGAGCTAGGGTACTGGTATTTATCCTAGGATACTGGTATTTATCTCTGATAAAGAGGAGAGGGCAGATTCTACAATTATTTAGGAGATAAAAATCAGCAAAACTTGATAATTAATTATAGGGGGTTAAAGAATATAAAGGAAAGAAAGTTTGCATTTTATTCTTTTGAATAAAGAATAGCCATTTAGAGAAAAGAAATGTGGTTTAAAAAGTAATAGTGGAAAAAAAAAAAAGTAATAGTGGATCCGAAGGAGGCAAGCAGAGCAAGCCTTCAACACAGTGAAGAAACATTTAGGATTCACATCAGAATACAAACACAAACTGACATGCCGAGGGCACAACTAAGGAACAACATGGGAAAAGCACAAAATAATTCCCCCATCAAGCTCTACCAACCCTATGGGAGATTCTTACAGTGAGATATCCCTGGAGGTAGCCCAGGACACAGATCATAGAGGAACAATTGTAGACATATTCAAAGAAATCAAAGGAATCAAAGAATATAAAGAACAAGTCAGAAAACTAAGAAGAGAAAATGAAAAACTCAAGAAGGACCTAGAGGGAGAGAATGACAAACTTTGGAAAGAAGTAAAGGGAGAGAATGACAAACACAAGAAAGAACTAGAGGGAGAGAATGACAAACTCTGGAAGGAAGTTGAAACGCTGAAATAAAAAAGGAAACCACCAGTAAAGCAAGGAGCTACAGGAAGAGATTGAGAGGCTCAAAAAGGAAGTGGAAATACTAAAGAAGGCACAGGATGAAAAAGGAAATCACTCACTCATCCAATCAAAAGGAAAGGACGGGGAAAAGCCTTAGAAGTAGAATGGAGGAAGCAGAACAAAGAATATCAGACCTGGAAGATAAGACATAGCAACTAAAAACCTCAAGTAAATATTGTTTAATATTTGCAAAATAGTCTCTGAAGGAAAAGAAAATAAATGAAAGGCTTCAAAGATACAGGAAGAGGACCAAGACCTTCCCTGTTCGAATAGCCAAAGCAATGAACTTCAAGGTAGCTTCAAGAAAAAAATATCAACAGTAACAAATATTGGCCAGACATGGTGTTATAGTGCTATAATCCTATAATCCCAGCACATGGGACCTAAGGCAGGAAGATCATGGATTAAAGGGCAGTCTGGGTTACATAGCAAACCCTAGCTTTAAAAATTAACAAAACGGGGGCTGGCTCAGCAGTTAAGAGCACCGACTACTCTTGCAGAGGACCTGGGTTTGATTCCCAGCACCCACATGGCAGCTAAGAACCGTCTTTGACTCCACTTCCAGGGGAATCCGATGCCCTCTTCTAACCTCTGCAGCACTGCACGACATGGGTGCACCAACCTACATGAAGACAGTACACTCATACACATAAAAAAAATTTTTTTTAATTAACAAAACAGAACAAACAACAAATATTGCAGAAAGGTCTAATAAGTAGATATTTGAGACAGGGTCTCCCTGTAGCTCCAGCTGTCCTGGAACTCACTCTGTAGACCAGGCTGGCCTCGAACTCACAGAGATCCACCTGCCTCTGCCTCCCGAGTGCTGGGATTAAAGTTGTGCGCCACCACACCCGGCAATGGTCTAAATCTTAAACTTCTTGTATCCCATTCTCTGATCACAATACATCCTGCATTCCCTTTCTTGGGAAGAAAGAAGATATCCATTAGATTTGACAAGTCACAAGTGTTTCATGATTCTCTAGAAGGCCTTCTGTAGCATTGTAGTAACTTTAGCTATCAAAATGTGCTATAGGTGTCAAACACTATCCTAAGTACTTTCATATACTATCACATATGATTATATGACATGTTCATGGCATAAATACTACTCTTATTTTGGGATGGCAAATATGGAGCCTACCAAATTAACCAAGGGTATGCAGAAGTTCTCTATGACTGAGTTTCTTTGTGATAAGGGAATTATAATAGTATATATTGCATAAGATAATTATGTGGATTCATAGTGCTGCATATGTCTAGCATAAATGGGACCAGAAGTTGACTGTCTGATGACATCCATACAGAATGCTTAGAGTCCAAAGTATGGGTATTATGAAGACAAAGGAAAGTGAAACATGTTTCTATACTAGAGAGAAAGCCTGCCTCAAGAAGGAGAGTTGAGTATTAAAGAGAAAGGATAGGGCTGACTTCACCTAGCAGCACACAGCACCCAGATGAACAAGCAAAGAACGAGCACTATATTACCAATTCTGCATTAGGATTTGGCTATTTGGATTATCACGAAAGGATAGGGGCACAGGAATCCAAAGGCCATTAAGAATGGCCCAGTCTGGGCAGAGCTACCCTTTGCCTTTGCAGCCGGTGGTGCAGGGTTCTGTGCCTTTGTGTCTTTGTGTGGCCGGGCTCCTGAAGCACAAGAGCCCAGAAGTCGCTCCAGACAGGTAGATTTTAGGGTAGATTGACTCCTGGTTGCTGGAAAAGGGTCTCAAATCTAAACCCTTGTAGGGGTGGCTGTCTGGGCAGAGCCGCCCTTTGCCTTTGCAGCCGGTGGTGCTGGGTTCGGTGCGTTTCTGTCTTTGTGCAGGTGGGCTCCTGAAGCACAGGAGCCTAGAAGTCACTCCAGACAGTTAGATTTTAGGGTAGATTGACTCCTGGTTGCTGGAAAAGGGTCTCAAATCTAAACCCTTGTAGGGGGTGGCTGTCTGGGCGGAGCCGTCCTTTGCATTTACAGCTGGTGGTGCCAGGTTTGGTGCCTTTGTGTCTTTGGGCGGGTGGGCTCCTGAAGCACAGGAGCCGGGAAGTCGATTCAGACAGGTACTGGGGCATGGAAGAAGTCAGGCATATCCCCTCCACCCCCAACTGGAATTGATGAGAGAGGATACAAGTGGACTTTATTGTAGAACCTTCAGAACAGGAAGGGAAGAGTGACTCAGACTTCCAATATCCAATATATATACAAAATAGAAAGCCTGAAACCTAGACGAGTCAATACTCCATAAACGAGGAGGAGGAAAGAAAGAAAAAAAAAAAAGCACCAGAGGAGGAGCAAAACCAGCCGCTAACAGTGAAAAGACATTTGTAATTTGAATCACAAAAGGGAAACCCACATGCCAGGGACACAACGAAGGGATACCATGGGAAAGGTGCAGGATAATCCCATACCAGGCTCTACCAAACCTGTAGGAGATAGCTACAATGGAATCCACCTGGAGGTGACCCAAGGAAAGATCTTAGAGGAATAATTGCAGACCTATGCAGAGAAATTAAAGAAAATAAAGAAGAATTCAGAGAACTAAAGAGAGAGAATGAAAAGCTCAAAAAGGACCTAGAGGGATACAATGACAAACTTCGGAAAGAACTAAAGGAAGAGATTGACAAACTCCAGAAAGAACTAGAGGGAGAGAAAAAAAAAACTCCGAAAGGAAGTAGAAACACTGAAAAAGGAAGCCAACCAATAAAGTAAGGAGCACAAGAAGAGACTGAGAAACTCAGAAAGGAAATGGAAATACTAAAGAAATCATAGGATGAAATGAAAAAGGAAATAGAACACTCATTCAATCAAGAAGAAAGGAAAAGAAAAAGCCTCAGAAGGAGAATGGAGGAGGGGCTGGAGAGATGGCCTAGCGGTTAAGAGTGCTNGTTATTCCTGGACAAACTGTCAGCCCATGAAAGGAAACAGCCAGAATTGACCAGAGTCCACGACAACAGCTCCAGAGAGAGTGGACTGTTTTGCTTCTCATCCACCTGTGCCCCTTTTCTAAGCCTAGGGAACAATCTGTGGAAGAGGGGGCATGGTAGAATGTAAGGGCTGCGATTGGGGTGAATGGTGAAACTACAGCAATGTAGTCTGGACACTCATTTGATCAACTTGATTGAACATACAACCCCTCACCGCCCACTGGATGGTGGGGCTGTGTGGGTTTGGGCACAACAGCCTGCAAATTGGTTTTACATGAAGGATGCTTGTACTCATGGATTATCACTTATAGCTAAAAATGAAAAAAAAAAAACTGAGAGAAAGATGCAGGACAGTTATGGCAGAATGCATGATCTGGGATGGGGTGGGGGTGTGGGGGAAGGGAAAGGGAAATATGCCTGAACTGAATTGGAAAATGATGTATGAAATGCACAAAGCAGCAATAAAAAAAATGTTAAAAAAAAAAAGAGATACTGCATGTGTAATTGTTACTAAATTTCTAGACCAATATTATTCTCTCTGCTTTTATACTACCTAGGTATTATTTATCTCTCTCTCACTATCTAACTTTCTCTCCATGCCTTCCTCATTTAAAGTGTCCCCATTTCCCCATATGTCCCTTGATAATTCCAGTCTCCTATGGTTCCCAGACTCTTGAGCTCCTTCTTTCCTTTTATACCAAAGTTCCTTGTATAACCTCCCCATATCCCATTTAAATACACCTATTTTATCCATTTACCCTTAGTAATACCTGTCTCCCACTAGTCTTCTCTTTCTGGTTCCTTCTTCCCCTTTACCTCCCTGAGTCCTTTCCATAACCCTGGTTCCTGAAGTTATATCAGGATACATACTCACATGTAAGTATATGGTTCTAAGATCTGTACATGAAGGAGAACACACATTGTTTGTTAGTTTTTTTAAAACATTTTAAAATTTTATTTATTTATTTATTTATTTATTTGAATGTACTGTCTGCAGGTAGGTTTGTGCATCCATGTCGTGCAATGCCGTGGAGGTCAGAAGAGGGTGTCGGATTCCCCTGGAATTGGAGTTCTCCTGGAATTGGAGTTACAGATGGTTCTCAGCCACCATGTGGGTGCTGGGGATCAAACCCGGGTCCTCTGCAAGAGCAGTCAGTGATCTTAACCACTAGGCCATCTCTCCAGCCCTATTTGTTAGTTTTTAAAATCCGTGTTACTTCACTTAGCCTAACAGTTTCTAGTTCCACGCATTTACCAGCAAATTTCATTGTTTTGTCTTTCTTTTTTTAATCCAATGTTTTATTGAAGCTTTGTGCATTTCATACAAAATAATATGACAAATCAAACCTAGACCCATGCCCCCTCTCTGCCCCTCCACCCCACCAGAGCTCATGCATTCTGCCAAACATGTTTTTCATCTTTTTCTCAGTCTCTCTAAAAATTCTCGATGCAGTTTACTGTTTTGAGCAGAAGTTCACCATTTCAGTCAGTTCTTTGACACAGTCTTTTCTGTTGTTATTCCTTCCAATATGCATCACTCCAAAATATTCACATATGCATTCCACATATATCATAGGTTTTAGCATCTTCGGCTTATGATTTTTTTTTTCTTTATAAGGTGGAAAGATGTCATATTTGAAGGCTCCTCCTTGGCAAGTCCAAACCACCATCAGTTCTGCCCTTGTGTTCCACACTGGGATTTTCCTTTCCCATGTTCACCAAATGAGGTCCAGTAAGCACTGCATCCTGTCTTGATCTTCCTGTACTGGTCTACATGAAACAGCTTGGGTAGTCCAACAATGGCAGTCTATATTCTGAAGAGGCTCAAATCCCAGTAGTAGCTCAGTCCACAAGTTGGATGTCTCAGCAGTCTCCATCTGGCACTGAAGATTTGGAGGATTCTTGCAGAGACATGAGTCTTCAGTCCATATTGGAAGGTTGAAAAGCTGTGTCTCATATCTTTGAAGAATGGCAAAAGCAGTGGCAGCCATAAGGTAGCTGCACTTTCCAGTAAGACAGGCAAAACAACTGTGCTCTTTTGTCTTTTTACTAAAATCTCAAGTTTTATACCTGAAGTATAATTTCTCAGGACTTACTATTGATTTATTTCTAGTCATACTTTCCTTTTGGATGTTTAAGGCCACACAGTTAGCCCAGATTAACCATGGTTTTTGTTTTCTCAAAGTCAGTTGAGGATCTGGTCCTCAAGGGTCACTCAGGTTTTTTGGAGGGAGGGAGCCCCCAGCTCCTTTTGGCTTTTCGATCACCAGTTCCATCCATTCAAGGACAAAGTCAGGTGTTGCTAGACCAGACTTCTCTTTTTGAAGCATGAGCAGACTTTCCTCTTTATAGACTGGACACTGGCTAAAGTCCCATTAGTGGATCTCTAAGACTTCCCTGCACAGGAAAACTGGTGACGCACATTTGCAGGGCATTTGAAGAGATGCCCCCATGCATAGTCTCCTGGAACTTAGTTGACCTCTGAGGGCAAGGAACAAAATTATTCCTTAAGACCCTGGGCCAAATTGGTATGGGCAATGAGTATGGTTGTTAAGCATCCAGAAAGGCTAAATTATACCAGCCCAATACTTTTAACTACTTTATAATATTTTAGAAAATGCTTGGACAAAAGCTCAAACAGCCTTGTATAAGAAATACAAAGAAGCACTCCCATAAAATAAATACTGTGGTTAGATATAATGCCATGACAAACTACTGTTTTCCACATTCTTTGATCTTATATTACCCTAAAATATACATGCATATCCTTCATCTATATACCAAAACTTCCTAACTCTGCAAATAAATGGTAGCTTAGGTCAAGAACCTGTTAAGGGATTTACAATACAAGAGCACAGTTGTTTTCATATCACATCAACATTGCTCAGTTTGCCTTACAACTAGGTAATTGGCATCCACAGATGAGAGATACCATTCATCATTCGTTTTTCTGGGAATGTGTTACTTCACTTAGCATGATATCTTCTAGCTCCATCCATTTACCTGCAAAGTTCATGATGTCATCTTTCTTTACCACTACATAGAACTACATTGTGTAGATATACCACATTTTCTCTATCCACTCCTCAGTTGAGGGGCACTTGGGTTGGTTCCAGCTCTTCACTATTGTGAAGACAGCTGCAAAAAGCATGGCTGTAAAAGTATCTCTGCAGTAAGATGAGTCTTGTGGGTATATACACAGGAGTGGTATGACTGGGTCAGGTGGCAAGCTCATTTTGAGTCTTCCAAGGTTCTCCACATTGCTTTCTATAGTGGCTGTACCAGTTTACATTCCCAGCAGCAGTGGATGAGTTTTCCCCCTTCCTCACAACCTCTCCAGCACTTGGTATCATTTGATTTCTGGATCCTAGCTTGATCCTAGTCTTATCGGAGTAAAATGATATCTTAAAGAGGTTTTAATGTGCATTTCCTTAATTATTAGTGATGTTGAACACTTTTTAAGATGTTTCTCAGCCATCTCTAATTGCTCACTTGTGAAGTCTCTGTTCAGCTCTTTACTCTGTCTTTTGAGTGAGTCATTTGTGTTTTTTCTTCTTTGTTTTTTGAATAGTTTATATATTCTGGAAATCAATGCTGTGTCAGATGTATCAGCAGTGAAGGTTTCCTCCCCCTTTGTGGGTTTTCCCTTCAATTCCTTGATTGTTTCTTTTGATGTACAGAAGCTTTTGAGTTTAATGAGGTCCCAGTTGTCAATTATTGATCTTATTTCTTGCACAGCTGCTGTCTGATTTAGGAAGTATTTTCCTATGCCTGTGTCTTGTTGGCTGCTGCCAACTTTTTCTTTTATCACCTTCAGAGTTTTGGGTTTCATGTTGAGGTCTTTGATCTATCTGGAGTTGACTTTTGTACAGGGTGAGAGGTAAGGGTTTAACTTCATTCTTCTACAAGTGGTGATCCAGTTTTGCCAACATTACTTGCTGAAGATGCTGTCTTTCCTCTATTGTGTTTACTTGGCCCCCTTGTCAAATATGAGGTGGCTGAAATTGTATGTGCTCAAGTTTGGATCTTCAGTTTTGTTCCATTGGTTAACAGGTGTATTTTTGTGCCAGTACCAAGTTGGTTTTATTACTATAGGCCTGTAGTATAGTTTGATGTCTGGTATAGAGACCCCCCATGTTTTGCTCTTTTCACTCAGGGTTGCTTTGGCTAGTCACAGTCTTTTGTTTTTCCATATGAAAATAAGCACTTTTTTTCCAACCCTGTGAAGAAACACTTGGGGATTTTAATTGGGATTGCATTGAATCTGCATATTAATTTGTGTAGAATGGACATTTTTGCTATATTAATTTTTCCAATTCATGAGCATGGGAGGTCTTTCCATCTTCTGATGTCTTCTTCAATTTCCTTTTTCAGGGGTTAAAATTTTTTGTGGCGATCTATGGTGTCTTTGGTTAGGTTTGTTTCCAGGTGTTTTATTGTTTTTGAGGCTATTGTGAGTGTGATAGTCTTGTATTCCTTTTTCAGTTGCTTGGTGTTGGTGTAAAGAAAGGCTACTGATTTTTCTAGGTTAATTTTGTGTCTTGCAACTTTACTGAAACTCTTAATCATTTCTAGTTTTCTGGTGGAGTTTTAAGCATCTCTTAGCTAAACAATCATATCATCGGCAAAAAGGAATAGCTCAACTTCCTCTTTTCCAATTAGAACTCCTTTAATTTCCTTTTGTGCCTTATTGCCCTAGCTAGTGTTTCAAACACTGTATTGAAGAGGAGTGGTGACAGGGGGCAGCCTTGCCGAGTTCCTGCCTTTAAGGGGAATGCTTCTATCTTTTCTTCAATTAGGATGATGTTGGCTGTGGATTTTCTGTCAAAGGCTTTTTCTGTGCCAATTGAGATGATCATATAGTTTTTGTCTTTCAGTCCATTTATATGTTTTATGATGTTTATTGATTTTCATATGTTGAACCATCCCTGCATCTCTGGTATGAATCCAACTTGGTCATGATGGATGATCTTTTTGATGTGGGTCTGTATGCAGTTTGCAAGTATTTTGTTGAGAATGTTTGCATCTGTGTTCATTAGTGAGATGGGTCTATAGTTCTCCTTTGTGGTTGTATCTTTGCCTGGTTTTGGTATTAGAGTGGTGCTGGCTTCATAGAAGGAATTTGGGAGATTTCTCTCTACTTGTATCCTTCTGAACAATTTGAGTAATAATGGCTGTAAGTCTTTTTGAAATGTTTTTCAAAACATTTTGAGCTTTTTTTAGTTTGGAGGTTTCTTATTACATTTTTAATTTCTTCATATATTATGGGTCTGTTTAAGCTGTCAGTATCTTCTTGGTTAAGCTTCGGTGTTTCACAGGATTTCAGATATTCATCCATTTCTCCTAGGTTTTCAAACTTAGTAGAGTATAGGCTTTTGAAGTAGAACCGTATGGTTGTCTGGATCTTTTCATTGTCTGTTGTGATGTTTCCCCTTTTATCATGAATTCTATTGATTTGGAGTTGCTCTTTCTTTCTTTTGTTTAACTAGACCAGAGGTCTATCTATCTTGTTTATTCTCTCAAAGAACTAACTTTTGGATTCATTGATTCTTTTTGTAATGTTTTCTTTGTTTCTATTTCATTGATTTCTGCTCTGATTTTTGTTATTTCTTCCTGTCTGTTGCATTTAAGGTTCATTTGTTTTTGTTTCTTAAGTGTTTTTAGCTGCTGTGTTAGATCATTCACTTGTGCTTCCAGAGCTATAAACTTCCCTCTTGGGGCTGCTTTTAAAGTTTCCCATAGGTCTTGTTGTATTGTATTATAATTGTCATTGAGTTCCAGGAATGCTTTTATTTCTTTCTTTATTTCTTCCTTGACCCATTCATTATTAAGGATTGTGTTGTTTAGTCTCCATGTGTTCTTGTAGATAGTAGGGCTTATCATGGTGTTGCTATTGAGTTTTATTGCATTGTGGTCTAATAGAATCCATGAAATTATTTCAATCTTTTTGTATTTGTTGAGGTCTTTTCTGTGTCTTATTATGAGGTTGATTTTGGAGACTGTTCCATGGGGTGCTGATTAGAAAGTGTATGCTCAGGTATTTGGGTGGAATATTCGGTCGATGTCTGTGAGGTCCATTTGGTGTATTGTATCATTTAGTTCAGATGTCTCTCTGTTTATTCTTTGTCTGGTTGACCTGTCCAAAGTGCTCAGTGGGGTATTAAAGTTCCCTACTATGAGTGTGCTGGGTTAATCTGTGCCTTGAGGCACTGGAGAATTGTCTTTATAAAGTTCTGTGCACCAGAGTTTGGTGCACCAGGGTTTGGTGCATATATATTTATGACTGTGAAATCTTCATGGTCAATTGTTCCTTTGATAAAGATATAATGGCCCTCTTTGTCTCTTCTGATTTCTTTTACTTTGAAGTCTATTTTTTCTGATATTAAAATAGCAACACCTGCTTTCTTTTTGGTACCAATTGCTTGGAGTATTTTTTCCATCCCTTCACCTTAAGTTGGTGCCTATCCTTGAGTGTGAGATGGGTTTCTTTTAGACAGCATATAGATGGGATTTGTTTCCTAATCCAATCTCCCAGTCTATGTCTTTTGATTAGGGAGTTTAGTCCATTAATATTTAAGGTTATAATTGAAAGATGTGTGTTGCTTTCTTTTACCTTACTATCCATTTGCATTTTTATTCTAGGTTTCTACATCTGCAGTTATGCTTTTATTAATTTCTCTTTCTAGGTGCCTGGGGATAGTTGCTACTCTCTTCTGTCTTTTGAATTGCTTCAAGTATTTTTTGAAGGGTTGGTTTTCCAGACATTTATTCTATCATCTTGTTTATGTCATGGAAGTTTTCTCTCTCTCCTTCAGCTATATTTGACATTTTTGCTGGGTATATTAACCTGGGTTAGCATCTATAGACCTTTAACACTGGGAATGCTTTGCTCCACGTTTTTCTTGCTTTCATAGGTTGCACTGAGAGGTCAGTTTTAGACTTATTCAAAAAAATCAAAGAATATAAAGAACAAGTCAGAGAACTAAGGAGTGAAAATGAAAAACTAAAGAAGGACCTAGAGGGAGAGAATGACAAACTTCAGAAGAACTAAAGGGAGAGAATGACAAACTCCAGAAAGAACTAGATAGAGAGAATAACAAATGAAGGAAGGAAATAGAAACACTGAAAAAGGAAACCAACCAGCAAAGCAAGGAGCAACAGGAAGAAATTGTGAAGCTCCAAAAGGAAGTGGAAATACTAAATAAATCACATGTTGAAATGAAAAAGAAAATCGAACACTCATCCAGTCAAGAGGAAAGGAACAGAAAAAGCCTCAGAAATAGAATGGAGGAAGCAGAAAAAAGAATATCAGACCTGAAACATAACACAGAACAACTAAAAAGCTCAAGTAAAGATTACAAAAAATTTAAAAATACACAAAAGTGGAACAACCAGGAAATGTGAGACACTATAAAAAGACCAAACTTCTGCATCATAAGAATAGAGGAAGGAGAATGTAGATAATCCCCAGGCCTGCTAGGGAATTTGGGGGTCTGACCAAAGGAATGGAGGTAAGAGAAGCAGAGTCAAGACACAGACCCTGGGAGTCGGGTGAACACAGACAGAGGGCGAGCTGTGGTGGACTCATTCATGGGGGGCAGGGTTAGGGGTTATGTACTATTTGCATTCCCACTCTCTTCTTGTCACCTTCTGATGGGCCCAGGTCTGCAACTCAGCTGTTTGTATGGTCTCACCTGCTTAGGGCATACTAAGTTGAAGGACAAGCTCTGCACATGCATAATTCTCAACATACTGTCTACTACATTTCCACCCTTTCTATTTAATTTTGTGTGAGGCGCAGTCCAGTGGGAGCTCGGGTGCTATGCCCGAACCTTGTTGACCCCACCTCTGGCATACCAACATTTGACTGCATCTGTCTTAGGTTGCCCTGGTTTTGCAGGGTCTTACCCATCTTTGCCTGGTCAGCCACTGAGGGAAGAGGCCAGGAGCAGTACTGCATAGGAGAGAGACAAGCTCATTCCTGTGAATTGTGGATGGATGAGAGCCAGATACAAATCACCTCATCGGGAGGGGGTGCATGCAGAGTCCCTATTGACCATTGCTGAGAGGCCTTGGGCTGTTGTTGTGTTGACCTGGCATTGGCTGCAGGCAAAGCGAAACAGAAACCTGAAAAGAAAAAGGCAGAGAAAGGCCAGGAGGTAGAGGATGCCCCAGGTGACCAATTTAGCAGGATCAAAAATGGACTTTAGCTTAGACCACACCTGTGAAACGAAGCTAGTATCAAAGGCTATGACTTCAGGGCAGGTAGAGTTTAGGGAGACAAGTTGAGAACCAATGGTCAAGGTGTAGTTAATAAACTGTTGCAACCAGCGGCCTTTAATAATTTCACCAAGTTCACCAGGTAGACGTGTAATATTGAGAACTTGGTAGGGGGTCAGGCAGAATGAGGAAAACCTGGAGTCACAACTCATCTCTCCCTCTCACTATGTGGCCTTCAAATCCTTGAAGGAAGTTCACAAGAGTGAACCAGAGTTGGTGTCTCTAAGATGGAATGATCTCTGCTAGGGGGTTGTATTGGGTCCTTAGCACCATATTTTAATGGAATTTATCTACTGGTCAATAAATCTGACAAGTGAGTTAAGGACATATGAGCCACAACTCAGAGCAACCAGAAGTCCACTGGCAGATCCAGGAAGTCCTCAGCTCTCAGATGAGAAAGAAACTGGTTCTTTGGGGGGTCTTAACCCTAAACTGCCTAGCCAATTTTTAGCTCCTACTTTTATCACATTACCCTCTGGGGAGATTACCGAAATTGCCAAGAGGGAATCAGGGCGCCAACCACTCTGACTTCTTCCATGCTGAAACAGGGTGTAGGAGGTGGTGATTGGGGTACCCCTGCTCAGTGGATCTATCTAAAAGACCCAAAAAGTATAGTGACAGAGAGAACAAAATCCTTGACTAGTGCCTGTGAAGGCTAGAGAGTATCCAGGTACATTTTCTAGGCCAGGAACCAAAAGTGGAACAGGGTGAATTAAAAAAAAAAACAACTTAGAATTCCATTAGAATTTCTCAGCCAAGGATTCAGAAGCTTCCATTATTGGGCTTCTTCTTTTGTTCGTGTGTCCATGCTGACTGGACTCAGCATCTGCTTTCCAGGAAATTTCAAGTCATGGTGGGTGTGAGTTTTCCCTTAGGTAGCTGTTTAAATAGAGAGAAGAAACTTTGTTATTTGGCAACAACAAATCACAAATCACGTATGACTTTAAATGACTTAAAATCTAGTGTTTGGAGGCACAATCTTTAAGACTTTAAAGGAAATATAATGATTACTTATCTTTTGGTTATACTTTTCTCTTGGTTCATACAGTTAGCCCAGATTAACCAACTTTTGTTTTCTCAAGGCCAGTTGAGAATCTGGTCCTCAGGGGCCACTTGGACTTTTGGGGGGAGAGGCCTCTGGCTCCTCTCCTCTTTTCATTAAGCAGTTCCATCCCCACGAGGACAAAGTCAGGTCTTTCTAGACCAGGCTTACCTTTTTGAAGACTTTCCTCATTACAGACGGGACATTGGCTAGAGTCCCATTAGTGAGTCTCCAAGACCTTCCTGCCTAGGACTAATGACACACGATTGTAGGACATTTCAAGAGATGCCCCCAGACATAGTCCCCTGGGACTGGTTGACCTCAGAGGGCAAGGAACAAAGTTGTTCCTTAAGTCCCTCAGCCAAATTGGTGTGGGCATTTAAGTATGGACGGTATGCATCCAGAAGGCTAAGTTACACCAGCCTAACACCTTTAACTACTGTATAATATTCTAGATAAGGCTTGGACAAAAGTTCAAGCAGCCTTGTACAATACTGACTGGAGGAGGGACTTAACACCATACGTTAAGCAGGCATAACCTGCAAGATTGAACTAAACAATTTCAGGCTTATTTTAACTCTAAAACTGTTCACTACAATTATTGCAAACAGGAACAATCTTTTTCTTTTCCAGACACTTTATCCTGATTTATAGTTTTCCCAGAAAGACAGGAGTTGCAACACATACCAGAAGACAGGAAATAAACTGATAAGGATTACCGAGCCCATCCAGACTGTCTTCTTTTGGACTGCATGCAGCTGGTTCAGGAAGATAGAATCTAGCCTTTTGAGCCAAATTATCTGGTTAAGTTAAAGGAAATATCAAAAGCAACTCTTGCAAGAAACATAAAGTGCATTTTTCAGTAGCCATAGGTAACCTACCATTTGCCTGTGCCCATTTAATCCAAACCTGTAACAGGGAGTCAGGTTCAAGCCAGGAAAGGACAGAAAATGAACAACTCTGTATATTCACAATCCTATTCAGGCCACTAGTAAACTATCTTGAGTGTTTATACCAATGTAATACAGGTATCTTATCATTTTGCTATACCTTGAAGTGCCATGTGATATGCATATAAAGGTTGGACAAAAACTGAACACTCTTAAACAAACCTTAACTAGATATACATTTTGATTTTTAAACTAGTTGACTGAACCTTACAAATTTAAGTTTATTTATATAATGTCCTTTTTACCTGTCACAACAAACATCTTCAGACTTTTATCATTAGCATAGACTTTTTCATCATCTTCACATAAATCCTTAATAAAAATACCTTTTTAACATTTCCCACCTTTTTATATCCTTTTATTACCTTGAGACATAGCATTTATAAACAGATTACCTCTTAATTGTGCAGATTTACTAAGTAATTAATACTTATTTTCCATGTAATGAGATGGGACAGTTATCTCAAATACACTAGTATAAACTGTGAGATGTTCAAGCCAGCTTGGGAGCAGATTTTGAATGACCAATTTTCTTTGAGTGCTTGGAGGTACTTTACCTAGGCCTGGCAAATGTCCCCACATGTGTAACGTGTGGAAATAAATTGCACCCTGGAACAGAAGTGATTATTCCTTAAAATACAAGGAACAAGGACCATATAGTGTAATTTAACAGTTTTAGCTCACATGACAGTTTACTTGTGAATCAACTTGATAGTGAGTAAATCATTAGCATTAGATGCAAGCCTATTCATTTAAACAGCTCCATAAAATGAATGTTTAACAAGTTTCAAACCCAAAATTTCAGCACCTTGACGAAAACTCTAAATTACAGATGAAAACTTAAATCAGAGTAAAATATGACTCTTAAGTTTATAACAGTGACCATAACATTTTAACTTCACAATTTATACAGTACTGAAGTCATCTAGCTGTGAGGTAAATTTTTCTATTTTTAATTTAGGATTAAATTGGGCAAGTTATTTGTTTCTGACTCAGAAATTCTGCAGTAATGATCTCTACACCTAAAGAACTTGGCTGTGCTAGGATTAAAGGCATGCTAGGATTAAAGGTGTGGCCAACCACACCTGGCTGGGGAACTTCCAGGAATGGCCAGACCAGCTGGACACCAGTTCAAATCCAGGGAGGTATGTTTGCTTCCTATGAGGAGGAAGGAAGTGGGGGAAATAGATAGGAAACACAATAAAACCTATTAGCTACCCCAGGAGGAGTAGCTTTCCCATCCTGGAGGCAAGAAAGAGGCCATTCTGGTATCAGTTCTCCACCCAAACCAGACCAAGATATCCACATGCTTTTTGTCTCCAGAGTGCTGGAAGAGAGTTTGGAAAGAATTTTTTTTGTTAGAGTACCCAAGTTATACCTAAATATTTATATTTCTGATTAGATGTGTCAGAATAAGATTTTACTAAGTATGAGGGCTTAAGGCACTTACACCCTCCAAATATGTCCTTATCCATAAGCTGAACTGAGCTTCATGGTTTAAAAAGACTCAAACACACATTCAAAACATCAGGAGCTTGGGGCAAGAGGGCTGCTCTATCATCTTAAAGTGATCATAATAATTGTTTTTGTCTTTTTTGAGACAGGGTCTCCCTGTAGCTCTGGCTGTCCTGGAGACCAGGCTGGCTTTGAACTCACAAAACACTTCCCGCCTCTGACTCCCAAGCACTAGGATTAAAGGCATAAACCACCACGCCTGGCTAGGAGACTAAAAGCATGGAGCGAAGTACAGTTTTCATAAATTTGATTCACCCTGTTCTCCAAGACCAACTCTTCCTCAACACAGCCTGCCGGTGAGATCAGCAAGGAGGGCACAGACACAGAGAGGTCCCTTTTCCTCCCACAAGGAAAAAAGGAGGGAGGGAAACAGCTCAAAAATTCTTGCAGAAACATAACAGAGCCCAAAAGCTGTTCCAGACTGCTCTCCCTCACTCCTTGGAGGCAAGAGCCTATAGTGCACCCCCAGAAGCCATGTAGCACCCCAACCAATCCAGGTGCCAGACTCCAAAGTGGGTCTCTGGCAGAGACTAAAAGGTTGCTACATGGGCACTCCAGAGACCTCAGGAATTCCCCAAGCTCTAAAGACCTTCTCCCAAGCCAGACCAGGATTGCTGACTAACTGCTGATGCAAATTTTACTAGCTAGTAAGAGGCAGATTATCTCTGGTCCTTTGAGATAGCAGCTGGGTGGAGGAAACTCACCAAAGCAGACCTGATGGGCTGACCTTGAGCTCACAAAGAACTGCCTGCCTCAGCCTCAGGAGGACTGGGATTAAAGGTGTGTGCTAGCACACCCGGTCTGAGAATTCATTCCCAGTCCTGAAGGCTAGTTAATGTTAAATCAAGTAAACATCCATCCATAGGATTTGGCCATTAGAGGACATAAAAAAAAAAGGTAATTCCAAAGCAAGCAAGTTACCTCACACAATCCCTTTTGAAAGCAGACACAAACCAAATTTTAGGCCTTTAAATGCATTTCTAAATATTAATTTTTAAAGTTTGCACATGAGTATCTAGTCTGGCTTGCCAAAATGAATGGTCTGTGCACTTTAAAGGATTGAAACTTGAAGTGGCCACTTTTTTTGACAGAACCAACATGAGACAATTATAATTACTAATTTACAAACACACATAAAAACTTAGATACGTGCTTAGACACACGGAAGAACAGTTACCATAAGCACAAGACATAGACAAGAGAGGAAATGCTCACGTAGGGAGCGGACGCCCTGTTGGTCCTGGAACCCAAAATCCAGACCCCTTGCCCAGATTCCAAATTACTGAGGTGAACCTCGTGTTCACACTTTACCAGTGGAGAGTTAGGACGTCCCCCATCTCTGAGTTCAAGGAGCAATACTGCATCCAGTTACTCCTAACCGAGTGCCGCAGACCAGAAACTTGATTTTAAACAAAACCAATATGAAATTAAAAAGAAAGAAAATAATTGAGCTCTTTCTTACCCAAAAGACACAGCCAGCCAAACGAGATGTGTCTAGTCCCTCTGGTGGGAGAGAGCTTCCTGAGCTCCCCTCCAAGGGTAAATTGGTGGTGGTGGGGGGGGGGGATGAGTATCCCTAGCAAGGGCAGCTGAAGGGAGTTAGGGGGAATGGGGATGGGGGGGAACCTTCCTTGTCCTGGTGAGAGTCAGGGACATGGGGCAGGGCCAACTTCTCCTCAGTGCTCTTGTGGCAGGCAGAACATCCTATGTCGAGGAGTCCTTAAGGCTCACAATTATGGTGAGGAGAGGCAATGCAAACAGCCTCCTCCCAAATGAACACAAGTCCCGGGATTTCATTTTAAGGCCACGGGTCTGGAGAAGTGAGGCAGCCGTCCATGGCTCCCGAATGTGGGGAGGAAATGGAAATTTTCCATGAGGGCAGGAAATGGGTCTGTATGTGTGTGTGTGTGTGGGGGGGGGGAGCTCACCCTAGCGTACGCCGAAAGAGCAAAGAACACAGAAGTGGGCCAACTCACCGAACAAGGAACAGGGTGCTTCGCCAGCACAGGGGGGTCGAAAAACCACGTTGGGTGCCGGATGTAGACAATCCCCCAGGCCTGCTGGGGAATTTTCGGGTCCAACTGAAGGAATGGAGGTGAGAGGCGCAGAGTCAAAACACAGACCCTGGAAGTCGGGTGAACGCAGAGGGCGAGCTGTTGCGGACTCGTTTATTGGGGGCAGGGTTAGGGGTTATGTACTGATCGAATTCCCTCTCTCTTCTTGTCACCTTCTGATTGGCCCAGGTCTGCAACTCAGCTGCTTGTATGGTCTCACCTGCCTAGGGCAGGTTAGGTTGAGGGACAAGCTCTGCACATGCATAATTCTCAGCCTACTGTCTACTACAGGAGAAGAATCCCAAGAGAATGGTATTGAACACATCTTCAACAGAATAATAGATGAAAATTTCCCCAAAGTAAAAAAAGGCAAACCCATACAAATACAAGAAGCATATTTTGTCTTTCTTTACTGCTGAATAGAACTCCATTGTGTAAATGTACTACATTTTCATTATCCACTCCTCAGTTGAACACTTAGGTTGCTTCCATCTCTTAGCTATTGTGAAAAGAATGGCAACAAACATGGATGCACACGTATCTTTCCAATAGGATGAGTCCCTTAGGCATATGCCAAGGAGTGATATAACCAGGTCAAACAGCAGGTTCTTTTTAGTTTTTTTAATTTAATTTAATTTATGTGTATGAGTGTACTGTCTGCATGTGAGTAGGTGCACCCATGTCGTGCAATGCTGTAGAGGTCAGAAGAGGGTGTTGGATTATGTTTAATTTTCTGAGACAGGATCTCATTTATCCCATGATAACCTTGACCTCACCATGTAGCTGTGGGACTTGAAACTCTGAATCTTTTGTCTCCAAATCTTCAGTGGTGTTGTTACCAGCATGAGGCACTATGCCATTCATGTGGCTGGGGAAATCACACCCATATTCGTGCTCCACAGGTGCTCTCCATGCTGCGCTACATCCATATGTCCTATTTTATAGCTTCATCTCTTTAAAGTGAAACTGCCAATTCTTAGGCAGCCTACCTTCTATAGTTAAAGTGAACAGCAAATGAAACTGAGCTTTCCAAATCCTTGCAAACTGACTATACAACTCTAGAGGACGGAGAAAAGATGAAATATTTTTGAAAAAGAGATATTTCTGAGATTTTTTGAACATTTAAATGTAATGATCTTATGACCTCATCAAAAAAATGTTTTAATTCTCATACAGTTTGTAGTTATGCTCTGATGACAGATAATCGGATGAGGAACTCATTCTCCTGCCTGTTGCTGAGTGGGTTTTACTACAAATGTAACAGAAGAAAAGTCAGGGTCTTCTCAGGAACTCAGAGTGGGAGGATTCATGAGTGAGAAGCTGTGAAAACAAGGGGAAATTGTGCTCTAATTACCAACTAGTTAATAATCTGCAATTATTTTTTGCAGATATCAAATAGTAATTAATAATTAATTTGTTATCAATCAGTTTTCTGTTGTTGCACGAATGACTTCAATGATGTGGCTTTAAGTAATACAGATTAATTCTCTTATAGTGCTGGAGGAGAGAAGGCCATGATGGATTTTATTGAAACTAAGTTTAAGCTTGGTGGACCTAGCTCATTATGAAGGCTGAAGGGAAGAAGCCATTTTCTAACTTGTCCTAGTGTCTAGAAGCCACTGATGTTCCTCAGATCTGGCCCTGTCTCAATTTACCTTTTCCTGCTCTTCATAGAGATTCCTGCTGTTACATCAGGTTCACTGCCATGGCCCAGGGAAAGCCCCCCATTGGAGATCCATAATTTGGCATCATCTGCAAAGCCTCTTTTGTGATGCGCAGTGATTGCTTTTCTTGTCACTGTGACAGAATACCTCAAAGAGGCACCTTAAAGGGAAGGATTTATTTGGACTCATGGTTTTAGAGGGTGCACCCATCACAATGAAGAAGCCATGGCAGAGACCTTAGTCCACAGCAGAGAGAGCAGGGCAGCTGCTTGTTTCATGGCAACAACCAGGAAGCAGACCCAAAGGCCCATCCCAACCTGACCTGTTTTCCTAGGTAGGCTCTGCTTCCTGAAGGTCCCATTACCTTCCAAAACAGCACTACCACTTGGAGACTAAGGATTCAAACAGATCAATCTGTGGAGACATGTCACAGTCAAACCATAATACCATATAAAGGAGGATACTCACTTTCTGGAAATTAGAAGATGGATAACTTAGGGGGAGGAAGGAGAACATTATTCATTCCTGGTTAGTAGAGGACCTCCTGACTTCAAACTAAATATTATTGAGGTTTTGCCCCCATTTGATTCTTTCAATGCCTTAAGACATCTGTCTGTAATTACAGCAGAGGGAGGGACAGATATAAATCATATACACTGTATCCTGACCTTCAAAGATCTCATACTGTAACTGGAGAAGTTCAAGGAATGCTGCTATAGGACAGTGGTCTTCTCTTTTAAATCAGTACATCAATGACTGAAAACTTTCAGTTGGAAAATTGTAAGAGGTTTAGGTGAGTCTGTTCTAAAGCTGTCCCACACCACAACTGTAAGTTTCTTTCTCAAGACAGTATGCCTCGACATCATGCCAGGACAGATATGAATGCTGGGCCATTGCAACTTATTGTGAAGCCACGGATCATATTTGACTTAGGAAGATAAAGTATCTTGTGTGCTCTGTGAGGGCAATAGATTTCAAAGAGCAAACTTAAGGTATGAATGTATAAAAACCATAAGTTGGTGTTTCTACTTACAGTCCTGTGTTCTTAGGTCCTTTAAAGCCTAACATTTTCTAAAGGTAAGAAAGAAAACTCCTTAAATAATGGAACTGTAAACTTAACAAGTCTCCTGTCATACATCACCAGGAGCTGGAGTACAACAAACCCTTTGTCAGTCTTTTGGCATTTGTTTTTGCAAAGTTCAAAGTGTGACAACATTTTTGCACATATAAATAGAATTGAAATACAAAGTTTTCATTTGGATCTGAGTGTAATAGAGAAGCAAAGCAGTGATCTCACTCCCCTGGTCTAAGAAGGTTATAAAATGCAAATCATCCCCCTTTAATGTCTTCAGAAAAGTTAGACCACCTCTCTTACATGTTTATCTGTGATCATACTGTTAGGTCAGAAGCCCTGGAACAAAAGATAAGATGGCATAGGTCAGAAGGTTCCCACCCCTCTTTTCCAGCCAGAAGCCTGAGCTTGTAAAAAGCCCTCAAACGTAGCTGGGTTGAGACATGGCCTAGTTCCAGATTCCAAAATGATTACTGGCCCTAAAGCCCACCCACTAGCCTTTAACTTGGCCTAATAAGGCAACATTCCTATACCATACTAACATATCTCCATCCCCTCTCCCTTGCCCTATAAAAATCCCCAACCCTAGCCTAAGTGTGTGACTCTCCTGGCCCTTTTACCCCAGGACTAGTGGACGCACCTGAGAGTTCCATCTCTCAATAAACCTGGCTTCTGTGTTTTTTGATCTGGTCTGATTTGGCTTAATTGTGTCACTGGTGAAGCTTTACACAAATATTATTATTCATATCACAAGAAAGAGTACAGTATACAGGTTACTAGCTCAGTACACAGTTAATGAATTTAAATGATGACTATATTTGTTTTCATTACACCTTAACATCATATGATTAGACAGGCTGTCATGACTAATCTTGACTCTTGACTGTCAACTTGGTGGGATCTAGACTCCCTGTGGAAAAAAACTCTGCACATGCCTATAAGGAAGTGTCTAGATTAGGTTAACTGAGGGGTAAGATCCACCTAAATATAGACAGCACGATTCCATGAGCTAAGGTTCTGGATTGAATTAAAAGGAGAAAGTGAGTTGCTTCTGATCTGTGGATGAAAATAAATAGCTGCCCCACACACCTGTTCTCCATCTTCCCCACCACGATGTGCTGTGCTCTCAAGCTGTGAGACTAAATCAACCTTCCTTCCTTAAGCTGTTTTGTCACGTGCTTTGTCACAGCAAAGAGAAAAGTAGGTAATATGAACAAGTAATGGTCTCTCTCAACATTGAGTATCACACCCTCTGGACCAGCTAGCTGGTATAACAGGAGGGTTTCAAGGCTTCAGCTGACTTCCATATTGGGAAAGAGGCACTCCAGAGCCCGGTATTGTCTGAAATATCTCCAGCACCTGAAAGATGAAACCATAATTGCAGAATAGAATTTCCAAATTGCATGGTGCTCGCTGTGAGGTTCCAAGCCCTTTTTTTAGTCTGTAAAGCAATAGAAGCTCTGTATCTATCTTCTGAACTATAACGACCCATAGCTCCTGTCCTGTCCAACCCAGACCTCTTACCAAGGTTCTGCAAGTTCATATGTGTCAGTCTGTCATGGAGGGGAAGGTGAGACAAAGCAGAAAATTCACATCATGTATGCAGGAAGCGGAGGAAAAGAGAATGCAGGAAGAGAAGCCAGGGTGAAGTATAGCCCCCCAAGGACATGCCACCAAGGAGCCATTTCATCTGGGGAGACCCCAAGCAATGCCAACTTCTTAAGAATCTATCACGGATTATACTTACTTGGCAGGGGAGATACCATGATCAAGAAGGTGGTTTTCCTAGGGTGAGGCTCATCCATAGCACTTGGGATTTCCCCAAATGCGGGAAACTCGACTGCATAATTTGTGGTAGTGGGAGACTGCGTTCGCGCTCTCCCCTGGTTTACAAGGTTTTCTTAGAAAAGACAGGGGGCTGGAGAGATGGCCTAGCGGTTAAGAGCGCCGACCGCTCTTGCAGAGGACCCGGGTTCGATCCCCAGCACCCACATGGCGGCCGAGAACCGTCTGAAACTCCAATTCCAGGAGAACTCCAGTTCCAGGGGAATCCGAGACCCTCTTCTGACCTCCGCGGCATTGCACGACACGGGTGCACAAACTTGCATGCAGACAGTACATTCATACACATACAGAAATAAATAAAATTAAAAAAAAAAAAAAAAGAATCTATCACGGATGTGTTTGCTGGGCTAGAGCCTTTATGAACCTCTTGTCCCTAGAAATGCCACTGCAGACAAACACAGGGGTCCATGTCTCCTCAGCCTTTCCTGATTAAAATCAACTATCAGAGATGACAAAGTAAAATAAAACTTACAAGTATGTCAAACATAGGAATGAAAAAATAAAATAAGATTCAGAAAACATGACTTTTTTCCTGGAGGATTAAAAAGTATAATGCCAGAATATATAGATACTGATCTATTAAAATTCTCTGATATATGCAAAAAAATGAAATAACCAGTTTAATCATAAGCAGATTCCCTTGGTATTTAATTCTCAAGGATACATCAAACATGGGTTCTCAAGATGTATGGGCTTATCTACTCAAATAGTCCTCCAAATATGGTCAAAGCTATACTAGTGAATTTCTGATAGAAATTAGCTAAGTGGAGTCCTGTTAGTCAATTTAAGATCTAGAAGGTTTAACCAAGTTGTGACATGTGATATTCAGCAACTGCAGAAGACATACTAAATTATTAAGCTAATGGCTTAAAACTTCATTTTGAAAAAACAAAACAAAACAAAACCAAACTTCAGTTTGAAGCTGCATCTTGACTGTAACAGAAACAAAATCTGTTTTATCTTAGCCCTGAGTGCTGTTTAATCAGAAGTTTATATTCCTAAATGACATGTCCATGATAAGTCTTCAGTAAAATAAAGGATACCAATTAGAAGTACTATTTAAATTATACATATTATTTCATTAAAAACCTTCAGGAAATCCACTGATTATGTTTAGTAACATTCAGTTTCCTGTTTACATTTTAAAGCTAGTGGTAGGCATAGCAAGAGTTAATGGAGGATTACTTAGGGTACTACTGAAGGAGCAATTTTGGGAACTGAACTGTACACTATTCATGTTACAGTCTGACAGAGAAATAGTGTTCTACTTCACTTTTCTGTTGCTGTGACAAAATGCTCTGACCAATTCCAACTTGAGGAGGAAAGGGTTAATTTGGCTCACATGTCCTGGGTAATAGTTCGTCACTGAGGGAGCCCACCATAGGAACTCAGGGTAGGAATCTGGAGGCAGGGACTGAAGTACAGGCCATGGAGGAATGCTGGCCTGTACTGGATTGTTCCCCTGGCCCATGCCTAGCCTGCTTTCTTATACTGCACATAACAACCTGTGCCCAGGGTGGCAACACCCACAGTGGACTGGGCCCTCCCACATAACTCAACAATCAAGACAATACTCCACAGATGTGGCCACAGGCCAGTCCAACAGAGCCAATTCCCCAGTTGAGGCTCCCTCAACCCAGTTGTGTCAAGTTGACACTAAAGCTATCCAGCACAAATAGTCTCCACATTGCCCATATATTGAGCATCTACAGGAGGCTGAATATAAAGGTAACAGACCAATTAGCTTGGGAGAGGAGATTTTAAGGCAACTTGGTATTCAGGCATGGTTATTGCTGGCTGTTTAGCTTAATTTACAGTGAGAATCTGGAAAAAGTGAGGCACAGTAAGAAAGCAGTAGAACAGCAGGACATGGTGATGCATGCCTTTAATCACAGCACTGAGGAGACAGAGAAAGGTGAGTCTCTGAGTTCAAGGCCAGCCTAGTTTACATATTCCATTCCAGCCAGCCAGGACAACATAATAAGACCCTGTCTCAAAGGGAAAAAAAAAAGAGAAAGCATTAGAACAAAGTGAATGTTTCTTTTCTGGTATACCTACTAGAAAAGGGCTCTTGTTAAGGTTTTTATTATTTAAATCTGTTAGAGGACGAGTAGTTAAAAATGAGAGATTTAAGATAACTGTGTTTAGAAATAGGAGCATTACCTATACTGAAATGCCAACAGATCATACCTCTGACATAAATATTATACAGTGGAGCATAACTGATATTAACAATATGTTGGTAATCCTTAATGGTTATATTTGAAAACAGATTAAAATACATAAATATCCTGAAATTAGAGAAGAATCCACCCTATTGAAACTAAGAGTCAAGTGTGGCAGTAAAGATTTTTGAATACTTAAAAGTATATGGGAATTTGCTTTATAGTTTGAACAATGGTGTTATCATAAGAAAGAATCAGAGAAAATATAAAATGTGAAGGTATGTAAAATACAAGGAATTAGGGGCTGGAGAGATGGCCTAGCAGTTAAGAGCGCCGACTGCTCTTGCAGAGGACCCGGGTTCGATCCCCAGCACCCACATGGCTGCCGAAAACCGTCTGAAACTCCAATTCCAGGAGAACTCCAGTTCCAGGGGAATCAGAGACCCTCTTCTGACCTCTGCGGCATTGCACGACACGGGTGCACAGACCTGCATGCAGACAGTACATTCATACACATACGGAAGTAAATAAAATTAAATAAAAAAAAATACAAGGAATTAAAATTCCTGTAAACCCTCTTACTAGAAAAAGTCTGTTAATATATCCAATCCATAGTATTTTTTATTTGTTTAGTTAAAATTTTTACATAGAGTCAATATTATGGAAATAATCAGGAACAGAAAAAGAATATTTAGTACATATGCTATTAGAAATACTTGTAAGATCAGGAGATTGCACTGGACCACCTGAAGCACAGGTAGGGGCCAGGTGCTTCAGCCAGGTGGATTATTGGATAATTGAATCACTGGCTTGTGTGGCTGTGGGGGTGGGGTTGCCCAGCTACCCTGCATAAAGGTGGGCCTGTTGCCACTGGGATACTCCAATGCACAGGCCTCAGATAGGGGGATTTCACAGGACCACCTGAAGCACAGAGTGCCAGGAACAAGGCTGAGCGAGCCACTCACTGCCCCTGCAACCCTAAACCCCGCCTGCCAACTGGAATTGTGGAGGGAGTGTCCAAGTGGGAACACAATAGTGATTCCAGGGCTCAAGGCAATAAATGAAAGAGCGAACCTGAGACAATTCCAGTCCCCTAACACCAAGCCTTACAAACAACCTAGAGGAACTGGCTGACAGGAAGCAGAGTGAGCACAGTGCTCAGCAGGGTAACAATGGTTTTATTACCTACCTGGTTTTTGGAGAACCTTCAGAACAGAAAGGGAAGAGTGAGTTAGACTTCCAATATATAACCGAAGTTGAAAGCCTGAAAACTAGACAAGTCAATACTCCATAAACAGGAGAAAACAACAAAGGTATCTCAAGGAAACAAGGAAACAAGCAAAGCAAACCTTTGACACAGTGAAGAAACATTTGAGATTTGTATCACAATACAAAAAAGATTCCTACAATGAGATCTCCCTAGAGGTAACCAAGGAGGACACACATCTTAGAAGAACAATCACAGACATATTCAAAGAAATCAATGAATATAAGGAACAAGTCAGAAAACTAAGGAGAGAGAATGAAAAACTCAAGAAGGACCTAGAGGGAGAGAATTACAAACTTTGGAAAGAAGTAGAGGGAGAGAATGACAAACTCCAGAAAGAAGTGGAAACACTGGAAAGATACCATGCTGAAATAAAAGAGGAAACCAACCAGAAAAGCAAGGAGCTACAGGAAGAGATTGAGGAGCTCCAAAAGGAAGTGAAAATACTAAGGAAATCACAGGATGAAATGAAAAAGGAAATTGAACACTCATCCAATCAAGAGGAAAGGATGGGGAAAAGCCTCAGAAGTAGAATGGAGAAAGCAGAAAAAAGAATATCATACCTGGAAGAAAACACAGAACAACTAAAAATCTTAAGTAAAGATTATGAAAAATTTAAAAATACACAAGAATGGGACAACCAGGAAATGTGGGACACTATGAAAAGATCAAACCTCCTCATCATAGGGATAGGGGAAGGAGAATCCCAAGAGAATGGCATTGACCAGATCTTCAACAGAATAATAGAAGAAAATTTCCCCAAAATAAAAAAAAAGAAAAACCCATACAAATACAAAAAGCACATAAAACTTCAAATAGACAAGATCAGGAAAGAAATTCCCCACACCATATGATAGTTAAAATTCTAGATGCCCAAAAGAAAGACAAAATATTGAAAGCCACAAGAGAAAAACAAGTTACATGTAAGGGGAAACCTATCAGAATTACAGCTGACTTTTCAGGGCAAACTATGAAAGCAAGAAGAATGTGGACCATATGCAGAGATAAAGAAAGATGACATCATAAGTTTTTCAGGTAAATGGCTGGAGCTAGAAGGTATTATGCTGAGTGAAGTAACACAGTCCCAGAAAAACAAATGACAAATGGCATCCCTCATCTGTGGATACTAGCACCAATTACCTAATTATATGGCAAATATAGTAATGTCAATGTGATCTGAAAACAACTGTGCTCTTATATTGTGAATCCCTTAAAATATAATAAATAAATTAAAAAAAAAGAAGAACGTGGACCAAAGTTTTCCCAGTGCTAAATGACTATAGATGCCAACCCAGGTTAATATACCCAGCAAAAATGTGAATTATAGTTGAAGGAGAAAGAAAAAATCTTCCATGACATAAACAGGATGATAGAATACATGTCCGAAAAACCAACTCTTCAGAGACTACTTGAAGCAACTCAAAGGACAGAAGAGAGGAGCAACTATCTCCAGGTACCTAGAAAGATAAATTAATAAAAGAATAACTGCAGAAGTAGACACCTAGACCAAAAATGCAAATGGATGATAAAGTGAAAGGAAACAACACAATCTCTCAAGTATAAACTCAAATATTAATGGACTAAACTCCCCAATCAAAAGACAAAGACTGGGAGATTGGATTAGGAAACAAAAACCCATCTATATGCTGTCTACAAGAAACCCATCTCACTTTCAAGGATAGGCACAAACTTAAGGTGAAGGAATGGAAAAAATATTCCAAGCAAATGGTACCAAAAAAGCAAGCAGGAGTGGCTATTTTTATATCAGACAAAATAGACTTCAAAGTAAAAGAAATCAGAAGAGACAAAGAGGGCCAATTACTTCTTTATCAAAGTAACAATTAACCAGGAAGATTTCACAATCATGAATATATATGCACCAAACTCTGGTGCATTCAATTTTATAAAGACAATTCTCTAGGACCTCAAGGCACAGATTAACCCAGAACACTCATAATAGGAGACTTCAATACCCTACTGAGGCCATTAGATAGGTCAACCAGACAAAGAATAATCAGAGAGATATCTGAACTGAATGATACAATACACCAAATGGATCTCACAGACATCTACCAAATATTCCACCCAAGTACCAGAGAATACAGTTTCTACTCAAAACCCCATGGAACATTCTCCAATATTGACCACATACTGGGACACAGAAAAAAAACTCTCAACAAATACAAAAAGATTGAAATAATTTCATGGATTCTATCAGACCACAGAGCAATAAAGCTCAATATCAACACCAGGATAAGCCCTACTATCTACAAGAACACATGGAGACTAAACAACATACTCCTGAATAATGAATAGGTCAAGGAAGAAATAAAGAAAGAAATAAAAGCATTCCTGGAACTCAATGACAATGATAATACAAAACAACAAAACCTATGGGATACTTTAAAAGCAGTCCTAAGAGGGAAGTTTATAGCCCTAGTGCCTACATTAGAAAAACAGAAAGAGTATTATATTTGGTTCTGAACAGAGTATAATCCTTTTCATAGTTCTTATGTCTATTAGTCAATTAAAGAAGGATTTTTACCGGTTTTATAAGAGATTACCTCTATAATAGTTGTCTCCAATTTACAGTTGGAGAACGACGTCATCATCATCATATTTCTCCTTGTTCTATGGGGGGGGAGGCAAGAAAGTCATATCAAAACCTTTGCTGCACCTAGAAGGTATAAGTTTCATTAGGACTCATTATAAATATTTGTTACATGTAGGATCCACAGAAGGGTTCGATGTTTATGGCAATCTGAGGCTTTTCTTCCTTTCAATGTTCAGACGGGTCAACCTTTCAGTTGCCACTTTTTGGTACATCCTACTCAATGCAAAGCTGTATCTTTTCTTTCTCAGCCATTAAGTTGGTGACATTTTGTCCTGTTGGAACAAACAAATCTTTTCCCGTAGTTAGTTTTAAGATTTGAATTGCAAGGTTTTTGACTAAAAGGTTTCATGAAGTCCTTGGGCTATGCACTTAGGCAAAGTATATTAATTCAGGAGCTCTGACATCAGCAATGGATTGTTCTACCAGGGGGATGTTGGCCAGGGGATCCAAGGCCCCACAAAAGGTAAGGGCTCCTTGCCCCTAAGTTGGGATACCTGCAGGAGGAGAGGCGATAAGACCCTGCTGCTGAAGACCTGATGTTAACATGGGAGGGATGTACTGAGACCACACATGCAAGTGTACAGATGGCCTCTGGAATGCCAGAAAGTGTTACCAAAGGCCACTAAACCAATAAAGCAAATACGGGTCTCCCTGAGTCAAGCAAGACTCCACCGTCAGCACCAGCTACACCTCACCTGCCTGGAAATACTGTGCAGCAGAGGCAGCATTGTGCCTGTATATCCCAAATCTAATTGGCTATTGGCTCTCTCCTTGGAGGAATAACCCATGGCTGATGCCACAAGCCTACATCCTCTACAGGTTAGGAGATGTTATAAGCCACAGTAAGACCCTGTCATATTTATCAGGGGGTAAAAATGTAATTCATAGATTAACATATCATCCAAACATATGTGTCTATGCCAAAGTAACCTACCATAACTATTAGTGCTGCTTAAATACCTATATATCTAATTGCTTGTGCTTCATTAGTAGGATCGAAAGGTTACTCCTGGACAAACTGTCAGCCCATGAAAGGAAACAGCCAGAATTGACCAGAATCCAAGTCAATAGCTCCAGAGAGAGAGGACAGTTTTACTTCTCATCCACCTGTGCCCCTTTTCTAAGCCTAGGGAACAATCTGCGGAAGAGGGGGCGTGGTAGAATGTAAAGGCTGTGATTAGGGTGAACGGTGAAACTACAGCGATGTAGTCTGGACACTCATTTGATCAACTTGATTGAACAAACAACCTGTCACCCCCCACTGAATGGTGGGACTGTGGGGGTTTGGGCACAACAGTCTGTAGATTGGTTTTGCACGAAGGATGCTTATACTCATGGATTATCACTTATAGCTAAAAAAGGAAAAAAAAACTGAAAGATGCAGGACAGTTATGGCAGAATGCATGACCTGGGATGGGGTGGGGGTGGGGGGGGAAGGGAAAGGGAAATATGCCTGATCTGAATTGGAAAATGATGTACGAAATGCACAAACCATCAATAAAAATTAAATTAAAAAAAATAAAATCTAAATCCAAAAAAAAAAGAAAGAAAAACAGAAAGAGTACAAGTGAGTGATCTAACACTGCAGCTAAAAACACTTGAGAGACAACAAATGAAACCTAAATGCAACAGACAGGAAGAAATAACAAAAATCAGAGCAGAAATCAATGAAATAGAAACAAAGAAAACAGTAAAAAAAATCAAAGAATCCAAAAGTTGGTTCTTTGAGAGAATAAACAAGATAGACAGAGCTGTAGCCTAGTTAACCAAAAGAAAGAAAAACTCCAAATCAATAGAATTCGTGATGAAAGGGGAAATATCACAACAGACAATTAAAAGATCCAGACAATCATACAGTTCTACTTCAAAAGCCTATAATCTACTAAGTTTGAAAACCTAGGAGAAATGAACGAATATCTGAAATCTTGGGAATCACCGAAGCTTAACCAAGAAGAGACTGACAGCTTAAACAGACCCATAATATATGAATTGAAAATGTAGTAAGAAATCTCCCAACTAAAAAATACCCAAGCCCAGATGGTTTCATGGCAGAATTCTATAAAACATTTAAAGAAGACTTACAACCATTATTACTCAAATGGTTCAGAAGGATAGAAGTAGAGGGAAATCTCCCAAATTCCTTCTATGAAGCTATCATCACTCTAGTACCAAAACATGGCAAAGGTACAACAAAAAAAGGAGAACTATAGACCCATCTCATTAATGAACACAGATGCAAAAATTCTCAATAAAATACTTGCATAATACTGTATATGGTTGTATACAGACCAACATCAAAAAGATCATTCATCATGACCAAGTTGGATTCATACCAGAGATGCAGGGATGGTTCAACATACGAAAATCAGTAAACATCATCAAACACATAAATGGAATGAAAGACAAAAAAACACATGATCATCTGATCATCTCAGTTGATGGAGAAAAAGCCTTTGAAAAAAACCCAGCATCCCTTCGGCCTAAAGTCCTAGAGGGAATTGGACTGGAGGGATCATTCCTCAATGTAATCAAAGCCATATACAGGAAAACCACAGCCAATGTCATTGGAGAAAAGTCAGAAACATTCCCCTTAAAGGTAGGAACTCGACAAGGCTGTCCCCTGTTGCCAGTCCTCTCAATATAGTGCTTGAAACACTAGCTAGGGCAATAAGGCACAAAAGGAAAATTAAAGGAGTACTAATTGGAAAAGAGGGAGTCAAGCTATTCCTTTTTGCTGATGATATGATTGTTTAGCGAAGAGATGCTTAAAACTCCACCAGAAAACTCCTAGAAATGATTAAGAGTTTCAGTAAAGTTGCAAGATACAAAATTAACCTAGAAAAATCAGTAGCCTTTCTTTACATCAACACCAAGCAACTGAAAAAGGAATACAAGGAGACCATCCCACTCACAATAGCCTCATAAACAAAAAAATATCTAGGAACAAACATAACCAAAGACATCAAAGATCTCTACAACAAAAATTTAAACCCCTGAATAAGAAAATTGAAGAAGACATCAGAAGATGGAAAGACCTCCTATGTTCATGGATTGGAAAAATTAATATAGTAAAAGTGTCCATTCTACCCAAATTAATAGGCAGATTCAATGCAATCTCAACTAAAATCCCCAAGATTTTCTTCACAGGCTTGGAAATAAAATCCTTAATTTCATATGGCAAAACAAAAGTCTCTGAATAGCCTGAGTGAAAAGAGCAATTGGTGGGGGGGGATCTGTACCAGACTTCAAACTATACTACAGGGCTATAGTCATAAAAACAGCCTGGTACTGGCACAAAAACAGACCTGTAGACCAATGAAACAAAACTGAAGATCCAAACTTGAGCACATACAATTTCAGCCACCTCATATTTGACAAGGGGGCCAAGGAGACACAATGGAGGAAAGACAGCATCTTCAGCAAGTAGTGTTGGCAACCTACAAGATATAAGTGTAGGAAAAGACTTTCTAAATCAGACAGCAGCTGTGCAGGAAATAAGGTCAACAATTGACAAGTGGGACTTTATTAAACTCAAAAGTTTCTGTACATCAAAAGAAACAATCAGGGAAGTGAAGAGAAAACCAACAGAGGGGGAGGAAACCTTTACCAATGATACATCTGAACAGAGCATTAACATCCAGAATATATAAACTATTCAAAAAAGAAGAAAGAAAACAAATGAATCACTCAAAAGTTGGAGTAAAGAGTTGAACAGAGACTTCATAAGTGAGGAATTAAAAATGGCTGAGAAACATCTTAAAAAGTGTTCAACATCACTAATAATTAAGGAAATACAAATTAAAACCACTTTAAGATATCATCTCACTCAGATAAGATTGGCTAGGATCAAGAAAACAAATGATACCAAATGCTGGGGAGGTTGTGGGAAGGAGGAACACTCATCCACTCCTGGTGGGACTGTAAACTTGTACAACCACTATGAAAAGCAGTGTGGAGAACCCTTAGAAATCTCAAAATGAGCTTACCACTTGGCCCAGTCATTCCACTTCTGGGTATATACCCACAAGACTCATCTTACGGCAGAGATACATGCACAGCCATGTTTATTGCAGCTGTCTTCACAATAGTGCAGAGCTGGAACCAACCCAAGTGCCCCTCACCTGATAAGTGGGTAGAGAAAATGTGATACATCTACACAATGGAGTTCTATGCAGCAGTAAAGAAAGATGACATCATGAACTATGCAGGTATATGGATGGAACTAGAAGATATTATGCTAAGTGAAATAACACTGTCCCAGAAAAACAAAGGATGAATGGTATCCCTCATCTGTGGATGCTAATGCCAAGTACCTATTTGGAAGGGAAACTGAACAACGTTAATGTTAGATTCTTCCTGATCTGAAAACAAATGTGCTCTTATATTGTGAATCCCTTAACAGGTTCTAGAATTAACCTACAATTTATTTTCAGACTTTGGAACTTTTGGTATATGGGTGGAGGTTATGTATGCATATTTTAGAGTAATATAAATTCAAAAGAATGAGAGAAAAAAAGAAATACCTGTAGATACAACTCATGATCTAGAGAAATCTAAGCTTCCTTCAATTGTTACTATACTTTGAATTATTCTTATCTTTTCTGGACCTTTGAAAGTATATAAAGTCTTTTGCCAACTCAGCGGAAGCTCTGTTCAAGTGATTAATGTCATATGTTGTGTCAGAGTTCACAAAATGCTTTAAAGCAAACAATCCTCGTAGATTATTTCAGTGACCCCTGTGATATTGTGTACAGAGGACTTTCCAAGGTCAAATTGCACCAGGAATACCTTCTGTATTATGGCTACCCTTTCCAGGGCACAGAGGTGGTAACTGCCTGCTGGCCACACACTCAGCTGTCTGGTCTGATCTGATGACCTCACAAGACTCTCATAGCCCTGTGGAACGCTGTGGTCCTCTCTTATTTCATATCACTGGAGTACAGCTGGCAGTTCTTTCATGGTGGATCTGAGGCACTTTTGAAGACATGGGATTTTGCTAAGGAAACCTTCCCAGGCGAACTTTCCTCTTACTGTGGAGGCCAGAGCATGTCATCTAGGCTTCTCACAAATTGTCCACATCATGGGAAATTGACACTTTCTTATTTTCCAGTGTTGGTATGAAAATTTAGATTTCTTACTTTTTTATCTCAGATCTCTTACCCTCTCCTCCAAGCCTTTTCTTGTGCTACAGAAGAAGCCTTCCTCTTGGTGTCTGAGGGGACCCTCAGGATCCTGTTCCTCAATCCTCTCTGCAATTTAGCTAGAGATCAAGGCCCTCCTCTGCCGCCTGCTGGCTGTGGCTACCACCCTAAACCAAGTAACGCCCAGGACCTCTGCCAGCCCTGATCCATGGACTTATGTTTGGTAGAGACTGCAAGAAAAAAAATGTCAAAATAGAGTAGTTGGGGGAGGAATAAGAAAATAAAGAAGAAAAACAAAATACAAGAAACTGAAATACTGTCTGTTATGACTTGAATGCAGTGTCCCCTATAGGCTCATGTGTCTAAGGACTTGGTCTGTAGCTGGTGCCACTATTGTAGAAACATTAACAGGTGAAGCCTTCTTGAGAAGTTGGCCATGGGGTCCCTATTCATGCTTTGTAGCTGGGTCCCACTTCCTGTTGAGTCTGTGCTTCCTGACTGCTGATGAATGTGATCAGCTGCTGCTGTGCACTGTCTCAGCCCTGCCTTCTTATCCATGAACTGTATCCCTCGAACCAAGCCCAAATAAATATTCCTTCTTTTAAAATGTTTTATTTCCAGATATTTTATCACAGCAATAAGAAAAGCTAACTGCCATGTACTTCAATGCTAAATGAATAGATAGATGATAGATGATAGATAGATGATAGATAGATAGATGATAGATAGATAGATAGATAGATAGATAGATAGATAGATGATAGATAGAACCTTTAATCTTCTATTCTTCTTGGCTGGGAGCCATCTGTGTAATACTGTTGCCATATTACAGCTAATATTGGTGTCAATTAAACTGGAGACAGTCTGTTAAGAACATATTTCCTCTCTAACTATGGTGATTAGGCAGGTGTTATTATATATTTGCTTATTTTTAGGAATTTAACCCAGGGAATTTAACTAACATTTTACAGTTTAAGTGGCAGAGTCAGGACTAAAACTGCAGTCATTGTCTACAAAGGGCCAGGCCAGCAAGCTCTAAAATGTCATGCTAAATTAGACTCATTTCCACATTTTATGGGAAAGTATTTCAGTATCTCAGCTGCCTATGGAAAATTAAGAATTTTCTGGTTAATTAAATATCCAATGATATTGCTCGCAGACAAACTCTATGCAGTTAGAGTAATGATATCTGATTATCATATAGAGTATATCTAATTAGAGGATATTTAATTCTAAATGCTGCATGAACCTTTTTTTTTTTTTAATTTTTTTTATTATTTATTTTTGTATGTGTATGAATGTATTGTCTGCATGCAGGTCTGTGCACCCGTGTCGTGCAATGCCGCGGAGGTCAGAAGAGGGTCTCAGATTCCCCTGGAACTGGAGTTCTCCTGGAATTGGAGTTAAAGACGGTTCTTAGCCGCCATGTGGGTGCTGGGGATCGAACCCGGGTCCTCTGCAAGAGCGTCGGTGCTCTTAACCGCTAGGCTATCTCTCCAGCCCCTGCATGAACCTTTTGAAGAAAAACATTTTGCAATAACAACCACAGCAGAAAATTCCAGTCTATCCAAACTTCTTATAAAATCCAGACAGTCCTTTTAAAATGTGGGATATCTTAGGAAATTACTACTAATTTGATACGAAGTATCCTTTAGTATCAAGCTAAAGATGAGAAACTAGTTTATTTTCTTTGTCAATTCTAATAAATAAATAAATAAGTAAATTGTAAAGCTTCAGGAAAAGGGCTTTTTAAGCATTTAAAAAATATGTGTTCTGAAAAAAAGAAAAAGAAGAAAAAATATGTGTTAGTGGAGAAAAAGCAGTTCCACTTTAAGAATTTTTCTCTGATTTTACGGTATTTGCACTTTCTTTTTTCTTGACTGAAGTAATGTCAAGCTGTGGCCATGTTTCCTCATCTTCTCTAACTTGAGTTAAGGAGGAGGATGTCTAGAGACCCCTGGTTCAAAGGAGGCACACAACTGAGAACTCGTTCCCTTCTATGGTCAGCCTCCTTACACTGAAGCCCTCCTTTACTGCTAGCTGTGAAAGGCACAAATTGATGCAGCCCTTGTCACTGTGATAAAATTCTGGGTAGCACTCTGCATTCTGTGATAAAGGCTTGTCTGATAATCAGGTCAAAGCCATGTGGTTGCTCTTTCTGGTTTGCTCTGTTTGGCTCACTAGACCTGTCCCATTCATTTTGAAGGGTTTTTTTGTTTGTTTGTTTTGTTTTTTAGTTGTATTAGCAACTTGCAATGAGCATTGCTAATTCAAACTGTGTGGTCAGTAGAACTAGAAGCTGTTACAGTGTTACAGGGCAGTTATTGTGGGGTCTGAAGGAAACTAAAGAGGCTGGCCTACAGCAAGTGAATCATTACTACTAATAGGGGTGCACTGGCTGAAGTAGATGGAAGAGTAGGACCCTGGTTGGGGGGGGCGACAACATCTGCACATTCCAGGATGTTTTCCTATACTGTGTGAGAGGCAGTCTGTACACAAACACAAATAAAACGATCTAATAAAGAAGCCAAAACAAACACACAAAAAACACAACAATTCTGTAAGTTTTAGACAATGAAGACTCAGCGAAAATGGTACAAACTTACTTCCTTTGCTGCCATTTTGAAGTTTAAATTATTTTATTTTTTTTTAATTTTATTTATTTCTGTATGTGTACAGAATGTATTGTCTGCATGCAAGTCTGTGCACCCGTGTCGTGCAATGCCGCAGAGGTCAGAAGTGGGCGTCGGATTCCCCTGGAGCTGGAGTTCTCCTGGAGTTGGAGTTTCAGACGGTTCTCAGCCGCCATGTGGGTGCTGGGGATCGAACCCGGGTCCTCTGCAAGAGCCGTCGGCGCTCTTAACCGCTAGGCCATCTCTCCAGCCCGAAGTTTAAATTATTTAAACAATGTTTCTCTCTAATCCCTAACACATCTGTGGGGCTGTTTTTATTTCTTTTTCCATGGTCTAGACTGCATAATTGAAGTGGTAGAAGCAATCATCTGTGAGGTCTGCTCAAAGCTGGCTGGAAGCTTTCTTGGAGTGGTCTCTGAGATTTTTTTTTTCAAACTCTCACGAATGCGATTGCAACTTTCAATGCTCACAACAGGGGGAAAAAATCACAGGACAAAGAGAGAGGACTTTGTAATGACAAATTAAGCAAATGTATAAGCAAATGTCTGTAGACAGTCATCATTCCCGCCTCCTCAGAAATCCACAAGCAGTACCCAGAGACTATGTATTTCTCACTTTAATGTAATCGCTCTATTCCCCAGTGCTTCATTTAACTCCTCTTAGTTTCTGCTATGTTTCTTTGTTTTATTATTGATGCTTTGTGTATTTCATACATCATTTTCCAATTCAATTCAGGCATATTTCCCTTTCCCTTCCCCCACCCCACCCCACCCCATCCCCAGACAGGCATTCCGCCATAACGGTCCGGCATCTTTCCTCTCAGTTTTTTTTTCAATTATTTTAACATAAGTGAATATTTTATGTGTACAAGCATCCTCATGTAAAACGAATTTCAAGCATTGTGCCAAACCCAACAGCTCATGGTCCCACCATCCAGGAGGGGGTTGGCTTGTATGTTCAATCAAGTTTGATCAAATGAGTGTCCAGACTATATTGCTGCGTTTTCACCATTCACCCCAATTGCAGCCCTTCATTCTACCACACGCCCCTCTCTTCCTCAGATTGTTCCCTAGGCTTAGAAAAGGGGCACAGGTGGATGAGAGCCAAAACAGTCTACTTTCTCTGGAGCGTTTGTCTTGGACTCTGGTCAATTCTGGCTGTTTCCTTTCATGGGGCTGACAGTTGTCCAGGAAATANCAGATTGTTCCCTAGGCTTAGAAAAGGGGCACAGGTGGATGAGAAGCAAAACAGTCTACTTTCTCTGGAGCTGTTGTCTTGGACTCTGGTCAATTCTGGCTGTTTCCTTTCATGGGCTGACAGTTTGTCCAGGAATAACCTTTCGATCCTACTAATGAAGCACAAGCAATTAGATATATAGGTATTTAAACAGTACTAATAGTTATGGTAGGTTACTTTGGTATAGACACAGATGTTTGGATGGTATGTGTCCTGGTTTGTCTTTCATTGCTGTGACAAAACACTCTGACCGACACCAACTTGGGGAGGAAAGGGTTTATTCAGCTTACATCTCCTGGGTCACAATTGATCACTCAGGGAGCCCAAGGTAAGAACTCAGGGATTTCCCAAGACCACCTGAAGTACAGGTAGGAGCTGGGTGCTTCAGCCAGGTGGATTGTTTGATTAGATTTAATTGTCTTTGGCTCGATTGGCTTGTGTGGCTGTGGGGGCAGAATTGTCCTCCAAGCTGGTATAAAAGGTGGGTTTGTGGGAGTCTTGAGATCGGGGATTTTCCAAGACCACCTGAAGCACAGGTACCAGGGCATGGGCTAAACAGCAACTGGGATTGCCAAAAGAGTGTCCAAATGGATTCTTTGGAGAACCTTCAGAACAGAAGGGGAAGAGTGAGTCAGACTTCCAATAGAAAGCCTAAAGCTTAGACAAGTCAATACTCCATAAGCAAGGAGTAAAGGAGAAAAACAAATCAATCAAACAAACAACCAAGGCATCTGAAGGAGGCAAGCAAAGCAAGCCTTCAACACAGTGAAGAGGCATTTGGGATTCACATTGGAATACAGGCAAAGAGAAACCCACATGTCAGGGACATGAAGAAGAGACAACATGGGAAAGGTACAGGATAATTCCACACCAAGCTCTACTAACCCTGTGGAAGTTTCCTACTGGGATCCCCATGGGGATGGCCCAGGACACAGATATTAGAAGTACAATTGTGAACATACTTAAAGAAGTCCAAGAGTATAAAGATCAAATCAAAGAATTAAGAAAAGAGAATGAAAAACTCAAGAAGGACCTAGAGAAAGAGAATGACAAACTCTGGAAGGAAGTGGAAACACTGAAAAGATCCCATGTTGAAAAAAATAAGGAAACCAACCAGCAAAGCAAAGAGCTACAGGAAGAGATTGAAAAGCATCAAAAGGAAGTGGAAATACTAAAGACATCAGAAGAAAAAGGAAATTAAACACTCATCCAATCAAGAGAAAAGGAATGGAAAAAGCCTCAGAAGCAGAATGGAGGAAGCAGAACAAAGAATATCAGACTTGGAAGATAACACAGAACAACTAAAAACCTCAAGTAAACATAATGAAAAATTTAAAAATACACAAAAGTGGAAGAACCAGGAATTGTGGGACACTATGAAAAGATAAACCTCCACATCATAGGAATAGAGGAAGGAGAAGAATCCCAAGAGAATGGTATTGATCAGATCTTAAACAGAATAATAGGTGAAAATTTCCCCAAACTAAAAAAAGATAAACCAATACAAATACAAGAAGCACATAGAACTCTAAACAGACAAGATTAGAAAAGAAACTCTCCACGCCATATCATAGTTAAAATGCTAGACACCCAAAACAAAGACAAAATTCTTAAAGCCACAACAGAAAAACAAGTGACATACAAGGGGAAACCTATCAGAATTACAACTGACTTCTCAGTGGAAACTATGAAAGCAAGAAGAAAGTGGAGCAAAGCATTCCCAGTGTTAAAAGACAATAGATGCCAACCCAGGTTAATATACCCAGCAAAGATGTCAATTATAGTTGAAGGAGAGAAAAAAATCTTCCAGAACATAAACAAAATGAAAGAATACATGTCCTGAAAACCAACCATTCAGAGAATACTTGAAGCAATTCAAAGGACGGAAGAAAGGAGCAACCATCCCCAGGCACCTGGAAAGAGAAATCAATAAATGCATAACTGCAGAAGTAGAGACCTAAACCAAAACCGCAAGTGGATAATAATGTGAAAGGAAGCCACACAAACCTATCAGTCATAACCTTCAATATTAATGGACTAAATTCCCCAATCAAAAGACATGGACTGGGAGATTGGATTAGGATCAGAGCCCATCCATATGCTGTCTACAAGAAATGCATCTTACCTTCAAGGATAGGCACCACCTTAAAGTAAATGGATATAAAAAAATATTCTAAGCAAATGGTACCAAAAAGAAAGCAGATGTTGCTATTTTAATATCAGACAAAATAGACTTCAAAGTAAAAGAAATCAGAAGAGACAAAGAAGGCCATTGAATTTTTATCAAATGAACATTTCACCAAGAAGATTTCACAATTATGAATATATATGCCTCAAACTCTGGTGCACCAAACTTTATAAAGACAATTCTCCAGGACCACAAGTCACAGACTAACCCCAGTACACTCATAGTAGGGGACTCTTCAATACCCCTCTGAACCCTCTGGACAGGTCAACAGGACAAAGAATAAACAGAGAGACATCTGAACTGAACGATAGGATAAACCAAATGGATCTCACAGACATCTACCAAATATTCTACCCTAATAGCAGAGAATATACTTTCTACTCAGCATCCCACAGAACATTCTCCAAAATCGACCACATATTGGGGTACAGAAGAAACCTCCAAAAATACAAAAAAAAATGGAAATAATTTCATGCATTCTATCAGACCACAGTGCAATAAAGCTCAATATCAACACCAGGATAAGCCCTACTATCTACAAGAACACATGGAGACTAAACAACACACTGTTGAATAATTAATGGGTCAAGGAAGAGATAAAGAAAGAAATAAAAGCATTCCTGTAACTGAATGACAATGATAATACAACACACCAAAACCTATGGGATTCTTTAAAAGCAGTCCTAAGAGGTAAGTTTATAGCCCTTGGTGCCTAAATTAGATAAACAGAAAGAGCACAAGTGAACAATCTAACACTGCAGCTAAAAGCACTTGAGAGGCAACAACAGATGAACCATAAAAAACAGACTGGAAGAAATAACAAAAATCAGAGCAGATATCAATGAAATAGAAACAAAGGAAACAATACAAATAAATCAATGAATCCAAAAGTTGGTTCTTGGAAAGAATAAACAAGATAGACAGACCTCCAGCCCACTTAACCCAAAGAAAGAAGGAACAACTCCAAATCAACACAATCCCTGAAGAAAAGGGAAATATCACAACACACAATGAAAAGATTCAGAAAATCATATGGGAATACTTCAAAAACCTATACTCTTTTAAAACCAAGTTTGAAAACCTAGAAGAAATTGATGAATATCTGAAATCCTGGGAATCACCAAAGCTCAACCAAGATGAGATCAACAGCCTAAACAGACTCATAATATATGAAGAAATTGAAGATATAATAAGAAGCCTCCCAACTAACAAAAGCCCTGGCTCAGACGGTTTCACGGCAGAATTCTATAAAACATTTCAAAAAGTCTTACAACCTTTATTACTGAAATTGTTTAGAAGGATACAAACAGAGGGAATTCTCCTAAATTCCTTCTATGAAGCCAGCATCACTCTATTACCAAAACCAGGCAAAGATACAACCAAAAAGGAGAACTATAGACCCATCTTTTTAATGAACACAGATACCAAAATTCTGAACAGGATACTGGCAAATTGCATACAGACCCATATCAAGAAGATCATACATCATGACCAAGTTGGATTCATACCAGAGATGCAGGGATGGTTCAACATAGGAAAATCAATAAATATCATCAAGCATATAAATGGACTGAAAGACAAAAACCACACCATCATCTCAATTGACACAGAAAAAGCCTTTGACAAAATCCAGCATCCCTTCATGCTTAAAGTCATAGAGGGAATTTTATTGGAGGGATTATTCCTCAATGTAATCAAAGCCATATACAGGAAACCTACAGCATATATCATCCTAAATGGGGAAATGACAGAAGCATTCCCTTTAAAGGTAGGAAGTCAGCAAAGCTGCCCCTGTCACCACTCCTCTTCAATATAGTGCTTGAAACACTTGCTAAGGGAATAAGGCAAGAAAAGGAAATTCAATGAGTTATAATTGGAAAAGAGGAAGTCAAGCTAACCCTTTTTGCTGATGATATGATTGTTTATTTAAGGGATGCTAAAAACTCCACCAGAAAACTCCTAGAAATAATTAAGATCTTCAGTAAAGTGGCAGGACACAAAATTAACCTAGAAAAATCAGTAGACTTTCTTTACACCAACAACAAGCAACTGAAGAAGGAATTCAAGGAGATCTTCCCACTCACAGTAGCCTCAAAAACAATAAAATGCCTAGAAACAAACCTAACCAAAGATTTCTACAACAAAAATTTTAAACCCTTGAAGAAAGAAATTGAAGAAGACATCAGAAGATGGAAAAACCTCCCATGCTTATGGATTGGGAAAATTAATATAGTAAAAATGTCCATTCTGCCCAAACTCTTGAATAGATTTAATGCACTCCCAATTAAAATCCCCAAGAGTTTCTTCACAGGCTTGGAAAAAAATGTCCTTAATTTCATTTGGAAAAACAAAAGACCCTGAATAGCCAAAACAATCCTGAGCGAAAAGAGCAATATAGGGGGCATCTCTATGCCAGACTTCAAGCTATACTACAGGGCAATAGTCATAAAAACTGCTTGGTAGTGGCACAAAAACAGATCTTTTGACAAGTGGAACAAAACTGAAGATCCAAACTTGAGCACATACAATTTCAGCCATCTCATTTTTGTCCAGGGGGCCAAGAAGACACAATGGACAAAAGATAGCATCTTCAGCAAGTGGTGTTGGCAAAACTGGATCACCACTTGTGGAGGAGTGAAACTAAACTCCTACCTCTTGCCCTGTACAAAAGTCAATTCCAGATGGATTAAAGACCCAACATGAAACCCCAAACTCTGTAGTCAATAGAAGAAAAAGTTGGGAGCAGTCTACAAGACATAGGCATAGGAAAAGACTTCCTAACTCAGACAGCAGCTGCACAAGAATTAAGGTCAACAATTGACAAATGGGACCTCATTAAACTCAAAAGCTTCTGTACATCAAAAAAAAAAAAAAAAAAAAAAAAACAATCAAGGAAGTGAAGAGAAATCCCACAGATTGGGAGGAAACCTTCACTGCAAAAATATCTGACAAAGCATTGATTTCCAGAATATATAAACTACTCATAAAACAAAGGACAAAGAAAACAAATAACCCCCTCAAAAGATGGAGCAAAGAGCTGAACAGAGACTTCACAAGTGAGGAATTAGAGATGGCTGAGAAACATCTTAAGAAGTGTTCAACATCATTATAATTAAGGAAATGCAAATCAAAACCACTTTACGTTATCAGCTTACTCCAATAAGACTGGCTAGGATCAAGAAAACAAATGATATCAAGTGCTGGAGAGGTTGTGGGGAAACACACACACACCTGGGAATGTAAACTCGTACAGCCACTATGGAAAGCAGTGTGGAGAACCCTTGGAAGACTTGGAATGATCTTGCCACCTGACCCCGCCATACCACTTCTGGGCATGTACCCACAAGACTCATCTTACCACCAAGATACATGCACAGCCATGTTTACTGCAGCTCTCTGCACAATAGCAAGGAGCTGGATCCAGCTCAACTGCTCCTCAACTGATGAGTGGATAGAGAAAATGTGATACATCTACACAATGGAGTTCTATGCAGTGGTAAAGAAAGATGACACCATGAGCTTTGCAGGTAAATGGCTGGAGCTAGAAGATATCAGGCTGAGTGAAGTAACACAGTCCCAGAAAAACAAATGTCAAATGGTATCACTCATCTGTGGATGCTAGCATCAATTACCTAATTGTATGGCAAACTGAGCAATGTCTATGTGATCTGAAAACAACTGT
Organism: Rhizomys pruinosus; assembly: GCA_009823505.1. NCBI lineage: Eukaryota > Metazoa > Chordata > Mammalia > Rodentia > Spalacidae > Rhizomys > Rhizomys pruinosus. The sequence continues at coordinate 2,253,090 of VZQC01000883.1, read as the reverse complement.
GCTCTTATATTGTGAATCCCTTAAAATATAATAAATAGTAATAAAAAACAAGAGCTTATTGAGTTATCTGATTCTTCTTATCACAGCTTTAAGAGCTAAGTTGCTGGGACTTAGAAAGACTTATTCTGTCTTCTATTAGACTGTATCATTTTGATTCTTTCTCTGATATAAGAACTAGTACAGTATTTCTTGAATGCCAGTTGGAAAGGCTAAGTATTGAGAATGCTCAATAAATAGTGAATAAAGAAGGTCAAACTCTGAAACCAGATCTTTACAGCAGGAGAGAGGACTGTGCAAGGTCCCTATGGGTTCTGTTATATGACTGTGCATGGTCATTAGGCGTTCAGTTCCGGGAAGGTTAGCTCATCTTTCCATACAATGTTTATTCTTGCTAGTTCACTCAGTTCAATAGAGCAAAGTCTCTGTTTTTCCCTGGTATTGATTTCTTCTTTTCTTAAAGTTTCTGATTTTGTCTAATTTTCTCAGTACTTGAAACAATATATGCTCTCTATAAAATAAGAATATTGACAAAAGCAGGAGGAATGAAAACCCTAAGGTGGAGGTTCAATACTTTGTGGGTTTCTCTAAGTTCTGTTTTCCTTCCCCAGATTGGCACCATGATTAAGTGTTAGAACAAGCCCATGCTTGGTTCAAACTTCTGTTGCTAAAAATGGCTAAAAATTATAGAAAAAAGCAAGACTCAATCACACGATAAAAATCTCCATATGTTACTACACACACTGAGCAAGCCAGTCTGTCTTCTTAGGGCCATCCTAGAGGAAAATCTGAACTAAAACCCCAGCAGCTGTGGGACCACTGGGCAAGACCTCTGTACCCAACAACACAGGAGGAATAGTATGTTTAGATTCAAGCTCATGGAGTGTTTGGTCCATGGTTGCTTGGATGCATGTTGCAGGCAGAAGACCTTGGGGGCAGGAGCTGTTGCCATCTACAAGTCCTGATCAGCTTCGTTTTTACCACCAATTAAATAATTATAAGGCAGAAAAAAAATCTCAAATGCAGCAGAAAGGAACAGGTAACAAACTTAATTAAAAATAAACACACAGAGAGAAAAAGAGACAGAGAGAGAGACAGAGAGAAGGAGAGAGAGAAAGAAAGATCTTCACATATGAGGAGGGAACTCAGAAACTATAAATCCAAAGACCCCAGAAAGACTTGGACCTTTTAAGTGTTTTTGGTGGGTCCCTTCCTCAAATCTGGATTAGTCAATTTTAAGAACAGAGAATTGACTGGTCACAGCTCCAGACTGAGATATATCCTGGTCTGGCCTTTGTCCGTTCTAAGTGGGTCTGGACTGGTCCCCTGAAAAGGACTATCCAGCTCCAGAAAAAGCCTGCAGGTCTTTGTTTCAGACCAAGAAGAAACAGGAAGCAGGCTGGTGTCCCTACTTATTAGGGGCCTTCTCTGCTCACCAGGGATTCAGTCCCTTACAGAACCTCTCAGAGAAGGCTGGTAGAGCAGAGGAGTTCAGTGCTTGAGGGCTAAGTAGCAAAAAAAAAAGGAACAGAAAGGGGCCAAGTACAAGACAAGGCAAGGTCCCATCCCCAGTGATTGCAAATAGGCTCCTCCTCCAACTTTCCAGAATTTCCCAAAGCAGCACCCCAGCTGGCGTTTGGCAAATAAGTCAGTGAGGAACAGACATTTCCTATTTCAATCATAATAACTTCCTACAGTTGTGATAGAGAGAGAGAGAGAGAGAGAGAGAGAGAGAGAGAGAGAGAGAGAGAACAATACATCTAGAAAACAATTTAATGTATTAGCACATTAAGTTTGTGGAAAATTATAAATGTACAATTAATTAAGAATATTAAAAAATAAGGATAGTTAAAAGACATATTCATATGGGTAAAACTTGATACCAAGCATTCATTTAGATAATTTTCAAAAGCAATGTATTAAGAAAAAAATTACTGTTTAAAGACATTCGTGAGTTTTGATGTAAAATATTGTAAAAACAAGTGAAATCTGGAATTGTACTTATTCATGTGGATAATTTTCAAATGTAACAGTTTGAGCAAATTTTGAAATGTTTTAAGTTTGTATGTGTATACACATATATAATGCAGATGCATTTATAATCTCAAGATTTAAAAACTTTGACACCACTATATTTTATACATGCTTATATATGTAGATGTGGTTAAAGATGAAAAGACACTAAATTTATTTTCCCCCCCTCTGGAAAATTAAGGAACATTAGAGAAAAATGTAAGATCAAAGTGTGAGGTACTAAGGAGATAAGAGTTAATTCCAGACTTCTACTCTGGACAAAAGTTAAGCATTCACCTTCTCCAGGCAAAAGTCCACCAGATGCATCGGGGGATTGAGAAACAGGCCCGATAAACAACAACAACAACAACCAAAAATCCCAGAACCCTACTTTTGCCCACCTCAGACCCCTACCCAAAGGAAAGATTACAAAACCCCTGCTTGCAGTTTTTCCTTTAAAAGATACCCCCCACACACACCCCGCGGGAAACCTTCTCCCCAGCTCTGCTTCGTCAGGAGGGTGGTGGTCCAAGCTTGAGCTTGAAATAAACTCTTCATTTGCTTCGGAAGTGTCTCCTGGTGGTCTGTGGGACCCCTGAAACTTGGGCATTACATCTGGGGGCTCATCCGGGATCTCCCCCAGACCCTCAGGACCTCAACCTGGAGAGTCCTATCCAGCCAGTAAGCGTTTTTGTCTTTTGTCTCGTCTCGCTTCTCTTTCCCTGTTGCACAACTTAGTTTCAGTTTCTCACTTCTATTTCTCTGTCTCGCTTTGAGTTTGGCAGCCTCGAGACTTCAGGTTTTGGCATCAGGTTTTGGTGGTCGTTCGGGACCTAGAGTTGACACACTGGGGAGTCCTGACCGTGGGGCAGATGGGTCCTGGCCCAGAGGCAGAAGAGATTCTCACCTGTCAGGTTTTTCTTTGGGACAACGCAGGTAAGAATTTTCGGTGCCATTTACTGGCCTCCCCTTGGCACTATTCCGTGAAACCAAGCTGGTGGCTCTCTTTGTGCTTTATGAAAAAAAAAACACCTGAAAGATGCAGGACAGTTATGGCAGAATACATGATCTGGGATGGGGTGGGGGTGGGGGGGAAGGGAAAGGGAAATATGCCTGATCTGAATTGGAAAATGATGTACGAAATGCACAAACCATCAATAAAAATTAAATTAAAAATAAATAAATAAATAAATAAACACATCAAAAAGGAAAAAAAGACTCATCTAGACAGTGGCTGTGTGCTTTTTTGTCAATTCTTTGTCTTATAAGTTTGTGTGTCTTCTTGACTTTGACGGTCACTATGGACAGACAGTATCCACCCCACTGAACCTCATTTGTGTGTCTTCTTGTCTTTGACGGTCGCTATGGGACAGACAGCACCCACCCCACTGAACCTCATTTGTGTGTCTTCTTGTCTTTGACGGTCACCATGGACAGACAGCACCCACCCCACTGGACCTCATTTGTGTGCCTTCTTGACTTTGACAGTCGCTATGGGACAGACAACACCCACCTCGCTGGACCTCATTTGTGTATCTTCTTGACTTTGACGGACACTATGGACAGACAGCATCCACCCCGCTGGACCTCATTCTGACCCACTTCAAAGATGTGAGGGTCTGGGCACACAATCTATTGGTGGATATCAGAAAAGGAAAAATGACTATGACTATCTTTTGCAGGTCAGAGTGGCCTGCCTTGGATGTACAATGGCCACCAGAGGGAACCTTCCATCTCCCCACTATTTTAGCAGAAGACAAAGTGTATCGAAGGGGACATGGACACTGGGACCAAGTCCCATATATAGCAGTATGGAAAGACCTTGTGACCAACCCACCTCTGAGGCTTAAACCTTTTCTGCCCACCCCCAATTTAACCTCTTCTAACCACCTCTCCTCTGTAACAGAAACAGCAACCTTCCTATTGGTGACTGAAGAACAAAAGAAACCCAAGGTGACAGCCCCAACTAACTTATACCCTGTCTTGCAGGAATACACCCCCAAGGAAATCTTTATTTCCCCACCACTTTATGGACCTACACCCCAAGGGCCCCAAGAAGCAAACCCCTAGGTGGGTGATCTGGCCCCTAGGCTACAGGTGCAGGGAGGGCCAGCTCAGGAAACCTGGAGCAGGCGAGCCTTGTCCCCTAGCATGGAGGGACCTGAAGCTGACTCTCTTATCCTCCCTTTGTGTACTGTGGAACTGGTAGACCAGGATGGGAACCAGCCTCACTACTACTGGCCCTTTGCGACTTCTGATTTATATAAGTGGAGGTCACAGAATGGCAGGTTCTCAGAAAACCCTCGAGACCTTATTGAACTCAGATACTGTCCTTTTCACTCATCAGCCCACCTGGGATGATTGTCAACAGCTCTTACAGGTCCTATTTACCATTGACGAAAGGGAAAGGATCATATTGAAGGCTCGTAAGAATATCCCTGGGGACAATGGAGCCCCAACCCAAAACCCAGCAATCATAGATGATGGGTTCCCCCTTAGGAGACTGGCTTGGGACTATAACACAGCTGAAGGTAAGGGGCACCTCTTGGTCTATCACTGGGCTCTGTTGGTAGGTGGTAGGCTAGGTGGTCCACCAATTTGGCCAAGGTTTATGAATTATTCAGTGAGTAGGCAAAAGCCCATCTGCGTTTCTCAAGCAGATCATGGAGGCCTTCTGTTGGTACACTCACATAGATCCAAAACAGGTAGAACATTCATGTCCTGTTGCCTTAGCCTTCATTAATCAGTCAGCACCAGATATTAGAAGAAAATTACAGAGGCAGGACCGACTGGGAGAAAAGTCATTAAAGGATCTAATTGAGGTGGCAGAGAAAGTCTACAGTAACAGGGAGACCACAGAAGAAAAACAGGTAAAGACTGGGAAGGCGCTCAACCAAGATCTCACTAGAGTCCTTCTGGCCAATAGTGCATGAGACCCTCGAGACAGAGGAGGCCAACTTCAGGACATTTCAAAAGGGGAATCAAGGACAGACCGGCGATCACTGCTAGGTAAGACTCAATGTGCCTATTGTAAGGAAAAGGGACATTGGGCTAGAGAATGTCCAAAAATAGGACCCAGTCCAAGGTGATGTTCACCAAAGAGGAAGATTGAGGGGGTCGGGGTTCAGACCCCCTCCCTGAACCCAGGGTAACCCTAAAAGTGGAGGAGAAACCCTTAAGCTTCCATGTAGATACTGAGGCTCAGAATTCTGTGCTGTTTAAGGCAGAGGGTCCATTATCATGAAGAAGGTCATGGGTCCAAGGAGCCATACGCACTAAACAATGTTCATGGGCCACCTGAAGAACCGTGGACTTAGGAACAGGCCGGGTAACCCATTCGTTCATAGTGATACTGGAATGGCCGTATCCCTTATTGGGAAGGGACCTACTTACAAAAATGAGGGCACAGCTTCATTTTGACTGGGGGGGAGGCACAATTGTTGGACAGTACTGGTAAGCCAATACAGGTCTTGAGCCTAGCCCTGCTTTCTGACAATGAGTATCACCTATATGAGTCACCACCTACAGGAGATGGAGACCTAGAAAAATGGTTAAAGGACTTCCCTTTTGCATTGGCAGAGACCAGGGGTATGGGGCTGGCCAAGCATCAGCCCCTGGTGTTTGTGGAACTTAAGCCAGGGGCCGACCAGGTTAGGGTCATCAATACCCTATGTCCTGGGAAGCAAGAAAGGGGATTCCTCCCCACATCTGAAGTCTACTGGCCCTGGGGATACTTAGGCCTTGTCGGTCTGCCTGAAACACTCCGATCCTGCCGGTAAGAAAGCCAAATTCTGCTGAATATTGACCAGTCCAGGACTTAAGAGAGGTCAACCGCAAGGTAATGGATATACACCCTACAGTCCCTAACCCATATACCCTGTTGAACTCTCTGCCACCAGAACGGAAATGGTACTCAGTCTTGGACTTGAAGGATGCTTTCTTTAGCCTCCTGCTCGCCCTGAAAAGCCAAGATTATTTTGCCTTTGAGTGGCATGATCCAGAAGAAGGGCTAACTTGGACCCAGCTACCTCAGGGATTCAAGAATTCGCCCATGAACCCCTAAACCTAACCCGGATTGTCAAGGATATCAACATCGGCCAGGTCCTCAATTCCACCTCTAAGGTAGCACCCCCCAATACCTGGTGACCTAACCTCACCTTCCCGTTCTACAACCTGGTTGAGCTGATAACTGGTCCATACTGTGATGCCTTTAATTACTTCTGTCTGTCCTCAGGGCAGACGTGGTTGTGGCCACACTCAGGACTTTTTCTGCAAATCATGGGGATGTGAGACCACTGGGTTCACCTAGTGGGCAACTAAAGGGGAGATCTTATTTCAATGTCCTTAACTGGTGAGAAGGAATTTCCCAAGGCGAGCTTCCAAAGACTTAAAGATCTTAAAAAAAGACCGGTTATGGGGGCTAGAGAGATGGCCTGGTGGTTGAGAGTGCCGACTGCTCTTGCAGAGGACCCAGGTTTGATCCCCAGCACCCACATGGCAACTGAGGACCGTCTGTAACTCCCAGGAGAACTCCAGTTCCAGGGGAATCAGACACCCTCTTTTGACCTCTGCAGCATTGCACAACACGGGTGCACGAACCTGCATGCAGACAGTACATTCATACACATAAATAAATAAATAAATAAATAAATAAATAAATAAGTATAAAAAAGAGACTAGTCATAATCAAATTCAACCCCAAAGGACAAAACCAAATAGAGTGGACCAAGGGGAGGATTTGGGAGTTATGGGCACATAGGATGTGTCTATGGCCTAGGAACCTTAACTATGATCCAACTAGGACTCCTGTAGGACCCAACATAGTCCTTAAAGGAGATGGCAACACTCTGGCTAAACCACTAACCCTATTTAATCAATCTATTTAATAATCTATTTAATCAATCTCCATGGCTAACTACACTGATCTCCACCCTGTTTGGACCCATCATTATTCTGTTGTTATTACTGACCCTAAGACCATGTATACTGAATAGGTTAGTTGCTTTTATGAGAAAAAGATTGGGGGAAGTTCAGCTAATGACCTTAAGGACACATTATACCAGACTTGATCCACATCACCTAAGCAGCCAATATGATAATGTAGACCAGAATACTTCTGCCTAAGCTAGGCAAAGAGAGACCAAGATTGGCCTCTCAAGTAACAAGAGAAAATGGGGGAATGAGGAGATAAGAGTTAATTCCAGACTTCTACTCTGGACAAAGGTTAAGTATTCACCTTTTCCAGGGAAAAGTCCACCAGATGCATCCGGGGGATTGAGAAACAGGCCCAATTAAAAAGAAAAAGAAAACAGAACCCTACATTTGCCTGCCTCAGACCCCTACCCAATGAAAAGATCGCAAACCCCCCTGCTTGTGGTTTTTCCTTTAAAAGACCCCCCCACACACACACAGCTGCGGGACCACTTCTCCAAGCCTGCTGCATCAGGAGGGTGGTGGTCCAAGCTTGAGCTTGAAATAAACTCTCTTTGCATTTGCATCGGAGTCATGTCTCCTGGTGGTCTGTGGGACCTCTGTGACTTGGACATTGCAGTACAAGGTCTCAAAAGACCCCAAACTATTTTCTTTCTAAAAAAAGACAGGTAAAAACAAAAAGTATTAAAATTAATTAATATTTGTTGTGATTTTTATTATAGTAACACTCTACATTTGCAATATTTTATAGATTTTAAGAGAGTAAACACAACCTCTAATATTTGGTAGTAAAGCTAAAAATGTTAAGTAACTTAAGTTTAAATGTAACAGTAAAGAGAATTAAGGTTATTTTGAATGGAATTATACTTAAAGCATGAGTGTCCAAAAAACATTGTTACAATGAATTGTATAGCTTTAAATGTCTATATTATCAAAGGAAAAGGCATGAGCTACGATCAGTAATCTAAAATTGTAACTTGCAAAGGACAGAGTCAGATAAAGAGTTTAAACTAGAAAAGAATACTAGAGTATTGTGGAGATTTATGAAGCAGAAAGCAACTCACAAACTTTTTTAAAGTTGACATTTTGAGAAAATTATTAAAAACTGATGTCTCTAACTTGACTAATCAAGAAAATCAGAGGCAAAAATCAAAATTTGGAATTCTGAGGGGTATATGACCACAAACCAGGATGTTTCTGAAAGTAAGGAGATAAAACTAAAAAGTAAACTATGCATCAACAAACTTGCAACACATTAAATGATCAAATTTCTTTAAAATTCAGCTTACTAAAACTGAAAGAGATAGTGTGAAGGTTCTGACCCTACTGAAAACATCCAGGTCAATTCTAAACTTGAAATAAAATCTACCTTTCCCTTCTAGTTTATTGGAACTGCCTTCAAACACTTCATGAAGAAGGATTGGATTGCATTCATACTCTTAGAAAATCCAGGAGGAAGCACTTTCACAGTGTTCTCAGCAGTTGTTATTTGGAACTCTCTCAATATAGACACACCTATCTCTGTTCATTTGTCTTCTCTCTGAACATATGTGAAAGGATATTGCAGAGATCGGCATTTAAAAATAACGATTATCATAAGTTTTACAGACAGAAAAGACAAAGATAGCCTTGGAACCAATATATTTGGGAAAGATTTGTGATAATAACGAGGAGGAAGAAATACACAAAATTGAACATGGAGAATGTCAGGACTCACAGGACCCGACCCCCACCCCAGGCAGAGATATCTTCTGCATCAAACTCAAGCAGAAACTTCCTCTTTCTGAGCCTATACCCTAGGAAGGACCTAAAAGCTGTTTTCTACAGCAGAAACCAGACAGGGGAAAAGCACTTACTCTAGACCCCTGACAGAGAGACTTTCTCATCAGAGCCAGTCAGAAAACAAAAACAAAAACAAACAAAAACAACAAAAAGTTTTCCCTGACCCCTGAAGTTTCAGCAGATAATCTTGCAGTTGCATTATGGGCAAACCTCCAGCCTTCCCCCCTTTTTGCATTGCGAGCTCCCAATTAACTTTAGCTCTAGCCCATTTAAAGCCTCTGACTGCCGCCATTTCATCGATAGCTTTCTCATTCCACCTTTGGGGGCCTCTTTGCTTCCTTTTGTCCGGGGACTCCAGTCACACTAAAAAAGATGGTTGGTGAAAATAGTGCAGATGGTGACAAATGTAATTTGAAGATAAAGCGATTTGCTCTAAGCACAGAACATAGTACGGATAACAAACATTTTTTACTATGATAGTAGAAATTTCCTTGAAATTAGAAAGCCGGCCGAAGTCAGGAACTCAGTTGGCTGCTAAGAAACCATGCTGACCTAAGGGTGCTTCAAGGATTAAACAAACCTCAACCCAAACAAAATCCCAGCCTGGAGGGGGGAGGTGGGCATAAGGTCCCACTATAACTGGGGGGTGAGTGGCTGAAGATACCTGCTGGGAGCGCAGCACTGGGTTTTCTTTCAGGGTGTGGCTCCTGGTGAGTCAGCCAGGCTCCAGGGCTGTTTCCACACTCCAGAGTGTTGGTGCAATGCAAATTGGACTTCGTGGGGGCGAGGGACTGAAAGTCAGTGGGGAGGAAGGTGAGCATAGATCTTCCAGGAGCTGGTAGAAGGGGGGGGGTATGATAAAAGAATAAAGCATTGTCTGAAACTCGTTAAGAACTGTTTTTTAATATAAAAATAATTTTAAAAGTGGAGAGATGTAATAAGCTAACAGAAATCTTTTACAAAGATTTGTCCATTTGGTTGTTTTGGCAAAGTGCCCGAGTTTAGGTACTTACTTAACAGCAGAGGATTATTTAACACAGCTCTGGGGACTCGGGCACAGAAAGAGGGTGGACAGGGAGACAGGAAGTAGGCAGGGTGCAGACAGATGAGAACCATATGAAGGGAACCGACTCACAGCCCCACTTCCCAAGCCAGGCTGCACCTGACCAACCACCTCACCAGGTTTGGCTTCCTTGTGGACCCACCACTTCACATTCTGCCTTGCTGGGGACCAAGACTGCAGCACACAAAACTCTAGGGGACGAAATCAAACTACATTCATACCATCCAGGGGAAAACTTGATTTGGTTCAGAGTGTTCCAGATTTAATTATAAAGCACGTTAACAAGAAACAGACGATGGAGTCATAATGGTCCCTATGTGCTGAGAGAGAGTAATAACCCCAAATTATTTTTATTTAAGGCAGAAAGCAATGTTCAAAGATAAAAGATTTCCAGAGATACAGCATGTACACTGTGTTTTAGAAGGAAAACAAAACTCCATTGTCTACTACAAAACCCAGTGGGCAGAACAATAAAAGGAAAAGACTTTATAAAGGAAAAAGTATTTTGAACAAATAAAAAATAAAGGTATCAAATGTGAACACTGGGAATATGATGCTTGCAGAAGATCAATGATGTAAATATTGAAACTGGGATCTTGGGAGAAGTTGATGGAAAGTGAGGAAGAGTCTGTAAGGAGTACAAAATCAAGACAAGTCAGAAAGTGGTCAGAAGAGGGAGCCCCTACTGCATGCCAGGACTGAGGGTGAGGAACACAACCTGTTGGCACTTCTCAATGCAAGCCTTTTCCTACAGAAATTGCTTGATTAAAAAAATTAATTTCTAAATTCTCATATATTTCAAGGTGGCCTTGAACTCACTGTACAGCAGACCTTGAACTTGTGATCCTTCTGTCTCTACCTCTCAAGTGCTGCAATTACAGGCATGTATCACCAAGTCCAGTTTATTCTTGTGGTGGGGATTGAACCTAGGGCCCTGCATGTATTAGACAAGCACTCTGCCAACTGAGATATCCCCCTCCCCGCTAAGTCTTTGCTTTTGATAATTATTTTATGGTTCTTAGCACTTATTTGGCCTCACTTTTGTGGTCATCTTATTTTTCTAGTTCTCATATTTTATTATCTTATGTGGTGTCTGTTCTTTGGTTGAGCATTTCTAAAGGCACAGGACAGGTGCGTATTTACCTGCATTACCCGTTGTGTGCTTACATGCATGTGATTTCTTTTCATATACAGTAGTCTTTCCCTGGAACCATCTTTATCTGTGAGCCTCATTTAATCCAGCTTGCCAGAACAGACAAGGAAGGAGAAAAGTTTGATGTGCTTCTTGGAATGAATTTACCCGATTTGCTTCACTCCTCATTATCCACAGTGAAACCAATGCTTGGCTCCTAGGTGTAAAGTGAACAGAGAGGTCCACTCTTTCTTGACATATATGGGGCCAAATTATAAGATTTAGGGATAAGTCTGAGGACAAAAAATGGAAAGATATACTGGGAAATACTGATCAAGAAGCATGTTACAAATAGCAATTATATATATTATAGTAGTATGGCAATTTAACAGTTAAAGTTTCCACATACATTCCTGGATTTTCATTCATCTATTAATCTCAAATACAGCACAGCCATAACTGTTAATCTGTCTAGCAAAAGACACAGCTTCCTCAACCCTTTCATTTTTACAATTTGTTTTTATCACTATCTGAGGTCATAGGTATAATCTTAAAATAATTCCTCTTTTTCCTGATTATTTTTTAAATTTAGGGTCTGGAAGATGGCTCATTGGTTAAGAGCACTGAATGCTCTTGTAGAAGACCCAGGTTTGATCCCCAGCACCTATATTGCAGCTAACAACCATCCTTAAGTCCAGTTCCAGGGGTACGACACTCTCTTCTGACCTCCACAGACATCGCATGACACTAGTGCACTTACACACATGCAGACAGTATACTCATACACATGAAAATAAAAATAATAACATATTTTCAAATTTTTAATTAACTTTTATTATATGAGTGTTTTGCCTGCATGTATATGTCAATCTGTGTCATGCAGTATATGCAAAAGCCATAAGAGGGCATTGGATCTCCTGGATCTGCAGTTACAGACCATGTTAGCAGCCTATAGGTGCTGGGAATGAACCCGGATCCTCTCCAAGAGCAGCCGGTGCTCTTAACTGCTGAGCCATCTCTCCAGTCCATTTCCCTGTTTTTGAGAGGCTATAACCCATTCAACTGTAGACACCTCGAGGCCCAGTGACATAAATTTCAGCCAAGGGAAGTCACCGAGAATCACACTCCAGGCTACAGAAGCACCGGTGTGCTCAAGCTTGCACTTGAAGCGGTTGTTGTCCCCAGGGAGTTACAGTCAGTGATGAGGGCTCCTCGACCAATGCATGACCAAAACTGATCCTTAATCTTCCCTCCAAATGTGCTGTCAACCAATATAGCACGAAACAGAGCTTTATCTTGCAAACTGTCATCTGTATGTTCTTTATAGTTCTGCCTGATTCATACTTCAATGAATTTAATGTTTCTATTTACACAGTTAAACTATAGATTAGCCAACCTTGGCACTTAATTCTTATGATTATTAGTTGCATAGAGTTTCTACATTTCTGCCCTCATTGGAGAACCATATTTGTACTAGAAAAGAGTGGCTGTGTCTAATTTCTTTCCTTAGTGATCAACTATGTCTTAAAGAGCATTTTCCCAAAGGTGTTTGAACCATATACTAGACTCCTTTCTGTTGCTCTGACAAACACCAAAACCAGAAACAGCCTGGTGGAGGTGAAGTTTCATTACATGTTACACTTGATGGACACCAGAGATCCTGACTCTGTTCTACATGTCTCACCCCAGCCCCACTAACAGGTGGCCACATCCTTATCTTGGGCCTGATAGACTACCACAACTGCAGAAAGGCCACACAACCCACTCCTCCTGCCAGGGTGTATCTCTGCTGTCCTGGTGCCTCTGCTCCCTCATCCAAGCTAAACAGCTTCTTCTGCTCAAAACCCACCTCTACCCCTCCTACCTGTGCACAGCCTGGTTTCCATGGAGATGCTGCTGCCACCTTCACTGAAGGTGACAATTAGCATTAACCAGACACACGTGAACATTTGTGTTTTCAAATGATATTTGCATTTTACCAAAAGAAAGCTCTAAGTTAAACTTGATTCTAGTATTTGGTAAGCAACCATTTTAAAAACAAATTTAAAAGTGTTTATAGTGTCCTTCATGTATTTTGCTGCCTGATTTGTTTTCTGGCATAGCTACACATGTTTCCTAACTCTAAACAATGCCTCCCACACCAAATTCAGCCTCACCGTATCCTGACAGCTTCTGTCCACTCCTCACTGGTGTCTGAGCTGCTGGTCCAGGCCTATGGAAGTCTATCTTCTGCATGATTTTAGTAGGTCTTAGCATTTATTGAAGGAATTGGAAACACACAGCACAGAGGGACTAAAGGATTGTAGCCTGCATCCTACTAGGCACCAATCTCAGTTCCCATGATGCCCTCTGTCTTAGGTCACTAATGATTCCCCAGTGCCCAGAAAGCATGTGGACATCCAAGGACACCCAATTAGTCCAGGTTTCAAAGGATCAGAAAAGACTCACATCTATCTCTTCTTTCCCTGTCTGACACATTCACTTTTGCTCATTTTTGTTTGTTCATATTCATTCCAGTTTAGACCTCAGGCTGAATTTTTCTGCTCTCTAACTTTCTTTTCCATGCTGCAGATTTAGGAAGTATTTATTGTTCAGTGTAGTTTTCAAACTCTTAAAAATTAAAATTTTCAGCCTAAACTTTCTGGGCATTTGCAATCATTTTTATTTGGCAGTGTTTTTGATGTAATTCCATCCTTTCTTCTCCAGGCCTATCATGATTTAATGGAGCTAAGACTTTCTTCCATATCATTAAGAAGAAATGAATCTATTGTGCAGGATTTCTTCCCAAACAATACATTCCAGCTTGGAGCAAAGCTTGTTAAGAAATAAGATGTCATCTAGGCACAGTGGCCCACACCTTTAATCCCAGTATTAAGGAGGCAGAGACAGTGAGATCAAAGCCAGACTGCTATACACAGCAAGTTCCAGGACAGCAGGGGCTACATGGAGACCATCCTCCAAAAAAATATAAATAAAATAAAAAGGAAATGAAAAAGAGGAAACAAGATTTTTAAAGGGAGGTAGAACAACAGGATGTTCTAAGGAAAATGAAATATTCTTAGGGAATATTCTGCAGGGAAGCTCCTTAAACTTGGGACATAATCCAAGGCTTCAGGAAGTCCATGAAACTGACCAGATTCAATAGGACTGTCCCTCCTCAACATATATCAGCTCTAACAACTGCTGGGAGACTGTCTCAGACAAGACCGGCTGTCTAGGAGAGGAAGAAATGGGCTGACTCGCTGGAAAAGATACTCTCCAATGTGTCTAGCCACCTGACACCTGCAGTGAGCTCTAGGGTTCTTGAGCTGTCACCCATGCTTGTTGGACTTTAGTGATGCAACTGCTGAGTCATTTCTGCTCCTGCAAGTAACCTCTCACCATCTTCCTGTAACTAATCCCAGTAAATCCCATTGGTTCATCAAGTTGACCTTTGGTGGTGTCCTTGCTGTGCTCTCTCTTTGGTTCCCTATCTGGCTAAGTAGACGTCTTTCCACTTCTCCCCAGGATATTTTCATACAATGAAAGGTGCCCTACATTTTTCCTTTGTGTAATAAGATAAATGCAATCAGAAGCCATCGCTCCTTCATTCTCTCTTCCAAGGTCTCACAACTGTTTCTGTACTGGTAGACATATCAGTTAACTCCGGTTAGAACTTGACATTGATATTTGATCATGCTGTAAGCATGCTTCTTTCCCAAGACCTTAATGCATAGGATGGAGATGGCACATGCCAGTACTGGGGAAGGTAGGATGCGGGTAGTATATTCTCTTTCTATTGTGGCTTCCTAGAAGATTTCCTAAATTGTATTGAAACTAGATGGCTGAACAGCACATGCAGCCAGTAGCATAGTTTATAGTTCTCTGCTCCCTAACTACAGATACAGCTTGGGTTCTTACTGCCTTGACTCCTTGCTTGCCATGATGGACTACAACCTGGGATTGTGAGCCACATGGACTCTTTCTCCCTTAAGTTGCTTTTGTCAGGATATTTTATCACAGCAATAGGAAAAGAAACTATGATGTTCAATCACTCTTATGTCCCTCCCAATTTCCTTTTTTGTCATTGGTATCTTTTCTTAAGCCAATTTTTATTGAAGCTTTGTGCATTTCATACAAAATTTCCAATCAAATCTAGACCTGTGCCCCCTTCCTTGCCCCCCCTCGCCACCAGAGCTCGTGCATTCTGCCAAACATGTTTTTCATGTTTTTCTCAGTCTCTTTTAAAATTTTCAGTGCAGAAGTTTACTGTTTCAAGAAGAAGTTCACCATTTCAGTCTGTTCTTTGACCCAGTCTTTTTGTTGTCATTATTATTATTCCTTCCAATTTGCATCACTCCAAAACATGCATATATGCATGCCACATATATCATAGGTTTTAGCATCTTCAGCTTATGATTTTTCCTTTTTTAAATTTATTATTGTTATTAAACTTTTTCCATACATCATGCATCATTTCTCAATTGAATTTAGAGTCACTTCCCTTTCCATGCCTCCACCCCACCTGCACTCTGCCATACATGTCTTGTCTTGCATCTTTTTCTAAGTCTTTCCAGAGATTTTTTTTCCAAAGCGGAGGCTTATTGTTTTGGGGAGAACTTCACTATTTCAGTCTTTTTTCCCCCGTTCTTTTGTTGTTGTTCTCTCCAACTTGTATTGCATATATATATATATCACCTGAGTTGGATTTTCTTTCTTTTTTTTTGCTAAAAGATGTCATGCTTTCCCCAAGGAAGTGCTTGAAGGTTCCTCCTTGGCAAACCCAAACAACCATCAATCCTGCCCCCGTGCTCCACACTGGGGTCCCTCCCCACATGGTCACCCAAATGAGGTCCAGCAAGCATGTGTCCTGTCTTGATCTTCTTGCACTGGCCTCCATGACACAGCCTGGGTAGTCCAACAATGGCAGTCTACACTTTGAAGAGACTGAAATCCCAGTAGCTGCTCAGTACATGAGCTGGATATCTCAGTAGTCCCCATTTGGCACTGAAGATTTGGAGTATTCTTGGAGTGACATGCATCTTCAGTCCATATTGGAGGGCTAAAAAGCTGTGTCTCATGTCTTCGAAGAATGACAAAAGCAGTGGCAGCCACAGAGTAGATGCACTTGCCAGTAAGAATTGAAGACAGGCCAAACACCAGTGCTCTCTCTGTCTCTTTTTTTTCTTTTTGTCTATTTACAAAGATCTCAAGTTTTATATCTGAAGTAAAATTTCTCAGACCTTACAGATTATTTATTTCTTGTTATACTTTCCTTTTGGATGCTTAAGTCCACACAGTTAGCCCAGATTAACCAAGGTTTTTGTTTTCTCAAGGTCAATTGAGGATCTGGTCCTCAGGGGTCACTCAGGGTTTTTTTTTGGGGGGGAGGGGTGGGAGTCCCTGGCTCCTTTCAGCTTTTCATTTACCAGTTCCATCCACTCGAGGACAAAATCAGGTCTTGCTAGACCAGGCTTCCCTTTTTGAAGCATGAGCAGACTTTCTTCTTTATAGACTAGACACTGGCTGAAGTCCCATTAGTGGATCTCCAAGACCTCCCTACACAGGAAGACTGGTGACTCACATTTGCAGGACATTTTAAGAGATGCCCCTATGCATAGGCCCCTGAGACTAAAGGCAATAAATGAAAAAATAAACATCCTGGAATCCTGATTGGGAAAACAGGGAGGATGAGCTTGGAGTTCCTGATAGGCTCCTGGGTATACATGCAGCTCCCAGGATGTACCTGACAGGGTTAATAGCTATACACAAAAAAAAAAGCTGAAAGGCAGAAAGCACAGCATTAGCACTGGTGAACCAATGGCCCCAATGTGACCCCGTTTTGCTGCAGTTGACGCTGTTTTGTGCTCTGCCCAACCACATACCCCTTACCAAATCTTGCTGCAGTTCAGGGGGTTTATTATTTCTGGAGTGCTGAGTAACTTATTTTGCCTAAATGAAACTTTCAGTTATCTGACCTGCCCCTGGTATGATGACATTGTGCTTTGGGGCTTTATAAACCCTACCCTGCCTCACTTCAGGGTTGAGAGTTCTTTCAAGTGTGAGTCTGCTCTCGAATGCTGGCAATAAAGGACTCTTAATTCAGTAATTACTATGTGGTGATCCTCTGCGACTTGAGCTGGCTATAATACTGGACGGATTTTTGTTTTGTTTTATTTTATTTTGTTTTGCTTTGCTTTTCTATGGTTTGATGTGACAGGGTTGGTCAGAGGCAATTGAACTTTTATTGTTAGATTTAGAAGAACAGAGAGAATAAAGTCTACATGAATGACCAAAACCAGACCTTTCAGCAGACTGAACTATGTTTATTTAACAAGGGGCAGCAACCTTCCCCCAGGGAATGAGAATCGTGCAAAGTACGGGTGTTGTAGATCATATAGGGTTGGGAAATAAAGAGAGCATGCACAGCTGTGGAGTCTGAGCTAAGGTGTCCTAGGGAAACAGATTCTCCCTTCTTTGCTGGAGCAATTTGCTTGAACAACAACAACAACAACAAAAAAACAGAAGCTGTTTCCTCTCAGATGTGGCCACTGATATCAGCAGAACAAGGACAGCAGAGAACCCTGCAGGCAGGAGGAGCGGGTTGTCAGGCTTTTCTGAAGCTGTGGCACCCCATCACTCATGCCCGGAGAATTTATTGTACAGGGTCTCATGGCCAAAGGCCAAGGCACAGATTGTCAGTAGAACCTGGTAAAGAAACTTCCTGGTATATATGGTTCAAGAAAAATGACAGACTTACCAAAGGGAAAGTAGCTAAACCTAAACTCTAACTCCTGTTCTTAAATCTGAAGCATGGCCACATTGTCTTTTTACTGCAGCTGTTAAACTGTCTCCCACCAGTAGAAGAATGGCTATGTCACTTACAGATAATACAAGATTTAATCTTGAGGTATGTGGTCTTGTTAGTTCCAAACGTTCTTCTGTTTCTCTTTCCTGGAGTGAGGTGGACAGAATGTCTGTATCACTTGAGGGCATCTGTGTGAACTCCAGGGAAATAGTGAGGATCTGGATGGAAATGGGGAATGAAAGCTGACCTCTGACCCTGGAAGCAGTGACTCACACACATGGGTGTGTTCAAGTGCCTGAGACGTGTAGTGCCTGGAGACAATCCCAGTTAAGAGAAAAACTGTTGCCTCGAGACCTGGGGCCTACAGTTTCTGGCACTAGGAAAGACTGGGAACCGACTCTCCCTTTGGGGATCCTGATGTTGGAGCTCAGGCAGGGCTGGATTGTCTAAAAGTATATGGGTATGTAGGAGAGGGGTAACCTCAGTCTGCAGGTGACACAGTGCTCCTTTTTCACTGTAAGACTATCAGAAGCAAACAGTGTTTCAAACCAGCAAGATGGCTTGAATGGTAAGGGCCCTGCCCAAGCTTGACAACCTGAGTTTGATCCCAGGACTCACATGAAGGAAAGAACCGATCCTGAGAAAGTCCTCTACTTCTATACATGTGCCCTGGCATGTGCTTCCTCTCTCTCTCTCACACACAAATACGTCAATGTAGTTTAAAAATTAAAATAAAGCTGGGTATGGTGGTGCACACATTTAATGCCAGCACTAGGGAGGCAGAGGCAGGCAGATTTCTGTGAGTTCAAGGCCAGCCTGGTTTACATAGCAAGCTCCAGGCCAGCTGGGACTAAAGGGAGACCCTGTCTCAAAAAAAGACAAAAAATAAATAAATAAAACCCACCAAAGTTTTCCCACTTATCTTTCTACCTGCTGCCAACTTTGTGGGCCCAGCCCCATGCCTGTTCCCAGGTCATGTGTCCACGACAGTCACCCAGAGGTTGAGGGTGGACCATTTGCTGAGTATTTCTGGGCAAGTCTATCCTGCTCAGTCTCCATCCTCCAGTTCACTCACTATGGGAATTTTCTAAACAGAAGACTACAGGTGAGAACTCCAAGGGCCGAGTTTTATCTCCCTCCAGCCTTGTCTGGTTATTTTATATGTGGTCACATTTCATACAGTCATCAAAAGCTTGCAAGAGATTTTATATGGAAATTTTCAAACATTCCTTTGGAGTTTCTGCTGATAAATCTAGGTTATATTTTTTTGCTCTACAGTCCCCAAATATGCACCTAGTAAGAAATATCATTAACATTGTATCAACTATTCTTTGTCTTGTATATAAAGGCTCACTTTTAGAAATATGGGATTCATAAAAATGACAAAACAGTTCCTATCATTGGGAGAGACCCTTCTCTGAGCCTAAGTGAGCATTAGAAATGGAGCTGGAAGCAGCTGGAAGCAGCTGGAAGCAGCCGGAAGCAGCCGGAAGCAGGCAGGTATGGAGCTTTCCTCAGAAATACAGAAAAAGCCAGGGTCCCAGAAAGCCAGAGAACTCTGAAGTTCCCACAGAGGTGAGTTTGAACAGAACACAGACAGAGCTAGTGGCCTGAAGGCCTGAGAGGCAGGAATAACAGCAAGCCTCAGATTATACTCTAAACCAGAGATACATCTCATTGCAGAGTTAGGTATGGATGCTAAGCATCTCGGGGAAGAGTATGGAAATGAACAGGAGAGGCACCACACATGAATCTGAGTGTGTGTTGGAGAGCAGAGGAAGAACAGCCAGCATAACCAGAGGGGGAAGCACTGTGGGAGGAATGCGTATAACTGCTAGCTAGCTCACCTGAGCCATGGTTTTCTCAGGAATGCAGCTTTGAGTCTGGTACGCAGATACTACTTCTTCTTAATATGTATAATGATTAATACACAGAATTAGTAGGAAGAGATCTAACTGAAATTTTACAGAAACTTGAAGAGAAATTAAGAAAGTGCTCCCAAATACTAAATCTGTCTTTCTAACATGGTATATGCATTTTTACGTAGAATTTTGACAAAATAGTGACTGTATTTGCTTCTTTTCTGTTGCTTATACCACAGTTCTACAAACTGAGCAAGTTTGGGAGAAAAGAGGTTTCTTCCGGGTCTTGGTTCCGTAGGTACAACCCTCACAGACCACATTTGGTGACAGTCTTCTTGGTGACAGTCTGAAAGTGGAACTGGGAATCAGGGGCAAGGGTCAGGGAGTAATCTGTGTCTTTTTTGGTCTCCCTTCCTTCTCAGCTTCCAGGACTGCTTTATGCCTCCCCCCAGTGACCTTATCTGTTCCCAGACAGCCCCCAAGTTCCCACCTCTGAACACGGCTGCTTCCAGCTGCTTCCAGCTGCTTCCAGCTCCATTTCTAATGCGCACTTAGGCTCAGAGAAGGGTCTCTCCCAATGATAGGAACTGTTTTGTCATTTTTATGAATCCCAGATTTCTAAAAGTGAGCCTTTATACAGCATAATTTCCACTTCAAGTCATGCGAAGATCTGGAAGCATCCTTAGTACACTACCAGCCCATACACTGAGACTGTAATTTTTATCCCTGTTTAATAAATAAAAATGAAGCTCAGGAAAGAAAAATGGTTACTTCAAGTAACTGAGCTTACAGACAATGGTGCTTAAAATTTTAAATAGAAATTCTTGAATCCAAAGTCTGATTTCCATATGAAACTGTAGCAACCAAACTGGAAATCACATGAAGCCCCCAGAACTAAGGTAAGCCACAAAAGTTGTCCAAAGAATTTTTCTGTATCAAGTAGCCAGGAAATTAAGGATACAAAGAATTCATTGAAAAGAAAACCAGCATCACGGGGAGGTGGAGGGGTAGCCACACTCTTCTTACCACATGTCAGACGGTACCAGCCTGACCATCTGGAAAGTGAATTAACATCTTTTGGTACTGCACTTGGCAAGAATCCCTTTAGGAATGCTTTTCCATGACATACCCTTGGAGGTTCTCAGAATATAATGGTGGTGATTAAACTAGATCTGCTTCCAGTTCATATACAATACGGAAAATACAGAAAAGAGACTGTAAGATTGCTGTGCAAGAACAAGCACAACCATCCTGAAGGATTCCCCACACTGCAGTGAAAATAAAAAGAGGCTTTGTTTTCAGAAAACTGTTCTTGCTCATGGAACTGAGCTGAAAGCACTACAGAGAAATAAAAGAAATGACAGAAGAAAAAAGGCAAAGTCATGGAGAAAGAAACACCTCAGGTTTACCAGGAAAGCAAGATGTGCAAATCAGGATTCCCCTAGCCCCTGCTAACCCACCTGGAAGCACTGCTGCCCACAGGCGCCAGTGCACAGCCAGATGTGAGCACAACTGTTCTCAGGTTCTCTCCACACAAGTTGCTAAACAAGCAGTGGTCAGGGACTCCATGCCTGAGGTGGACCCACTTTTTATTCTTAAATTTAATTATCTTAGATGTTCCTTGCTTTGAACATTTTTATTTACTAACTATTAATTAACAAATTCATGACCTTCTGGAGGAAATACACAGTGCTGGTGAATAGAATCGCATTAGATTCTTCCTTACCCTCAAAATACTAAATTAACAAATAAAAGTTATTTAAACCATGCCATGAATTAATAAATATAAGTATTACATTGAACAGGAGTAGGTTGTTTTCGATGTTCTACTTTTTATCCATCACATGCCAATTTTTCCCACTGCCTGTGTCATATATATATATATATATATATATATATATATATATATATTCAAAGGTTGCCTTGTCCTCACACGGAGAACAAAAGACCTGGAAAAACTGAGGCCATTTCTTGTACCCAGCAGAGAAATTAGATTTTTATCAGAAATGATAATATGAAATCTGAATACAGACACCTGTAGTAATACATAAAGCCTGACCTTAAATACAGCAAAACTTGAAGTATTAGTGCCAACTATTGTTGGCAGCAAAAGAGTTTCCAACTGCAATGCCCCAAAGGCCCCTGTGTTGAAGGCTGGGTCCTCAGCCCATGTCAGTACTCAGAAATTCTGTCACTGAAGTAGGTGGGGCCTAGTGGCTGGGTAGATGGCTGTGGGTAAGAGCACCTGCTCTGTAAGCATAAGGACCTGAGTTCAAATCTCAACCACCTATTTCAAACACTAGCCATGGTTACATGTGGGTGCAAACCCAGCATTGTAGGCAGAGACAGGTGGATCCTAAGAGATGGATGGCCAACCAGCTTAGCCCAAACTACAAGTTTCAGGTCCAATGAGAGATCCTGTCTCAAAGCAATAAGACAGACAGGGTTAGAGGAAGGCACCTGTCTTCCTATTCTGGCCTGTGTATGTGGTACATAGGGATCTCTCTCTCTCTCTCTCTCTCTCTCTCTCTCTCTCTCTCTCTCTCTCTCTCCACTTTTAAACTTTTTTGAGCATTTCACACATGCGAATTATATTCCAGTCATTATTTCCATTTCTCCCAGTCCCCCTCAATCTCTTCTTCCCATGTTCCTCCACTCCCAGTCAATTCTTATCCTCATCTTTGATTGTTACATATACATACATTTATACTCACACATGCACACACATCACACACACACACACACACACACACACACACGATCTGTGTCCACTTAGTGGTACTCTTGTGTACCCAGATTTAGGGTTGCCCACTTAGGATTAGATAACTGCTCATGGAGCTAGTCCCTGAAGCACAATGATTCTTACCCCCACAGCATCCATTCATTGCCTATAGCTCTTCATCTTGAGGGGGGCCTTGAACTTTCCCCTATCCACCTTGGAATGTCAACAGGTTTTGTCATTATGGAGATCCTGTCAGACAACCATGCTGTGGAGATTTCACTGGCATGGCTTCCCTGTCATGTCTAGAATGCATTAGCCCACAGCTGGTATCTGGTCCCCCTGGTTATTACACGCTTTCCTCCCCTTCCTCCTCAATGTTCCCTAAGCCTTGAGTGTAGAGGTTTCTTGGTAGCCCCATCACTTAGGTCTGACCATCTCACACTCACTTATTCCTGGCATTTGACCAGTTGTAGAACTTCGTAATTTTCTCCATTTGTTTCAAAAAGATGCTTATTTAATGAATGCTGAGGGATACTCTTTCCTGTAAATATAAGGACACATATTTAGAATATAGTAAGATATTACATTGGTCTAGGGAAGTGACAGAACAGCTTCTTCTCTAGGCTCTATATGACCTCTCCAGCCCTGTGCATCTGGCTATGTTTACAGTACCATGCATGGATTCCCTTCTGTTGAGTGGGCTTTAAGTCAGATAAATGTGCCATTATTGCAACTACAGAGATAATTGTTGCACCGGTTGTTGCTGTGGTTGGTAGGCTTTACAACTGGGTACGATAGTTCATTGGTTTTTCTCCCTTGATGGCTTGCATAGTATCTTCAGATACTATGAGACCTAGTCTTCAAGAGGAGACCCACATGTCAGTTCTAGCTCAGTTTCTCCAAGTCCTTTGTCTCAAGTTCTAGCGTCTTCAACAATAGGGTCTTACATTCCAAGTTCTGAGAGCCAATCAAGGGCTATGGCAATAGCCTGTATTATGTTGGGAGTCTCTAGGACTACCCTGACCAATAACCCAAAGGGAGCTTTCCCTTATCTATCATTGTGACTTTTGTTACACAGCCTTCAGCTATACCCAGGTGTGCTGGATAGCTTTAGTGTCAACTTGACACACCTGGGTTGAGGGAGCCTCAATTGGGGAATTGGCTCCATTGGACTGGCCTGTGGCTATGTCTGTGGAGTATTGTCTTGATTGTTGGGCAGTGTGGGAGGGCCCAGCCCACTATGGGTGGTGCTACCTCTGGGCAGGTTGTTGTGTACTGTATAAGAGGGCAAGCTGGGCATGGGCCAGGGGAGCAAGCCAGTAAGCAGCATTCCTCCATGGCCTGTGCTTTAGCTCTTGCCTCCAGGTTCCTGCCCTGATTTCCTGCCTTGGGCTCCCTGAGTGATGAACTGTGACCCAGGAAATGTGAGCTGAATAAACTCTTTTCTCCCCAAGTTGACATCAGTCAGAATGTTTTGTCACAGCAATGGAAGAGAAACTAGAACACCAGGCACTCACATTTATATTATGCGTGTATTTTTCAGCGGTCTTATTAAATACATTTCCGTTTGGTTTTTCACACCACCTAAGCACTATTTAACTCTCTTCTCCACCCCCTGTATAGCCCTCCACCCTCCACAGTTTATGTATCCTCCATTTTCCCATTTCCCCCCTGATAATGCTTGTCTCCTACTATCTCCTTCTCTCAAGCTCCTTCTTCCACTTTCCCCGTTTTCTGGCTCCTGTGTCATTATATCAGGAGATACTCACATCTAAAGATTTAGAGCTAGGATCTATAAATGAGAGAGAACATGAGTTGGTTGTTTCTCTGAGTCTGGGTTACCTTACCTAGCATAACATTTTCTAGTTCTATCCATTTACCTACAAATTTCATGACTTTGTCTTTCTTTACTGCTTATTAGAACTCCACTGTGTAAATGCACCACATTTTCACTATCTATTCATCAGTTGAGAGACATGTAGGTTCTTTCCTTTTCCTACCTACTATGAAAAGAGCACCAATAAACATGGCCGAGCAAGTTTCTCTATAGTAGGATGCTAAGCCCTTTAGGTATATGCCAAGGAGTGGCAGATCTATTTTTAGTTTTTTATGAGTTCCCCACGTTGATTTCCATAGTGGAGCTACATCAGTTTGCAATCCCACCAGCAGTCAATGAGGTTTTCCTTTCTCTACCTCCTCAACAGCATTTGTTGTTGAAATGGCAACAATAACTCCACTCTCTTCTAGCTGACTTTTGCATTACCCTGTTTCTGATCACCATTCTCACTGCAGTCAGCCAGGCAGAACACCTCATGTGGGCAGTTTCAGGGAATGCATTTTTTCTACAGTACTGGGAAACGTACAATTAGTCAGGTAACATGCCCAGGTAGCATGTCCTCCCACTAAGGAAAAACTTTTTGTTAACTGAAAACCTCTTTGTTAACTAGCCTGTCCCTGGTCTTGTATAATAACTATGGTGATCTGATGTAACGATGGTTATTGGCTTTGCCCCTGGCATGATATAATTATGGTTTTAAGCTTTATAAACTCTTTCCTGCTTCTCCTCAGGGCTCAGAGTTCTTTTGGGCATTAGCCTCCTCTCTGCCTAGCAATTATTAATAAAGGACTTCTAATTCAAACATCCCTATGTGGTGTTCGTACATCTTGCTTGGTATTACATGATAATTTAACAGGAACTTATAAAAAAGACAAGTACTTTGATAATAGAGAAAGAGAATAAAAGACTTACCCAGAAACAAAAACAATTGTGCAAAATGACACCAACCACAACTAAGAAACAGAATTTCAACAGTCATGTTCTACTTGAACTTGGGAATTAAACTGAGAGCCAAGAAAATATGTTGCGCATGTGTTCATTGAGACTGTGAACTCATACGGGCTCTGTCAAGTGGGCCACTCAAAAGACTGGTTTATAATTGCATTCACCAAAACTGTGAAATTGTAATTTAAAGAGTTAAAAATGAAACCTATGACTCTCACGCAAACATAGAAACTAGCAAAATTTTGTTGACAGTAAAGAAAAAAGTAAAACATTAAAACATTTTAACATTTGAGGGGCTGGGTATTTATGTGCATTTTTTAAATTTATTTATTTTTTATTTTTCCCCTGTAGCAAAGTTTGTAGGAATTCTTCTTTATTCATCCAGAGCAAGCAGTTATGTAGGGTTAGGACAAGCAACTTCCACATTGCATGACATCACCTCCCAGTAGCAAATACCAGATCTTTAACCCAGATCATGGGGCATAAACAAGGAAATCTTGTATTTGGCTCATGACTCCAAAACATGCTAACTGAAATGTTAGTTTACACGCCCAAGCCCAGGCACACCCACACAGTACAACCTTAAAAGCCCCACAATCCTTAAACACTCCAAACTCTTAAAAGTTCACAGTCTCTTTTAAAAGTCTGTTAACAGCCAGGGCGTGGTGGCACACGCCTTTAATCCTAGCACTTGGGAGGCAGAGGCAGGCGGATCTTTGTGAGTTCAAGGCCAGCCTGGTCTACAGAGTGAGTTCCAGGACAGCTGGGGCTACAGGAAGACCCCGTCTCGAAAAGACCAAAAAAAAAAAAAAAAAAAAAAAAAAAAAAGTCTGTTAACTGTGGGCTCCTGTAAAATCCAAAACAAGTACTGTCTTATTTCAAAGGGAAGAATCAGGCATGTGCGTTGTTGGGATAGAAATAAAGCAGATTAGTGGGCCACAGAGCAGGGAACCATCACCTGTCATGGGCCAGATAGGTACAAGCTAACTGGGCCCTGTCAAAATGTGATACAGGGAGGTAGATATAACACCTGGAGAAATCAATGATTCAGCATCTGTTTGCAATATAATTGTCCACTATAATCCCTGATTGGCCTTTTCCAAGCATCCGAGAGCTTTCTGCACTCTGTAGCTTTGTGTTCTAATTAGTAGCCATTGGGTTGGTTTATTTAAAGACTTCAAGCATGCAGTAAAGATCCATACAAAATCTGCCTTAAATCAGAATATTTCTCAATTTGTTCATTTTGACCTTCCTGAAAATGATTATATTTTTTTATTTCATCTTAAATACTAATTATTTAAAAAAATAAAAACCTTAACAGTTGGGGACAAAAACTGATTTTAATTTAACCTAATTTGTGTTATCAGATTTTTCTAATACAAACAGCATGATTTTGCCCTATTTAGGTGACAAAAGATCATTACAGTTTTGGAACAGCCCTGAATAATAATTTATGTTTTGCTTACAGTTCATATTAATAATTAAATAACCTTTAATTAGACTTATAATTCAATTATGTTAATTAAATTCTAATTAGTGTTAGTGCACACATAAACTTCCTCTGCTAATAAAGTTAATTAAAAAGACCCAGTAAGAAATTATACAAAATTTATAGAAACAAAATTTAAGAGACTGGTGAGCTGGCTCAGTAGTTAAAAGCACATCGAGAAACACACAACACCAGCTCCAGAAGAGCCAGCATCTTCTTATGGCTTTCTGGGCACACATGGCATCCACTCACACAAACATAGACAGATAATAACAAAACATCAGTCTGACACACAGCATGCCAGAATTTTTGCTGTACATATGTATATATGCACACACAATTATTGATAATTGAGGTTGTGTCTATCAATCCATATTATTCTTTTATATAACAAGAGACTTTATTTTCTTATTATTTTTCATTGAAATTTCAGTGAGTTGAAAGCATCCAGTAATGTTCAGCTAGTCAGGCCCAGTATGTTTGCAAACATTGATTTTGGCAGTATGTTCACCCCTCCTCTTGGTGATAACCCAACAAAGTAAGTGTGTCTTCCTGTCATTTTTGTCTAGCATATTTAAGAAACAGAGCAGGGAGGAGACCCAGGAGGCTCTGTCAGCAGTGAGCACTGTGACATGTTTCACAAATCAGTCCCATTATTTTGTCAAGAGTGTTATTCTGAAACAATAGCATCCTGGGGAGGAGGGACTCTTGCCTCTCTCTGAAGATTATAGATTCTGAGATAAGTGAGGACTGGGGAAGAGTCACTGATCTGTATCTTAAATCCAGAAGCAATTATTTGCCTTATCTTAAACCTGCACATGGAGGGGGTTGGCTGACATAAATAATTTTCCCTTTCTCTTGAGGGTGATTTCCATATTTTCACTGCAGTCCTCTTTTGTATTCTTTTTAAGAGAAATAAAGAAGCTGGAAGTGAAATTATGTAAAAAGTACAATTTATAATCCCCCCTCTCTCTCCTCCCTGCCTCCTCCCTTCTTTTCCTTCCTTTCTTTCCATGTCTCATTCCTTACTTGCATTTCTAAGCGAGTCTCCCATGAATCTCGAGTAACTTCATGTTTGACTATCCAAGGACTAGTGCAACTTCCCCGACAAGAGGAGACACTCAGAGAGAAACATTTGAGGTCTTCCCTGTGGCTAGCAGACTATCGAAAGAATGAACCCCAAGAAATTGGAATTTCTCTAGGAATTGCATTCTGGGAGAAGGAAAACATGGAAAGCTGGTGCCAGTCAGAGGGAGGGCTTGTCTCCCAGTAAGAGAGTTCACGGTTTTGACAACTCAGCTTTGAGAAGTCATCAGACCACCTCACAGGACAGACTGGAGTCCAGAAAACAGAGGCAGGCAAGGCTACATCTCAACCAGTACTGGTTGGCTATAAATAGCTCTTGGCCTCTGTTTAAACTCAAGCCTCATGCCAGTACCCCTGAAGACAGACTTAGAGCTCACTGGACTCTTTGTTCCTCTTCCCAATGTGGCCACATGGAATAAATCTTTTTCTTTTCATATTATTTATCTCTTTAATAGGTAATATGGGGACTGCCTTGTTAGGGCTGCCAAAGCCCACATTTGAACCCCCAAACTCCAAGAACACTAGTTGTCATCTGTTCTGAAGGAGGAAGACAGGAATGAGGCAGGAACAGTCCCTCTTTCCTGCACTGGTGGGGTGTAGGAACTGGAAAGACCATCCATCCATCACCTTTGATTAATAGAAAATTGCTTTTAAAAAGCTTCCTTAAGATCAGAAACAAGAAGAAATGAAGCAAATCAGATTAAAACAAATTAGTTTTCAAGTTCACAAGCTCTCCTCTGCTAAGGTAGGAATTAGGCTTTTTTTTTTTTTTTATAAGCAGTGCAGTTTATTATAAGATTGCAGAGAGCTCATTAGGCATGAAATTCTTGGAATCTCCTCCTGGTTTTTAGAGATTAGCTATTTGAAAGCAGCCTCACTTTTGTAGCAATTCACTTTGTGGAAAAATCCTCCATTAAATTAATCATTGGATAATATTCACAAAACTACCCACAATTGTCATCCTCTAACTAATTCTCTCTGCTATTTATTTGGTTTTGTGCTGTTTTTTGTGACAAAATATTTTTCCGTGTAGGAGGTTCAATTTCCCATTGTTGAAGCCCAAGACCAGAAAGATGAGTTATAAAAGCATTCCCTGTGCAGTTCCTTCCTTCTGGTGGGCTAGCTGTGAAAGACAACAAGGAATTGTATTGCCAGAAATGACTGTGAAGTACTGTTCATTAAGAATGCCGTGCATCTTCTGAAGTTATTTCAAACAATGTCTTTTGGTGTCAGTTTGATACTTACCCAGGAGTCCTCAGAAAGCACTGCCAAGTTATAAATTGAGCTGCATGCCTCCAAAGAGAAAAGTTGCTCACATCTCCTAACTATGGTACAACAGCACCAAGAACTTGGCACACCCATCCATGCCCACTGTGAATCGGTTTATACATGTCTCTATGCAGCATTTACTCATATCTTTCCGAGACACATCTGGAATTTTCCCCACAGTGAGCCAGTTTCTTTTCTTTTTATTCCCTTAGTGACTGTGATCAGCCAGGTTTGACATCACCTAGGAGCCAAGAAAAATCAGGTGATTTCTCTTCAGTCAGGAAGCAATTAAAAACACACTTGTCATGTTCAAGTGGACTTTGAAAAGGAAACACAGATCCAGGAACCATGTCCTGAGGTCTCAGATCCTAGAAGTAGACTGGGAGCTTGCATGAAGCTCAGCCACACCTAGATTGGTATTGCACAGCTTCTGATGACATCGAAGTCTTGTTTCTCAAGTTCACTGCATTTTGAAATCTCTGGGAGAAGCCCAACACTGGCTCAAAGCCAAACCCACTCAGGGCGGACAGAGGTATCGGGGGCCACGTTCTGTTCCCACAGCCTGTACAGGAGGTAAGGATTGTTAGTCCTTCCTATCCTTGCTTCTTTCATAAGCAGATATATGGAAACTAAAGTGATCAGTGGCCTGTGGGAGGATCAACATAAGGAAGGCCTCTTGGGATTAAACAAGAGAGTATGAACGACAGAACTTCAAGGGCTCAAGTGCAAGGCAGGACTGTAATTAGCAGGTGTCTCCAGGGTCCTAAAGTCAAGGGTGAACCTAAACAAACATCACCTCGAAATCCCGCCAGCATGTGGGTATCCACAGCCACAGGTTAATCTGAAGGCTGTCCCCTAAACCACACGGAAAATAGCATGACAAGGGGCGGTCTGGCTTTACTCTGATGCACTGTTGTAAGGTCCAAATGAAATAAACTTTGACAAGTACTTTAATTTCCTTCCCAATATATAGCTGGATGTCATTTTACTCTGACAACTTTAGTTTTTTAAATTTATTTATTATTTTTTATGTGTATGAGTGTACTGTCTGCACATGGGTTAGTGCACCTGTGTCATGCAATGCCGCGGAGGTCAGAAGAGGGCATTGGATTCCTCTGGAACTGGATTTAAAGATGGTTCTTAGCTGCCATGTGGGTGCTGGGAATTGAATCCAGGTCCTCTGCAAGAGCAGTCGGTGCTTTTAACCACTGAGCCATCTCTCCAGTCCCCTGACAACTTTACTTAAGATAGTCCAAGATATCCCAAAAAGAAGGCTTGAATTAGAAGAGATATTTCTTGAAAAGGCTGGAATCCCAATACTGTCTAAATCTTCAGCCACAAGTCAAGGAGCAGCGATCTTATCAAACAGCCCTGGACACAAGAAGTGGAGGTTTTTCTAACCTAACTGAATAATGGTGGGTGAAAACCTGTGATCTCAATATAGAAACATAGTATGAAAGTTTTTATATCTCTTTGGATATGATGACAGATAAAGGGAGACATATATGTATATATATATATATATATGCGTGTATATATGTGTGTCTATATATAAGAAAACTTTATTTGAATAGCCATTCATTGACAGAAGAGTATATCCATTTTTCTGTAAATTATGTAATTTTATTCTTCTTTACAACTGGATAAAACTGAGTTGTACACACTCATATATATATATATGTATATATATATATATATATATATACATACATGTTGGAGTATATATGTATATATAATGCCATATCTATGACATAAAATAGGACAACTCTACCATCTGGATGGATGGATAGATGGATATATAGACAGATATGAGATGAGATGAGATGAGAAGTGGTCTAGAGGAAGAGGACAGGAACAGGGAATCAGATGAAATAAGAACACACAAAATACCACACTTTCTTTCATACACAGACTCAATTGATAGATACACACATGAACACAGAGGCCATTGTTTGGTGGGAGAAAAGGAACAAGTGAAGGCTTGGGAGGGATGAGGGGTGGTAGTGCAAGGAGCCAACATGAGCAAATTGCACTGACGTATGTCATGAAAATGTCACAGAAAACATTTTGTGCACTAAAGCAAATAAAATAATGTATTAATTTATTTATTGTTTATGTGCTTATGTGTGTGTAGGTGTATTTTTTGATGTGTAAGCAGGTGCCTTTGCAGGCCAGAGAGGATGTCAGATCCTGTGGAGATGAGTTATAGGCAATTATGAGCCCTGGACACAGTTGCTGGGAATCAAACTTGGGTTGTCTGAAAGAACAGCAAGTGCTCTTAAACATTGAATCATCTTTGTAACCTGAATAACAATAATGTAAAGAAGTTAGTGACAGTGAGGAAAATATGTCTAAATCTAAATTCAGAGGTGCAGAGCTTAACAAGGAAGACTACAATCCTTGGGCGAGTTGTTCTCTACTGACAGTAGGGAAAATGACCATGAATAACTCCCATGCTGAAGAGATTTTGATAACCCGAGCTGCAATATTTTGGATATTTTTGTTTCTTTGCTTGTTCATGTTTCAGGTGAATTCACACTTCTTTACTCTGGTCAATAATTCTGTTTTGTACCATTTTTAGGACTTTGTGGTTTTCTAAGAACTTTTGCTGAGCACAAAACTATAGTCAAAGGTTACGTCTTTCTGTGTGTAACTGACACTGTGTTTTCAGGTATCAAGCTAATCCTGTACCCAGACTGTTCAGCATCTTCCACAATGTAGCATAGCCAAGCCAAGGAATGCCCAGGATATGGATTCCATTTTCAACCCAACTGACTTGTCATTTATAAGAATGAGCCTTGCTCCTTCCAGGGGGTCATTGAGATGTTCCTACCTATTTCTGTTATTATTGACTTTTTTTAAACTTTTTAATTTTTATTAAGCACTTTTCATACAACATTTCTTAATCAAATTTAGACTCATTCCCTCATCCATGCCCACCCCTCATGCCCCCCCACCCCCTGTCAGAGCTCAAGGATTCTGTCATACACAAGTCCTGTCTTGCATCTTTTTCTCAGTCTTTTTTAACCTTTTTGGTGCACAGGTTTACCGTTTTGGTCAGTTATTTGAGTATGTTTTTCTGTCTCATTTTTTTGTTCCCCTTTGATTTTATATTATTCCAAAATATGCGTATATATACTCCACACATAAATGAAAATTATAAAATCTGGAAATAAACTATAGGTTAATTCCAAAGCACATTTAGAGATTTACATTTTAACAGTAAAGTTGCATGCAGGTAAAAAGAAGTATAACTTTACATTCTCTCTTTTTTTTAGAATATGAATATTAGTATTCCTATATGATAGAACACATCATAGGATTACATAAGGATAAATTATGAATGGTTGTAGCCTGTATCAATAAAAAGAGAAACTATTATTTTACAAAATATTTTTAACTGTTAAATATAATCATTTTTTTTTTTTTTTTTACCAAAAGATGTCTTGTTTTCCCCAAGGAAGTCCTTGAAGGTTCCTCCTAGGCACACCCAAACAACCATCAATCCTGCCCCCGTGCTCCACACTGGGGTCCCTCCCCCCCATGGCCACCCAAATGAGGTCCAGCAAGCGTATGTCCTGTCTTGATCTTCCTGCACTGGCCTCCATGACATAGCCTGGGTAGTCCAACAATGGTAATCTACACTCTGAAGAGGCGGAATTCCCAGATAGCCACTCAGTCTACAAGCTGGATATCTTAGTAGTCCCCATCTGGCATGAAGGTTTAGAAAATCTCAAGTTTTATATCGGAAGTACAATTTCTCCGCCTATTATTTATTTCTGGTTATACTTTCCCTTTAGATGCTTAAGGCCACACAGCCCAGATAACCAAGGTTTTTTGTTTCTCAAGGTCATTTGAGGATCTGGTCCCAAGGGTCACTCAGGTTTTTTTTTTTTTTTTTTTTTTTTTTTTTGTTGGTGGGGGAGCCCCTGGCTCCTTTGGTTTTTTAACCACCAGTTCCATCCACTCAGGACACAGTTAGGTCTTGCTAGACAGTCTTCTCTTTTGAGCATGAGCCTTTCCTCTTCTTTATAGAGTGGACACTGGCTGGTCCCATTAGTGGATCTCCAAGACCCTCCCTGCACAGGAAGACGGTGACTCACATTTGCAGGACATTCAGGAGATGCCCCCATGCATATTCCCCTAAGACTGGTTGACATCTGAGGGCAAGGAACAAAGTCTCTCCCCGCTCTGCCAATTGGTATGGGTATTAAGTAGGGTCATTAAGCCACCCAGAAAGGCTATGTTACACAGCCTGATACATCACACCTATACTAAAATTGAATCTTCTGAAAACAAACTGGTGTGTTTTACCATATAATTTTGATTAACTTTTTCCATTTAACTCATGTTACACACATAATATGTACAGGTCCACCATCAATACCAAAAATCCATAGTCTGAAAATAATGTAGGTTAGTTCTAGACCTGTCTAGGGATTATCATAAGAGCACGTTCTGTTCAGATCGTGAGGAATATAGCATTAATGGTTGCTCAATTTGCCTTAGAACTAGGTACTTGGTCCTAGCATCCACAGATGAGGGATACCATTCGTCTTTTGTTTTCTGGGACTCTGTTTACTTCACTTAACATAGTATCTTTAGTTCCATCCATTTCCTGCAAATTTCATGATGTCATCTTTCTTTTTTTTAATTTTTTTTTATTTCTGTATGTGTATGAATGTACTGTCGCGCAATGCAGGTTTGTGCACCCGTTCGTGCAACGCCAGCGGAGGTCAGAAGAGGGTACGGATTCCCCTGGAAACTGGAGTTCTTCCTGGGAATTGGAGTTTCAGACGGTTCTCGGCCGCCTGTTGGGGCTGGGACGAACCTGGGTCCTCTGTAAGAGCGGTCAGAGCCTAAGCGCTAGGCCATCTTCCAACCCCGATGTCATCTTTTCTGTACTGCTGGATAGAACTCCATGTGTGAGTGTACCACATTTTCTCTATCCACCTCGTAGTTAGGGGCCACTTAGGTTGGTTCCAGCTCTTCGATATTGTGAAGAGAGATGCAATAAACATGGCTGTGTACATGTATCTTTGCAGTAGGATGCATTTTGTGCATCCTACCAGAAGTGGTATGGCTGGGTCAGATGGTAGGCTCATTCTGAGTCTTTTAAGGGTTCTCTGCACTGCCTTTCATAATGGTTGTATGAGTTTGCATTCCTACCAGCAGTGGATGAGAGTTCCCCTTTCCCTACAACCTCTCCAGCATTTGGTATCATTTGTTTTCCTGATCCTAGCCAGCCTTATCGGAGTGAGATGATATCTTTTTTTTTTTAATTAATTTTATTTATTTCTGTATGTGTATGTCTGCATGCAAGTTTGTGCACCCGTGTCGTGAACGCGCGGAGGTCAGAAGAGGGTCCGGATTCCCCTGGAACTGAGTTCTCCTGGAATTGGAATTGGAGTTTCAGAACGTTCGCGGCCGCCATGTGGGTGCTGGGGATCGAACCCGGGTCCTCTGTAAGAGGGTCGGCGCTCTTACCGCTGGCCATCTCTCCTCACCCGTGAGTGTATCTTAAATTTGTTAATTTGTTTTGATTTGCATTTCCTTAATTATTAGCAATGTTGAACACTTTTTAGGTTCAAGGCCAGCTGGTCTACGGAGTAGTCCAGGACAGCGGGGACTACAGGAGACCCTGTCTTGAAAGGACCAAAAAAAAAAAAAAAAGATGTTTCTCTGCCATCTCTATTTCCTCACTTGTGAAGTCTCTGTTCAGCTCTTTATTCCATCTTTTGAGTGAGTCATTTGTTTTCTTACTTGTTTGTTTTTTGAGTAGTTTATATGTTCTGGAAGTTAGTGCTCTGTTGGTTGTATCAGCAGTGAAGGTTTCTTCCCACTCTGTGGGTTTTCTTTTTACTTCCCTGATTATTTCTTTTGCTGTACAGAAGCTTTTGAGTTTTATAAGGTTCCACTTGTCAATTGATGACCTTGTTTCCTGTGCAGCTGCTGTCTGATTTAGAAAGTCTTTTCCTATGCCTATGTCTTATAGGTTGCTGCCAACTTTTTCTTCTATTGCCTTCAGAGTTTTTGGTTTCATGTTGAGGTCTTTGATCCATTTGGAGTTGATTTTTGTACAGGGTGAGATGTAGGGGTTTAATTTTATTTTTCTACAAGTGGTGATCCAGTTTTGCCAACATCACTCACTGAAGATGCTGTCTTTCCTCCATTGAGTCTTTTTGGCCCCCTTGTCAAATATGAGGTGGCTCAAATTGTATGTGCTCAAGTTTGGATCTTCAGTTTTGTTCCATTGGTCTATGGGTCTGTTTTTGTGCCAGTACCAGGCTGTTTTTATGACTATAGCCCTGTAGTATAGTTTAAAGTCTGGTATAAAGATCCCCCCTGTATTGTTCTTTTCACTCAGGGCTGCTTTGTCTATTTGGGGTCTTTTGTTTGTCCATATGAATTTAAGGATTTTTTTTCCAAGCATGCAAAAAAAGTCTTGGGGATTTTAATTGGGATTTCATTAAATCTGTATATTAATTTGGGTAGAATGGACATTTTTACTATATTAATTTTTCCAATCCATGAGCATGGGAGGTCTTTCCATCTTCTGATGTCATTTTTTCAATCTCCTTCAGGGGTTTATAATTTTTGTTGTAGAGCTCTTTGGTGTTTTTGGTTAGATTTGTTCCTAGGTATTTTATTGCTCCTAAGTATTCTATTGTGATTGGGAAGGTCTCTTTGTATTCCTTCTTTAGTTGTTTGTTGTTGGTGTAAAGAAAGGCTACTGATTTTTCTAGGTTAATTTTGTATCCTGACACTTTACTGAAACCCCTAATCATTTCTAGGAGTTTTCTGGTTGAGTATTTAGCATCCCTTTGATAGACTATCATATCATCTGCAAAGAGGGTTAGTTTGACTTCCTCTTTTCCAATTAGTACTCCTTTAATTTCCTTTTCTTCCTTATTGCCCTAGCAAGTGTTTCAAGCACCCCATTGAAGAGGAGTGGTGACAGGGGGTGGCCTTGCAGAGTTCCACCTTTAAGGGGAATCTTTCTAACTTTTCTCCATTTAGGATGATGTTGGCTGTGGGTTTCTTGTATATGGCATTGATTATGTTGAGGAATGATCCCTCCAGTCCAATTCCCTCTAGGACTTTATGCATGAAGGGGTGTTGGATTTTGTCAAAGGCCTTCTCTACATCAATTGAAATGATTGTGTGGTTTTTTTGTCTTTCAGTCCATTTATGTGTTTTGTGATATTAATTGATTTACATATGTTGAACTATCCCTTCATTTCTGGTATGAATCTAAGTCGATCATGATGGATGATCTTTTTGATGTGGGTCAGTATGCGATTTGCAAGTATTTTGTTGAGAATCTTTGCATCTATGTTCATTAGTGAGATGGGTCTATGGCTTTCTTTTTTGCTTGTATCTTTGCTGGGTTTTGGTATTAGAGTGATGCTGGCTTCATAGAAGGAGTTTGTCTTTCTTTCTCATAAGCACAGAGTGACCCAGGAGTGTCTCATTCCCCGTCAAGCTGCTGTCACGCCACCACGCACCATCCACATTCCCAACACTGTCATGATGGTAAAAAGATGAATCACTTTCTGGCTTTCAAATACAATCGTTCTAATTTGCTTTCAATCACTGTGACAAAACACTCTGACTAATACCAACCTGGGGAGGAAATGGTCTATTCATCTTACACCTCCCAGGTCACAGTTCATCAGCTAAGGAGCTCAACATAGGAACACAAGACAGGAACCTGGAGGCGGGAGCTGAAACACAGGCCCTGGAGGAATGCTTCTTACTGGCTTGCTCCCCTGGCTCAGGCTCAGCCTGCTTTCTTGTACAATAAGCACAATCTACTCAGGAGTGGCACTGCCCACAGTGGGCTGGGCCCTCCCACATCACTCAACAATTAAGAAAATACCCACAGACATGGTCACAGCCCAGTACAATGGAGGCAATTCACCAGTTGAGGCTCCCTCAACCAAGATGTGTCAAGCTGACATTAAAGCTACTCAGCACAATATTTTACTTTAAAAATCCAAATTCACTTTGCCTTTAACACAATTCTCTAAAGGCTGAAATAAAATAAAGCCAGACAGTTGCAGTTTTTCATGTACAAACTTGGACTCATTGTAAACTTGAGGTTTCAGGTTAATGTGAAGGCCTCCTTATTTATTTTTCTTATTTTTTTAATTTATTTATTTATATATTTTTTTATCAAATCTAGAGCCGTGTCCCCCCATCCCCCCACCCCACCAGAGCTCATGCATTCTGCCAAACATGCTTTTCATCTCTTTCTCAGTCTTTCTCAATATTCTCCATGTGGAAGTTGACTGTTTTGAGCAGAAGTTCACTGTTTCAGTCAGTTCTTCGATGCAGTCCTTTCTGTTGTTGTTGTTGTTGTTGTTTCCAATATGCATCACTCCCAACTGCTTTGGACAAAAGCTCAAGGAGCCATGCACAAGACATACTTACAACTATGTAATTGGCACTAGCATCCACAGATGAGGGATACCATTTGTTGTTTGTTTTTCTGGGACTGTGTTACTTCACTCAGCATGATGTCCTCTAGCTCCAGCCATTTTCCTGCAAATCTCATGATGTCATCTTTCTTTACTGCTGCATAGAACTCCATTGTGTAGATGTACCACGTTTTCTCTATCCACTTATCAGTTGAGGGGCATTTGGGTTGGTTCCAGCTCCTTGCTATTGTGAAGAGAGCTGAAATAAACACGTGTGCATGTATCTCTGTGGTGGGGTAAGTCCTGAGGGTACATGCCTAGGAGTGGTATGACTGGGTTGGGTGAAGGCCTCCGTATTTATTCAAGAAGCATTGTGATTGGTTTGAAGGGTTTGCAGGTCATATTAAGTGTTCATAAAACAA
The DNA here is from genome assembly GCA_009823505.1 of Rhizomys pruinosus. Taxonomy (NCBI): domain Eukaryota; kingdom Metazoa; phylum Chordata; class Mammalia; order Rodentia; family Spalacidae; genus Rhizomys; species Rhizomys pruinosus. The sequence goes on along the minus strand of VZQC01000883.1, from coordinate 2,215,329 downwards.
TAAACTCAAATGACTCAGGAAAATAACACCTCAGTCCCCCTACCAAGAAAGTTGGTTTGTTCATTGACATAGCTGGGAGGCTGTCTCCAGGCCTGGCTCTGTGTGCAGGCTTGAATGCTGCCTGCCATTAGTGCTATTATTAGGTCTGTTGGAGTTACCCACAAACCACATGCAGTTTGGTTTGTATCCTACAGAGGGCTTCTCCCCAGCAGATATACATATTTCTCACTGGTTTTTCTGCCTTTCTGTAGCCCATTCCAATGCCATCATGGCCCCTGAAAACAGATGCAGTAAGCTGTGGAGACCCCTACAAAGATTCGTCATGAGAAAAGATACTGGAGATTAGACAGAGAGGAAAACATAAGGCATCTGCCCTCCTGGGTGATTCCTCCAGCTGGGAGGAAGAATAGCAAGCAAGCAAATGCTCAAGTCATGCTGCACAAGTCAGAATATGTAGGCTGTGAGGAAGGGAGGGCTGGAGAGTGGCAGGTGTCAGGGAGACAGACAGCAGTGTTCAGAGAAGATGCACAGCCATTTAAATGTTAAATTGGGAAAATGAATAATTTGTGTGTGTGTGCGTGTGTGTGTGTGTGTGTGTGTGTGTGTGCCTGTGTATGCATGTGTATGTATGTGTGGGGGGGTGCATGTGTGTGTGCTTCTGTGGGTGTGTGTGCATGGGGGGCACGTTTGCATAGTGGTGGAGAGGTGCCCAGGCACCCATGTTTGGAGGGCACAAGTGGACATTGGGTGCTGTCCTCAATTGCTCTCTGCCTTACTTTTCCAAACAGCATCTCACTGAACCTGGAGGTTGCTTATTCAAGCTAGACAGCTGGCCAACCATCCCCAGGGATCCTCCTGTCTCCATCTCCCCAGAGTGGAACTATATTATGCCACCACACCCAGCTCTTGTAAACTTGGCCTTTGGGGTGGAACTCAGGTCCTTTTGCTTGAATAGCAACTGCTTTGTTGACTGAGCCTTCTCCCCAGTCCAAGACTACTAATTTTTAAGTTTTTGAGTTATAGTGACTCAAGTTCAGACTATAAATATATTTCTATTAGATCTTCAAAATATGTGAGTACCTGTGTAGAGTTTTGGTCTATATTGCACATTGATTCTCAGTCAGATGTATCCATAATGTATGTGAGAGGTGACCTGATGAGAATTCATGTATTAAAAATGACCTTATGAATTGTTTTTGACATGAGTAAATTATTTGTAATAATGTATATATCATGGTTTACAAAAAACAAAGTATTAACTCTGATATTACAGGATCTTGGAAAGGGTCTGGGAAAATCGTCAGGAGACAGAATTGTAGGGAAAAAGCCAAGGGCATGTTTTACATAATCCAAGGCCTTTACAGAAGAATGAAGAAGGAAAGCTGCAGTTTGAGTTGAACACTAGTTTGAATTTTATTATTTGAATTAGACTAGCAAATTATGAAAATACGACAAGAAGAAGGGCCCTGGGGTTCTGTAGCTGATGGTTAAAGTACTGAGTAGGAAGATAGGGACAGATTTCAAAATGTTTTGTTTGTATAGATTTTCCTTGGCCTTAACTTCCTGTCCTTGATTTTGAAAATGGCATAGTTTTCTCTTCTGCATAAAGAGACATTTTCACATGAGAGCCTCATTTCCTGCTTTAGAAATCTGAATGAAGGTCAGGATGAAGCGATACCACCTCCACTGGGCTGCGATCTGTGAAGACCAGCAGGGCTTAGCTGTGTATGCTCCTTTAAAAGAGTGAAACACATTCTTGATGATTTTGCTTCTAATAAAACAAAAGGAAGAAAAAAGTATAATAAATTCATTTTGAGTATAAAGAAATATTTAAGCATCAATTTTCAAATGTTAATTTTAATTTAAAAAATTTTTGAACTGTTATGAAAATAATAATTCTAAAATTACCTTAAAATGATCAGAACAACCACTCTCCTTTTCATTTAGCACTTAGAAGATTCTAGAAAAACATTTGGTGATGCCAGAATGGAAAGATTAATCATGGCTCCATTGTTACTCATGGGAGGTTCCTACACTTTATAGAAACACAGTATCCTATTTCTTACAGTGAAAAAGGTAGTTGGCAGGCATCATACACCAGTTTCCTCTAAATTGAAATATTTCCCCCAGGAGAGGGGAGGGAGGCTCAGGAGACTCAAGAAGTGAACAATTCACAAGTCTCTGGAAATTCCTGAAACTAACAAGATGCGTATTGCCCCTCCCTGGGGTTACAGAAGCAGTGAACAACTGAGAGTACAGCGGACAGCTCCCAGGACACCGCTGGTGCCTGGGTTTTCACAAAGGCTAGGGTGGACTTCAGTGGCAGGGCTGCCTGAGATGACCACATCCCGAGAGTAACCCTCATCCATAGGCTTGTAAATAACACCCAGAAAGTCACTGCTGCTCCAAATTGGCCTTTGATGGAATTGTTACTTTGGTCTGACACTGCAAATATCTGAGGTGGAGACTTCCTCTTCCATGGAAAAGTCTTCTAATAGTTGGATTTCAGCTCCTAAGCAGCATAGAGAAAAACATGACCAATGGTTCCCAAAGAATGAGAGGAGGAAGCTTTCTGAAGGCATCTGCTTTGGGGTCACTGTATCATGACATGTTATTGGACTGGAGCTCATTTTTGGTGTGCCCTATCCCCATTAATGTTTGGTGAGCATTTACTGCATTTTTCTCAGTACTTTAATCTATTAAAATATAAAACCTTTATAAAACTCCCAGAGACAAGGAAATCAAGATCCCCAGAGTTTAAATAACTTGAAATTTTATAGTCATTCTGTGAAGTCACTGGTGTAGTGGGGCTGTAAACTCTGCACCCTTGGCCTATATCAAGTTTTAGAGCACTGTGAAATTCCACATAAAACATGGACTGGTATACAGAATACGTTTTTTTTTTTTTTTTTTCTGGTGATAAGAAGCAAAAAAGAAAACGAGTACCAAAAAATTGGCTTTCTACTGAAAGTGACTAAATGGTTTAAGAACTGCAAAATTTTAATGAAGTAAAAGTTATTAAATATTACATAAATTGCAAAACCACAGACATCACACCTTATGAGGTTACACAGGAGCCGTTTTCTTTTCTCAAGATGGAGGACATATAGAACATACTTGGAATTTGATTTCCATATCATTTTCAACATGGTTTCTGAAGAATATCTCTTGCTATTTACAAGTTCAAAGATAAAGCTTCTAGGCTGTCATAGACATAGTTCAAGTGAACAGAAAAAATGCTTCTTATTCCACCTCTCTCCTGGGCTGACAGCAGTCAAGGGTTTTTTAATGGCTACTGTGGTGAGCATGAGCTTGCTGCACAGCTCTCCTGGACTACAGCATTGCTGTAAACCTGGTGGAATATCAAGGAAAATACAGATTTGAATCCTTGTTACTTTCTGTCTCTGTCAGCAAATTTCGGCTGATGAGTCTGTGGTTGCAACCCTAACCCAGCCATCTAGAACCACTGGCCTTGTGTCCTGACAAAGCTTCCTCAGCTGTCTGTCTCAGATGGAGACTTCTGCGATGATTTTCCAACAGAGAATTTTTTTAAATGTTTGTTTTCTTTATAAAATTATAATAATTTGCCTAATTTTGAAACTACACTGATAGCCAATCAATTTGTAAGGTTTCTTCTCTCTATAATCCAATGCCCATGATATAAAACATATAGGCTAATTCCCTTTGGGAATCCATATTTTGAGACTGGAGCTTGCTGGACCAGGTTGCAGCCTACCTAGAAATAGCTTCTTCCTGTGAGGTCTAAATGTCTAGGCTGATCTTTACCACAACAGTTTGGACAATAAGCTTTATCAGCAATGATATAAACGTGATGACATTAAGGATTTGGGGGGGGCGTAGGGGATGACCTGGTGATTCTCAAGCATGAGGACCTGAGTTTGGATCCAGAACCCATGCACAAAGCCAGGAGTGACCATGTATGCCTGCCACCCAGGGCTGGGTACAGTGGAGGCAGGAGGCTTGCTGGGGCTTGCTGGCTGCCAGCCTAGCTCCAGCTCAAAGAAACAATGATAATATTAGTGCTAGGAGGACCCTCCACACAGCGCAAAGCTTTCTGAGAGCTGGAGCTCAAGCTGATGGCTGGCAGTGGACTGCCTGCGATGGAACAGCCGGCCTCAGTGATCCCACTCATCAGAGAAGCACAGCTGGTAATGAATAAAAGCCGTCCTGGATGAAAGGAAAATAAAAAGCCCAAAGCAGTATTAGACAGGGTAGCCCACAACCATGAACACTGGACTGCTGCCCTAATGACCGGCAACCAGACAGCTCCCTGAGGAGATTAGGGCAGCAGCATCCAGGGCCAAGGCAATCAGAGTGTCCCCATAGCAATCCAAAATGGATGGGAACAACTTTGGACAGTCACAGTACAAGCCAGCCCGAGGGGGAGCTCTCAGCTCTCCTCCCTTCCTCCTCCAGTCGGTCTTCAGTGATTAGTTCGTGCCTTATTCGCATCACTCACATTCAGCCAACCAGGACACCCTGTCTCTGTGCCTTGAGTGGCCAAGCTCTGGAGAATCTGTTCTGCGGGGTGGATTCTTGGAGAAGGGAGAGAAGGAAGACTTCCTGGCTCCTGACTCTGGCCCGGGTCCACTTCAGAGAAGAAAGCCTGCATTCAAGATCCCCAAGAGACAGACCCCCTCGCAGGCTCGCCATGCAAGTCCAAGGCTTCTCCTTCAGGCAGGGAACTCAGGCTCCCACACTCCAGGTGCTAAGACTCAGTCAGCAGCTTCAGGGTGGGATTTGTTCCTGCCTCCTCCTGCAAATGGGAATTCATTCCTTTAGCTGTGTCCAGCCTCCAAGACTACGGTTCCAGATCCACCTGTCAAGACCCACCAGAAAGGAGAGATCTGCTGCTCCTGCTGTCGCGTTGGTGACCTGCTTTCTGCAGAGCTGATCCTTATCACTGGCACCGGAAGCCCTGCCAGAGCTTTGGGGCTGGAACACTTGCTGAAATTTTCTTGGCTGCACTCTGAAGCCTGCAGAGAGCCCTGAGCCTCTCAGTTGTCACCTTGCTCTGCCAAGGATCTCAAAGTTTCTGCTTTGCCTACCCACTAAATTTTTACTTTTCTGTGTAAATTCTTACTCCTGTGTGGTAAACAGTGTTCCCCTTGTTTTCTCTTCTCTGCCTGCCCACTCTAATCCTGGGGAGAGAGCAAGAACAGAATCCGAGATAGGAGAATTGACCATCCCAATGGACCCTAAAACCAGCATCCTCTCCTGGCCCCCAAGCACACACACACACACACACACACACACACATACACACACACATACACACACACACACACACACACACACACACACAAACAATTTCTGTTTAGTTGCTTTATTGTCAAATCCGCATCTTCTACATTGCTATAGTTCTTAAATTCTAGTACATGAAATTACTACTCTGATTGAAATTCAAAAATATTATTTTAATGACCAAACACTAATCAAACATGCTCTATATTTCACACACACACACACACACACACACACACACACACACACACACACCTTAAAGGGGATATTCAACAAAGAATCCAGTAGCACCCAAGTACCCCTCACCACCCTGGCCCCTGTGACCCAGAGTCTTAGTCTGGATCTGGTGCTGCATGCCAGCAGGATCCCTGGATGTACCGTTCTTCATCTCACCTAGAAGGTTGAAAGCTAAGTTTTACCCAATGCCAGAGAACAATGAAGGAAGGCAGCTCCACCCCCAGGTCCCAACCAACCCCCAACTTTGATTCCTCTGTTTCCTTTATTTTTTGTTTTTGTGGTGAGGATGGTTCACAGGGTCTCCCTCTACCCTCCCCCGCCCCTATCTGGCCTGGGACTATGTAAACAAGGCTGGTCTTGATCTCAAGGAGATCCAGCTGCCTCTGCTTCCCAAGTGCAGGGCTTAAAAGCGTTTCCCACCATGGCTTCTCTCTTTTGTAACCCATTTATAGTACAATTTGTGCTCCCCATACACTCCTGAGTATGGAGCCATCATTCCCTGCAAGACGTTGATCTATCAGGGGCTATATATCCTTACAGACAATGGCCTCTCCCTTCCCTAAAGTCCATCAACTGTCCATAGCTTCTCAGTTAAGGGTGGGATCTCATTAGCCCTCTCTCCATGCATGGTGGATTGTTGACTGGCTGGACCTTATACATGTGCTACTGTGAGTTCATGAGCTCAGCAGTCCTGTCAAGTTTAGAAGGCACTCTCAGGCCAGTCCTCCCTGACCTCTGGCTTTTACAGTCTTCTATCCCTTCTTCTGTGACATTCCCTGAGCTTTGCTTGTGTGTGTTTGTGTGTGTGTGTGTGTGTGTGTGTGTGTGTGTGTGATATGTCTCATTTTTGGCCGAACACTTCACTGACACATAATCCTCTGAAACTATGACATAGCTATCTTTCATTTTTACAAAATTTTATCTAAGACTGGAATTATTTAAACAACGTTATCTAGAGTTATTGATAAACAATGAAAGTGCAGAATGGGTTTAACATACTTACACAGAACTGTGTTTAAGACAGGCATGGTGATTGTATTAGTCACTTTTCTGTTGCTGTGATAAAACAAACATGACCAAGGGAACTTATAAAAGGAAGAGTTTATTTGAGCTTTTAAGGTTGGACTAAATGCATTTTGCATTTTATATGGTCATGAGCCTATGGGGGCCAGGGAGTGGAATGTGGTGGTTTGAATGATAGTGTCCCCCATAGGCTTTAAGTACTCAGACATTTTGTCTCCAGCTGGTGGCACTGTTCTTGGAGGTCTTAAAAGGTGTAGCCATGGTGGAGGAAGTATGTCATTGAGGGTGGGCTTAGTGAGTTTAACAAGCCTTGTGGTCTCCAGTCCCTCTCTCTCTCTCTCTCTCTCTCTCTCTCTCTCTCTCTCTCTCTCCTTCCTGTGTTCATTGCAAGGTGTGACCCTTGGCTTGCTGCTCCAGCTCCAGCCACCATGCCTCCCACCACAGTGGACTTTAATTCCCTGGAACCGTCCCCATAGTTTTTACCAGTCTCAATTCTATTCAAATGTCTATAGTCTAAAATCTCTTCTGAGACACAGGCCAATCTCTTAACTGTAAGCTCCTGTAGAATCAAAAGACAAATTACATACTCCCAATGTACAGTGGAACTGAATACACATTCCCATTCCAAAAGGGAGGAATAGAGGCATAGTGAGGAAATACTGGACCAAAACAAGACCAAAAACCAGCAGGGCAAACACCAAGTCCAGTAGCAACATGTGCAACTGCTGGGATTTGACTTCCAAAGGGCTTAGATGGCGAGCTCTTCCAGATTTGCTTGCAGCATACATCTCTTTCTTAGGCTGGTACCACTCCCTGTATGCAGCTCTCCTTGGCAAATATCTCACAGCTCTGGCATCTTGAATATCTTCTTGGGGTCTCTGCTGCCAACCAGGCTTCACATTCACAGCTTCACACAATGGCCTATCAGGGCCTTCTTTATGCAGGGACACTCCTGCTACACTCTGCCTGGCCTCTGTGGCTTTCTGTGGAGGAAGAACTGATGACCCCTTCACTCTTGCAAACTTCATGCCTCTAAAGCCAGCACCATGTGAATGAAACTGCAGAGTTTGGCTGCAGGTTCGGGATGGACTCTCTTCTACTTTAACCACATTAGCAAATTTTCTCTGTCCTGGACTTGTTGGAGTAGAAAACACTTTCAGTATTTTCCTTTCAAAAATTGGAGGCTTAGCTGGGTGTGGTCTTGCCCTGAAGGTACTGTTTTTGTTGTTTACTTGTAAATCTCAAGGCCTCTCCTAATCACTTTAATCTCACTTTTTCCATTGTTTACTTGTAAATAGCTAGGCCTCTCCTTAATCACTTTAGTCTCTTTATCAAAAGGAACCTCTTCTTCACATGCCTTGGCCCCACCTTTAATCTTCCTAGTGCATTTTTCAGATCCAAACTGTACATTCTGCATTTCTTTCTGCCCCATCTGCTCTTCTTCATTGTAGATCTGTACAATATTCACCATTAATAGCCATGCCACCATTCCTACATTAGGCTGTCTTGAAATATCCTCCACCAAAGACATTAGTCCATTCCTTTTCAACTTAGCATCAGGCAAGCATTTGGGCTGTGGCAAACTGCTGCCAGTTTCTTTATCTGCCAGACTCTTTATCAAAATATCCCAGTTGCTGACTAAGTCTTTATTTTCCTCTGGAACTACATTTTTTGCAGCAATGCTTTCTTCCAGGCTTCTACTAGAATGGCCCATTAAGCTCTGCTTACAGCAGTCAATAGCTTTTCTAGCCCAAAGTTCCAAAGTCTTCCACATTTCTCCAAACATCCACATGGTCAGGTTCTTTACCAGCCAACAGCCCACTCTCTGGTACCAAAATACTGTATTAGTCACTTTTCTGTTGCTGTGATAAAACACCATGACCAAGGAACTTATAAAAGGAAGAGTTTATTTGAGCTTACGATTGACAATTCCAGGGAATTAGAGTCCACTGTGGTGGGAGGCATGGTGGCTGGAGCTAGAGCAGCAAGCCAAGGGTCACACCTCACAATGAGCACAGGAAGCAGAGAGAGAGAGAGACTGGAGACCACAAGGCTTGTTAAACTCCCTAAGCCCGCCCCCAATGACATACTTCCCCCAGCATGGCCATACCTTCTAAGACCTCCAAGAACAGTGCCACCAACTGGAGACAAAATGTCTGAATACTTAAAGCCTATAGGGGACATTCATTCAAACCACCACAGTGATACATACCTGTAAGTCCACAAGTGAGATGAAAGCAGTGGAATTAAGAGTTCAAGGACAGACTCAGCTACATGAGACCTTATATCAAAAACCAAAACAAAAAAAAGAGAAAACAGAAAATTAAAAAATTGAAAAGCTGTGTTCACATTTCAGACCCATTATTTACTGTCCAATATCACACAAGCAAAACATTTTCTCCATACATTCAATTCTAATTTCCTTTTCCAATATTTCCTCATCAAGAAGTTGATTATAATTGAATCAAGATTGATAAGTGAATAATATTGTTAATGAAAACTTTGTTTTCTAGTCACAGTTTGTTTTGTCTACTTTTCACAAGACCTATCATTACCAATTATCAATTTGTCCCTCTGATATGAACCGAGGACATTTATCATTTATATTTAAACACTTTATCCTCCACCATTTAGCATAAAATGCATGTTTCATTAACTGAATAATACCATGTTCATAGCATAAAGACAAAACAGTATTTCAACATTTCTTAGCAGAAAGAATATTACCCTCAGGCAAAAATAAAGGTGGCTCTTGCTGGGCAGGAAACCAATTTCCAGGATGCATGATGTTTTAAAAGGTGTGTTTCTCAGCTACTTTGTATAAAACATTTAATCCTTTATCCAGAAGTCTAAGAGAGAAAACTTGAACTTAGCTGGAGGTATAAACATGAACACTGTTTGAGAGGTAGAACCTTCTCGGGGACTGAGCACAGGAGAGTCCCCAGAAGGACTGGTCAGCAAGACACATTCCTAAGTTATATGAGCTGGACTCAGCTGTGACTGTCAGGGAGTCTGAGCCTTCGCAGGTTTTCAGGTCAGAAGAGATGGCCGTAACAGCTCAGGTTGAGCCTAGTATCAGTTAGGCTAGTGTCATATTTCAAACCAGTTTCAGATACAGAATAAAAAACAAAAGGACAATAATAATAAGCTATATCATTTTAAGAAATGTTTTCCAGGGCTGGGGATTGAAGCTAGGACCTCATGCACACTAATCAAGCACTCTACCAGTAAGGTAAACAATCCCTGCCCTTAAGAAAGTTTTATCCCAATGTTTTGAGAAGTATTTCTTTTTTTTTTTTAATTTAATTTTTATTGATGCTTTGTGCATTTCATACATTTTTTCCAATTCAGTTCAGGCTTATTTCCCTTTCCCTTTCCCCCCACCCCCACCCCATCCCAGATCATGCATTCTGCCATAACTGTCCTGCATCTTTCTTTCAGTTTTTTTTTCATTTTTAGCTAAAAGTGATAATCCATGAGTACAAGCATCCTTCGTGCAAAACCAATCTGCATGCTGTTGTGCCCAAACCCCTACAGCCCCACCATCCAGTAGGGGGTGACAGGTTGTTTGTTCAATCAAGTTGATCAAATGAGTGTCCAGACTACATTGCTGTAGTTTCACCATTCACCCCAATCGCAGCCCTTACATTCTACTATGCCCCCTCTTCCGCAGATTGCTGCCGAAGACCTGACGTTAACATGGGAGGGATGTATTGAGACCACACATGCAAGTGTACAGATGGCCTCTGGAATGCCAGAGAGTGTTACCAAAGGCCACTAAACCAATAAAGCAAATACGGGTCTCCCTGAGTCAAGCAAGACTCCACCGTCAGCACTAGCTACACCTCACCTGCCTGGAAACACTGTGTAGCAGAGGCAGCCATGTGCCTGTATATCCCAAATCTAATTGGCTATTGGCTCTCTCCTTGGAGGAATAACCCATGGCTGATGCCACAAGCTTACATCCTCTACAGGTTAGGAGATGTTATAAGCCACAGTAAGACCCTGTCATATTTAACGGGGGGGGGGGATGTAATCATGGATTAACATATCATCCAAACATATGTGTCTATGCTAAAGTAACCTACCATAACTATTAGTGCTGCTTAAATACCTATATATCTAATTGCTTGTGCTTCATTAGTAGGATCGAAAGGTTAATCCTGGACAAACTGTCAGCCCATGAAAGGAAACAGCCAGAATTGACCAGAGTCCAAGTCAACAGCTCCAGAGAGAGTGGACTGTTTTACCTCTCATCCACCTGTGCCCCTTTTCTAAGCCTAGAGAAGTATTTCTATGTAATTCTTCATCAACATGGGGAAAAAACAAACATTTCTTTATTTTCATGCTTGAGACATAAACATTTTAGTCAACGAGGTGCCATGGTCTTTTGAGAAGTCTAGCTTGTACCAACAAGAAGGTCACAGGCAAATAGAAAACCAGATTTCTAGACTGCTAAGCTCAGGGCATGATCTTTATAATCTATCCTAAACTGTAATATTCAATGGGCATTCATTTTAGTTGCTGCTATTACATAAAAGCAAAACAAAGACTATGCATAATTTCCAAATGTCCCCAGGACTTGGTGGAGTGTCTCACAGAATATTGGTTCCAGCAGCTCCAACAGGACTAGAGAGCTCACATGCAGCTGACCTCATGCCAGCAGATGCTGCTGGTTGATCCAGGCCTCAACTCTCGTCCTCCTCAGCTTCCTTATGGGTCTTCCCGAACTTAGATTCCAGAACTGAAAAGAGGAAATTTCTATTTCCTGTGAAAATCATCCTGGTCAGGCCAAAATTCAGAGTGGAAAAAATAATCTCAGATTTGTGGAGTGTTACTAACAAATGCCATAGGTTTTAAAGCCGTGTTGTATGATCACAGTGTTTTCTGTCCAAAGAATATACCATCCACCTTACATACTTGCTTCATAAGTTTGTGTACCTGAGTTCTATCCCTTGCAAACAAGAAAAATCTGTGTATGAAGGCATGTACGTGTAGTCCCAGGGCTGGGGGGTGGGACAGGAGGATTCCTGGGCGAATGGCCAGCCAGCCTAAACAAATTGGAAAGTTGCAAGTTCAGTGTCAGACTCTGTGTAAATAAATAAATAGATAAATAAATAAATACGTGGAGAATTATTGAGGAAGACGTTAACATCATCTACACACCGATGCACACACGAACTTGTATACACATATAAACACATATAACAGGTTAAAAACAACTGTAGGTGCTTTCTTCAAGACAAGCTTCTCTCCACTTTGTTCTGAAAAAAAAAATCCTCTTAGGATATAGGCCCTACTGTCTAGCAGGTATAGGCTAAGGTTCTCAACCTAAGGATATTTACAAGCACTTTGGTTTAGCCAAGAGAATCTGTGTGTCATTTGCTTCAGCTTCCTGAGTCCAAAACGGTTGCTGCTGTAGTTACAGCCTTGAACTAGCCTGCATTCAATGCTTGCTCTTGGACTGTTTCTTACACTGAGAAATTTTGCTACTGGTGTGGGTGGAAAATGAGACAAAATTTTGCTTTTGAACCAAGTACAGCAGTCATCTTTATCATCCCTTTATATTCTCCTTAGTAATTAAACAGTCCTCACTTTCCTCTGTGCTTTACCACAGAGTAAAATAAGCCGGTTGGCACTGTGGAAGCTAGTCTCTTTTAAAATTATTTCATTTATTATTTTTATTTTTATGTGTATGAGTGTATTGCCTGCTTTGTGTAAGTGTATCTATGTTGTGTGATGTCTACAGGGGTCAGAGGAGGCTGTAAGATCCCCTGGAACTGGAGTTGTGATGGCCATCAGCTGCTATGCAGGTGCTGGGAACAAAACCTAGGTTTTCTGCAGGAGCACCCAGTGCTCTTAACTGCTGTCCATATCTCCAGCCCCCAACGTCAGTCTCTTTAATCATGAGTTCTTCAGATACTGCTTCTGTCTTCCATATTGTTGCCAAAATCCCCACCAGTGCATAACGCTGGAGCTTTTATAAGAATCTCACTCTCTTTGTCCTCATTAAAGGTTCCTTCAGGCCCTGTTGGCCTTTGTATTCCACAAGCTCCCAGCCATCTAGAGACAGTTTGCAATTTGCTCACTGTACAGCCACACTTCAAGTAGATAAGCAATTGAAAATTTCAAAATACATATTTATGCATGGTAACTGTTGTTCCTGTGGGAAATGATCCAATATCTGGCACCTAAGTACCTTGTTCAGTCAATACTCAGTTTAGCGGGTCATTTTGTAGCACTGCAGCTATAGTTCTTAAATATTTATTCAACATTTTATGTCATAGGATTTGGGCTCGAGTTTCTCTCTACTGAAAATTCTGTATGGAGAAGACAGGGAGATGCCTCAGTTGGTAAGAGCACTTGCGACACAGGCCTGGTGACCTGAGTTTGATCCCCAGAACCATATAAAAAGCTAGATATGGTGGCTTGCACCTGCAGTCCCAGCATGCCCACAAGAGACTAGAGGCAGAGACAGGACAGTCTGGCAGAAGCTGGAGCACCTAGCTGGCCTGGAGCATGTGGCACAGAGGGAGACATGAGAGATCTTGCCTCAGTGAGGTGGAAAGGGAGAACTGGCTCCCCAACGTTGTCTTCAACTTCTACACAGACAGCATGACCTTTGAGTCACAGAAACACACACACACACACACACACATACACACACACACACACACACACCTGCAATAAATAAAAGTAAAAGAAGAGAATGATAAATGTTTGTTCTTGGTTCAAAAAATCTATATGGCAACATCTTCAAATAATAACACTCTCATTAAACATAACAGGATTGATTGTGGAAAAAGCAATTTGGTGTGTCTTATGTTATTCCCAATAATGTAAGGCTTTTCTCATTAGAATTTTATGGAGTACATTAGTGGAAAGATGTTTGGAGTCCTGAGGGGTGATGTTTTTCATGTGGCTAGAACATTTCTAGATTAAAGTCAAATCATTACTTTATGAATGTCTTACTTTATGAAAGTATGTGGACACACACATGTTGGATTTCCTGAATCTGAAAGTACCCTGATGACAGAAGGCTGAAACTACACTTGAATTGTAGAGATGTGTCATTTCCTTTGCATTAGTTTAAAGCAAACTTTCACCTTTTTTATTTCTCAGCATATCTTATGTTATTTCATATTATGGTTAGTCATTCTTTTATTTTTTAGTAAAAGTTTATAGCTCATTTTCTGAAACAGTCAACACATGCTAATGAACTCTTGAGTTTATTAATGCAAACTTTTATCTTTTAAAGCATAACAAACAACTAAACAAAGTATCTTGTTCTTATAACCTTACTACAACACTACAATATTGTTTAATTTACAAGAACCTGGAGTCAGAAAAGAGGTCCTCTGAATATACATTTCTTCTCTGTCTCCAGAGACAATTATGTTACTGTCAACTGCTTTGATGGTTACAGGTAAAAATTGCAGCCCTCTCTTTCAAAACATGTATATATTTTTCAGCAAGAAATTATATCAAATTATAAGTGAAATCTTCTTCAGACATTTAATATTGTTTTAAGAGATTGAGTCTTCAAATATAATTTAAAAATTATTTTTAACTAGTTTCTATAGTTGAAATAGTCCTAGGTACACTAGGAGAAGAAATATTTCAAATATATTTGATTCAAACCATGATATAAATAATGGAAACTCTTGCTCTTTTAAAAAACAAATTTATTTTTATTTTTCAAATTATGTATATGCATGTGTATCTATATGTAGGTATATGCAGTAAGTGCAGGGGACTGTGAGCTCAGGAGATAGCATTGGATTCCCTAGATCTAGAGTTATAGGTGGTTGTGATCCACCTTATATGGGTGCTGGGAACCACAGTCCAGTTTTCTACAAGAACAGTACTCATTCTTAACCCCTGAGCCACATCTCCAGCCCCAAGTCTTGGTCTTTTAAGACATTAGCTTTAACAATGCATTTCCATAGGAGAGAATAACAATTTTGATTAATGTAATTACATGCTATTAGAATTGTAGGAGAATCTTATTTTTAGGATCTGTATAAAAATGACTTAAATTCATTCACCAGCCAGGGGTGGCATCTGGCGACTGTAATCCCTGCACTAGGGAGATGTAGTGGGAGGACTAGCAAGAGTTTGAGGCCAGCCTAGACTGTATAGAGAGCTCTAGGTTAACCTGGGCCACAGGCTGAGGCCTTGTCTCAAAATTACCAACTACTTGAATTAAGAATTATTTGCTGTGTCTAAACTTGTATGTGTACTGAAATACCTGTGAGGCTCAATTTGAGAAAGCTATCTTTCTAATTTCTTTCAGAAACTAGTCTGATCAGAAAAAATATTAAGAATTGCATTTTAGCTATTCACAGGACTCTAATAAAGAATGCATAGGCATCTGGGGGGCAATGACTCAAACTTCAGAAATTTCTGGTATCTTTAAAGAGAAAGATAGAGTCAGACAAATTATGGAATAGGGGGTGGAAATATGGTAAGAGCCAGGGCTAGGTCAGTAAGTAGAGCACGAGACTCTTAATCTCAGGGTTGTGGGTTCATTCCCCACGTTAGGCACCAGATGTAGGAAGCTTTCTTTTGTGTCGAACAGGGACCACGTGACCCTGCTAAGGGGACGGGGACACAGCACCTGCCAGCAGCTTCTGTAGGGAACTGGCTTCTTGGTGCAGAGACCGACCGGCTACTTCCTGTAGCCCAGCCTGAGCATATTTCCAGCTCAGGCCCTTAGCCTGGAATCACATGACAGAGAGTTGTGTTCCACTCTTGGCTGTGACTTCCCACCTGCCCAGAGACTGCTGAACCCTGGACAGGAATTTCAGGCTGATGGCTGTTGGCCCTATATTCAGCCTGTGTCCACTCACAATACCAGTTACCCAGATTGGTGGTCCGCAGTGGGACCTCTTTTCAACCCAATGGCCACAGAAACAAAATGCAGGCCTGCTTTGGCCTGTGTGCATGCAATAATTAAAAAAATGAAGGCCAGGAATTCCATAATGACGTTAATGGGAATTCAATTTATTCTTTGTTATAGCCTGCTTTTATAAACCAAATGATGTTAGTTCCCAAAGCCAATCACAGGCCCCCCCAATTCCATGCCACTGCACACCATTGCCCTACCCAGCATCACTCAGCTAGGCCACGTTGTTTGCTCCTCCTTGGGGTGGGGTCAGATTCTCAGCTATGCAGTGCCCTGAGGGGTGCTAGCTGAGAACTATCCCCCAATTCAAACTGGATCTTCCCACAATGCATGACCATATGGAAACAGAATCCTACAAGGTCCTGAGGCTCTGCTCATATGAACCTACAGCAATGGTGTCAGCATGCATAAGACCCATGCAAGTTCAGCTGAACAAAAACCCAGCATGGAACTGGAGAAATGGTCAGCCTAACCCAAACTTAGTTGAAAAAATATTGGCAGCTGATTACTGTTAGATGAGGAAGAACTGGCCTTAAATGGGGGAGTCCAGATAGGTTGACTAGAGCTCAGTGGATGAACTGGGACTGAGGAATGGCTGGGGACATTAATTTAGCAAAATAGGCCTTAACAGAAATGAAAGAATGTATGAATTCCAGTGAGGGCTGTGGTAGGGTGTCAGTGGAGAAGATGGTGTAAAGATGATTAAGACCGATTGAGAGATACTTACCTGGCAGGGATAACACCATGATCCAGAAGGTGGTTTTCCCAGGGCGTGGCTTATCCATTGCACTTGGGATGTGCCAACCCCTGCAATCTGTTTCTCCCAATGCAGGAAACTCAACTGCATAATTTATGGTAGTGGGAGACTGTGTTCATGCTCCCCATAAAAAAATAGATTGAGATGTTATGTATGCAATACACAAAAATTTAATTATTTTTTTAAAGAAAAGTTTTCAATTAATATCTGAGTAGCCATTAAAGCTAACAGTATTTATGTATAGGAAATAAAATAAGAAAATGGAAGCATTAAAAACTGCAGTGAGTGACAAGAAGGAAAATAAAAGTGTGCCCCATGTTGTCGTATGTTTGAACAGCTGTAAAAGAATAATAGAACCCCGTTAGTTTGGGACCAGCGCATCCAAGGTCAAAGCACTGGAAGGTTCTATGTCTGGTGAGGAGACCCTTTGCTTCCAAGATGGCACCCATTTCTCCGTTCTCTGGAGTAGAGATTGCTGTGTCCTCATGGGTGGTGGGAACAGAGGAAAGGAGCCCGTTCCCTAAGACATTGCTAACTGCCCAGATTCCATAGCAGGGACCCAGCCTTTGAAGATACTGCCTCTTAACACCATCCTCTTGGTGACTATAGTTCACTCTGCATGTGTTTGGAATAGTTATTAAAATGAGAACATTAACTTAGTTTAAATTGCTTTATCTAGAACAGCCTACAAAAGAAATTAGACTTTGGGGCTGGAGAGATGGCCTAGTGGTTAAGAGCTCTGACTGCTCTTGCAGAGGACTCCGGTTTGATCCCCAGCACCCATTTGGTGGCTGAGAACTGTCTTTAACTCCAGTTCCAGGGGAATCCAACTCCCTTTTCTGACATCTGTGGCATTGCATGACACAGGTGCACAAACCTACATGCAGACAGTACATTCATACACATAAAAATAAATAAATAAATAAATAAATAAATAAAATAAAATAAAATTTTAAAGAAAGAACTTTAAGTAATAGCTAAAGGGTTAGTATCAGCCAATCTTTACATAAATCAGAGAAAGAGCAGGTCAGGCACAGTGTCTACCTGGGTGTCTACAACAAGGCACCACTGGTAATTACAGAATAGTACCAGAGAGCTACGGGAAAAAAATAAAATCAAAAACAAAGATAGCTAGGGAAGCGAGAGGCCTGCTTTGCTTATATACATAACAGGGCAGTGTTTTTTACTTCAGAAGGCAAAGCAAGCAGATAACCTGGTCTACAGAGTGAGTTCCAGGACAGCGGTGGCTACAGGAAGACCCTGTCTCGAAAAGACCAAAAAAAGAAAGCAGAGAACCAAGGTATGACTTATTAGTGAGGTTTAACTATGGCAAGCACTCAGCCACAGCAAACCCGTTTCACCAAGGACAGGGCTGAAACTAGAGATACAGACCCCAGGTAGGGGCTCCCACTTTGTTGATTCCCACAGGCACTGATGGCTGACTGTGCCATCACCAGACTCCAGGGAGGATGCTACCCTGGCATCGGACTTTCCAAATGGACAGGCTATCAAGAGTTTGTAGCATCTTGTGGCTCCTTAAGAGACTGAGACACAAAGGTGCCAGACAACACAGGAAGTCCTGGCCAAGGTCTGACTGACAAAGGGCATGCTGTGTGCACAGATTCCAGTGGTTACATCCTTTATGGGTGAGTAATTGAAACTGATGTCTTGGCAGTTGGTGCAAATCAAAGACATGGGCTGCTGGAAAGACATTTTACTTCTAGTAGTTAAGCTGAAATCTGTGAAACTACCAACCATCCTCTCTAAAACTGTAAATCCAAGATGATAATCAGATTCTAGAGTGGGGGAAATAGTGCCGCCCTTAATGATCTAAGATGAGAAGGTTTGTTTAATTCCCCAACATGTGCCCTGAATAGATGTGGGAGTGGCTGTAGAATGTAGGCCTGGGAGAGCTAAACCAAGCGATAGCCAAAGGCCATCTTCAAGGCAGGGGTATACCTGCAAAGAGAAGATGGATAATCCAGGCTCAGGAGTGTGAAGGACTGCTGGGTGTGGATGCTTCCTCTTCTAATTCAGAAGAGAGAGTAATATGCAATTATTGTTTTGCATCAGGCTACTTACTGACAAAACACAAACAGAGGAGACCTAGGTCAGCTAGGATTCCCAAGAAGATCAAAACAGTCACACCACACACACGGGACCTGGTAAAGAAGCAGCTAGAAAAATGGTAGCGGGGCTGGAGAGATAGCCTAGCGGTTAAGAGCACCGACGCTCTTGCAGAGGACCCGGGGTCGATCCCCAGCACCCACATGGCGGCTAAGAACCGTCTGTAACTCCAATTCCAGGAGAACTCCAGTTCCAGGGGAATCCGAGACCCTCTTCTGACCTCCGCGGCATTGCACGACATGGGTGCACAGACCTGCATGCAGACAATACATTCATACACATACAAAAATAAATAATTTAAAAAAAAAAAAAAATTAAAAAAAAAAAAAAAAAAAAAGAAAAATGGTAGCAATGGAGATCCATATAGGGGAAACCCTCCGTAGAGACTGGAACCTGGAGCTCGGGAGCTTCTCATCTTATACTTTTTTATAGTTTTTATTTTATGCATGTGTGTGAGTATGTGTGTGAGTATGCATGTGCGTGGTACACATGTGGAGGTCAAAGGACAACTTGCAAGAATTGGTTTTCTCCTTCTGCCCTGTGGCTCCCAAAGATCAAACTCAGGTTGTCAGGCTTGTGGGCAGACACCTTTACCTGCTGAGTCATCTTCGGCAGACACCTTTACCTGCTAAGTCATCTTCGGCAGACACCTTTACCTGCTGATCCATCTTGCCAGCCAGACATTATTCTTTTCAAAGATTAGAAAAATGATTGAATCTTGTACCCGACAGGAAGAAACAGGTCTTTGGCTTTCGGAGGGAGCGCATTGTACACTTAGTATTCCAGCCGTGACCCTGGGAATGTGAAAGCAGCTGGCTCAGACGGAGGCGTCCAGGCATAGCAGTGCTGTCAAGCCTGCATCTGGCCTGCAACACACAGAACATCAGCAGTGAAAAGCTGCATATGTGGAAGAATCAGAATGGCCATGCCTACTGTAGAGGAAGGCTGCAGCAACCTCGGCAGAGGATTAGAGTTTTCTTGTTTCCTTTCTGTTGTTGTTGTTGCTGCTGCTGCTGTTATTGTTATGAGATCTCACTATGCAGCTCAGGCTGGTCTTGAAATTGGGGCAATTCTTCTGCTTTACATTCTCATGCCATTGGGGCTGACCATGAATCTAAGCTCCTTTCCAGGGCTGAAACTCTCAGCCCAGGAGGTCCTCACAAACACTGAAGCCAAAGCGGCAGAGCAATGGAAAGGGAAGTGCAGGCGTTCTGCTTTGGGCACCAACAGGCCTCCTGGCTCAGGACTTAGCAGGAAACATGGGCCTGGATCACGCCACTGCCTCTGCACCGCTGGCTCATGTCAGTGGCCAGGAATGCGTCCTCCACCAGAGGGTCCTCCACCACGAGTTATGGGAACATGACCTTCTGTCATGGAGAGGCCAACAGGACACACGGGTAGAAGCCAAAACCAGTGGCAGAAGTGTCTCAGACCTTTCTAGAAAGGCAGCGGCAAAGGAAACCCTCCCAGGGGAGTGAGGTTCAGACTACACACTCAGCGAGTAAGCACTGAAGCAGTTAACTCAGATGGCTGAGTCCACCTATCAGATAAAGGTAACTTACAGGAAAACATTGATCAGATTCATGTTCACAAAGAACTAAATTAGACGGCACGCTGAGAATTAAACACGTTTGTAAAGCAGGTTCAAACAACTGAAAAATAAAGCTGATGGGGCAGGAGTGATGACTCGTGATAAAGAGCACTGCTCCTCCAGAGGACCCCAGTTTGGTTCCCAGCGTGCAGGTCATGTGAATCACAGCCACTTGTAAGGACAGTGCAGAGGGGTCCTCGCCCTATTCTGGCCTCTATGCACGCTGCAGTCATGTGCATACACACACACACACACACACACACACACACACACACACTTTTTTTAAAGTAAGACAATAAAGTTCATGATTAAAACTGTAGAGTTTATGAGCTGTGCCTGAATTTAACTCAGCAAGACTGACATGGCGAGGTGCATGATACAGATACAACCACCCTTTGTTATTCAGAACTTACTCATAATATAGTTTTCCTTTTGTGCTTATTCACCATATTCTCTCTTTCAGTTTTGATGCTGTTGAGTGAAAATGACTCGAAAGTAAAGTAAGCTTCCAAGTCTGCTGACCACAAGGATCAAGACGATAATATCTCTGGAAATCAAAACTTAAGTTAGTCCAGGATGGAAAAGTCTTTGAATGGTTTTCAACTTCTGTTTTCTATAAAACTATATTTTGACTTGGGCTTCTAGAAAAGGATCAGTTTCATATAGATGACAAAAGTAATAAACATGTCTTCTCACTTATTACAAAATTCCTTGGAATACAAATGTGTATTCTACATGCAATAGCATGCACTTAATTTTCAGTACAATCTTTTTATTCTACTGACACATGGCTATTTGGATTTTGATATAAAATAAATCCAGCACCAGAAATATATTATATATAGAAAGAGCAAAATCAATTACATTGTGTTATTGTTGATGTTAATGTTAACCAGTAGTATAAACTTACAGAGATATTCATTTCTGATATTACAAACATTTGGGGTTATTGGCTACTCTTTTGTTACTTAGAAATGACCTCTCTGCCAATTGTGTATGATTTCTTTAGAATCAAAGGCCAGGTTTTTTCAAGTTTCCTGTATCCTTTTATTGGAACCACAATTGTTTATACTTTGAAATTATTATGTCCTTTAATACCTATATTACCCTTCATCTGAACCATTATCACTATTTACAAATGAACAACCTCAGGGCTCTGTTAAGGATTAGAATGGAGACTTGGACTCAGACTTGCTTTTAAAACCCACTTAGTTTTCTATTTATCATACACAGCATCCTCTCAGAACTGACAGTGGACCACAAAGCAGCTCCTCTCCCTCCTGTTCTTCCTTCTTTCCTTCCCACCCTCCCTTTCCTCATTCCTTCCTTTTCCCCTTCCTTCTGTCCTTCCTTCATCTAGCCTCCCTTTCTCCCTCCTTCCCTTCATTTCTCATCTCCCTCTCACCTCCTTCCTTCCCTGCCTTCCTCGAGTTGAAGAGCTGCTTGTCCACAGACCCAATTAAGATTGGAAAACAGATGGTGAGATTCTGATGAGCTCACCACCTGTGTCCAATGTCTAACCTGTGGTCCTGGGTGTGCAGTGAGACAGTCCTGTCACATATCCAACTTTAGGTACTCTGCAAGAACAAAGCTGTTCTAATTTCTGTATCTACTGCTTATAGTTTTCATTTAATAATTATAGCAAAATATCATTAGACTATAAATGGTTCTGTGATAAGAACTCAGCGAGTGTGCTGCTCAGCACAGGTTTCTCTGAGGACCAAACAGCAAGAGTCACTAGGATGGCTGATTTGCATCCTACTTGATGAAAGCACTAAGGAATAAAGTTCACCTACAATGGCAAGAGGAGACATGGTGTTACCCAATCAGGGACAGGCGTGAGTTCTGGCAGCCCTACCCATCCTCAAGCCAATTAAATAGACAGTGACGAAGGACAAAGAAGGGAGATTACTCAATGTGGCCACATTGCAAAAAGAAACAAAGGGCCTTTGACCCCATCACTTTTGGGGTCCCGACCTGAGGTTTAAGTCTAATCAGAGGGCAAGAGGCATGCACAGCTAAACAGTGCTGGCTGAGGTGTGGTCCTGCTCATTGTCATTGTCTGGGCTCCAGCCTGTCCTAGAAGGTGGTCTGATGAGTTGTCAGAACGCTTCCTGGGAGACCGGCTCGCCCTCTGGTTGGCACCAGTATTCAGCTTGTTCCCTCTCCCAGCAGACGAGGAGGGAAATTATAATTTCTTGAGGTCCATTGTCTTAACAATTGTACAGCAGAAAGGAAGGACGCAACAGTACCCTCCATCCCAGCAAGCTGGTTAGAATGTTGCCTATTAGAGCCCCTGCCTTCTCAGCCAGTGCCCTCCCCTGACAGCACAGTGAGTTTGAAAGGAGTAACCTTTTTAATGTAAGTTTCAGAACAATAAAGAGTATTGCCATCAAAGACTTAATTGTCAGAACAATTCCAAGATTTATAATCTTAGAAGAGAAGTTTTAGCTTGGCAATGGAATTAGTGCTCTGTTCTGAATAAAAGCTTGAATACATGCACCTTAAGTGACCACAGGAAGATTCAATTATTTTTCTGGCCAGACAGTGAAGAGTTTCTCTGTGACTTATTGGTGATTTGGGAAATTGTTATAAATAATTTCTTACTTGTCTTCTGGGGTTTCATCTTGTTTGTTTCAAGAGAGACAATGAGATTTTTCTTCACAACGATCCAAAGACTACTGCAACTAATTTCCTTAAGAAAGGAAGAGCCCTGTGCCATTGGAACAAAATCAAATAGTTATTTGTTGGTGCCATTGTTTCCATTGAAATCAGTGTCAGGACTGTGATTAGATGCTAGAGAAGATGATGTCTACACCAGAAACACCATGAGCATCACAACCTGAGCGAGGTAGACCCCTGGACACTTCTGGAACTCAGGTAACAATCTTTAGAGCCACCCCTGAACTTCCTTTTTAGTAACATTTAGTAGATGTTTCTAGCAACTGTCCCCAAATATCTAGCATTGAGGTCTTAAGCACACAAAGTTGAAGATAGTGAGATACAGATTCCTTGGGTCATAATCTTCCACAAAGTTCCATCTCTTTGAGAAAATATGTGACTTCAAAACTATTGTAACTTGTCTATATTTTGTGTGTGTGTGTGTGTGTGTGTGTGTGTGTGTGTGTATTGGGTCATTCATGTGTGTGCAGGCATGTGCGTGTTTGTGTGTGTGTGTGCAGATGGATGTGCACAAGGTGTGCATATGGGAACTCCAAGTCAACCTTGGTGTTGTTCCTCAGAAACCGTCCACTTCGGTTTTTAAAGATGGTCTCTTACTGTGGCCTAGGGCTCCTGGACTCTGCTAGACTCACTGGACAGTGAGCCCCAGAGATCTTCCTCTCTGCACCTCCTCAGCACTGGGATTACAAGTTCTTGTCTCCACATTTAGCCCTTTTATGTGGATCAAACTGAGCTATCTCCCCAATTCCAGAATATTTCTAAAGGAGGATATCTTTGTCAGTTAAAGCCTTCTCAATATGACTAGAAGTACTATTTTTTTTACTTAATTTTATTTATTTCTGTTTGTGTATGAATGTACTGTCTGCATGCAGGTTTGTGCACCCGTGTCGTGCAATGCCGCGGAGGTCAGAAGAGGGTGTTGGATTCCCCTGGAACTGGAGTTCTCCTGGAATTAGTTTCAGATGGTTTTCGGCCGCCATGTGGGTGCTGGGGATCGAACCTGGGTCCTCTGCAAGAGCGGTCGGTGCTCTTAACTGCTAGGCCATCTCTCCAGCCCCCGACTAGAAGTACTATTAACAGAAGCTATAAAAGATTCAGTTTGGTGACTGATGGTTATTAGTAATAGACTCATTGTCTTACAGTGAGTGGTCCTCTATTTGCCCTTGCTGAGCTTGAGATGGAAGCTTGTATGAGTCTGACCCAAGCTTTCAGATGTTGTGTAAGAACTGTGTAGATGGTAAGGGCAACAGCCAGTGAACAAGGCTGAACAGGGTCCCTGTCCTCCCAATCAGCCAGAGATCACATCTCAGGGTTACAACAAGGTCCTGCTTCTGGTCAAGAACATCTGAAGATTCTGGCTGGGAAGATGGCTCAACCATCAAGTGCTTGTCTTGCAGGCATGAGGACCCAAGTTTGATCCATGATCCATGGTACCTACGTAAATAACGGAGCTGTGGGCATAGTGGTGGTGTGCAATGTGAATCTCAGCACTGGAGAGGTAGAGACTGGCAGTCACCCTCGCCTCTGTGGTGAGTTACAAGCCAGTGATAGACCTTGTCTCAGAAAAGGATAAAGAGCAGATGATGACTGAGTAAAGGATATTCTGGCTATAGAAGCATGTACACACACACACACACACACACACACACACACACACACACACACATACATGCCAGAACATCTACAGGTGGATGAGGATTATTTTCAGGGAACAGACCTACCTCACAGTATTTTTTCTTTTGTTGTTGCAAGAGTAGCTTTCACTGATGTTCTGAGTGCATAAGGATGGATTCTTGCAAGAATAATTGTGGATAAAAAGCTTTCATAATATCAGGCCAGGAAATCTGAGCCTGACACTATAGAAAGGGGCATGTTCAGGATGACTGAGTAAGTATAAAACCTATCTGAGGACACTCTTAATGGCTTTTGATTATATGCCCTCTGGAGCTTTAGCAGAGCTGTTTCTTCCCTGATAACCCTGGGGTGAATTCCGAAAGTGTGGTCCCTTCATTCTTATACTTATTACTTATAACAAAGAAATGGCTCTGCAAGCCTTCGGCATCTGCTGACCTAAGCAAAAGGAGGGTTTGCTCCTGTCAGCTGAGGGATTCACAGCTGGGACTGGGTTTGCTGAGTTGTGTATGCATGTATGTTATTTATTCATTTTCATCAAGGTTAATGTTTTGGTATGCTTTGGTATTTGAGTTATTTTAAAATCAGCAGAGTTTGGACTATAGTTAGTCCAATAAAGCATTGTCTCATTCTGAAGTCCCTAGGAGGAAATGATAGACGTCTGGGATATAATTTAGCAAGTGCGGCGAGGCTGAAGATTCTAAGTACACCTTCAAAACTCAGACACCAGAATGCAGAACATGAGTCTGTATGGTATGCTCAGCCTCAAGGCTCAGGGAACATTGTTGAAGACAGAGTGGAAAGATTCTAAGAGTCAGAGTCTGGGAGGATGGGAGTGAAACTGTCTTCTGGACAGCACAGGATCTTAGTGCTCCTGAGGTGATAGCAACTGTGACTGCCTAAGTCTTGCACA
This sequence comes from Rhizomys pruinosus, assembly GCA_009823505.1. Lineage (NCBI taxonomy): Eukaryota > Metazoa > Chordata > Mammalia > Rodentia > Spalacidae > Rhizomys > Rhizomys pruinosus. The sequence goes on along the minus strand of VZQC01000883.1, from coordinate 2,190,194 downwards.
AGAACAAACCAGTCAACACTCCAGCATGGATGGGAGTGGCTCTCCAGTGCTCACCCCTAGCTGAGTCACTGTTGATAGCTAATGGCTGTTGGTGGAGGGAGGGCAAGTCAGTTTCTTTCAAGGTGCAGGCCCTAGTAGGTTATCTATACTCCAGTGGATGGTCCCACATTGTCCCTATGTGGACAGCACAAACGGACATAGTAGGTTAGAATCTCTCTATAGACAGAAAGATAGAAAGATGATAGATAGATAGATAGATAGATAGATAGATAGATAGATAGATAGATAATTAGTCAGGGTTCTCTGAAGAAACAGAATCAACAGGACGAATATATAGCTATATACAATTTATTGATTTGCTCACATGACAGAGCTCAAGGAGTCCAACAATAGCCTGTGCCACACTGGAGAGTCTCAGAATTCAGGGAACTGCTCAGTCCGAAAGGCTGGATGTCTCAGTAGTCCCAATCTGGTGCTGAAGGCTGGATTGATTCCAGGAGATCTGCCGGTCTCAGTACAAGCTGTGATCTGAAGGGCTGATCACAACAGCAAGACAAACTCACAGTAAGAGAGAGGCAAGCTGCAGGAAAAAAAGGACCAGCTCCCTCTGCCATGGCCTTTTATACTGCCTGCCTGCCGGGAGAAAGTAACACCCACATTTGGGGTGGGCCATCTGGGTTGAGGTAGTCCAATCTGAAGATCCTTTTTTTCTTATTTGTTCCTTAGTCCAGTCAAGTTGACACCCAGGATTAGCCATCATAGATAGATAGATAGATAGATAGATAGATAGATAGATAGATGGAAGATAGGTAGATAGATAGATGATAGATTAGATAGATGATAGATCATAGAGAGATATAGAGATAGATAATAGATGATAGAGAGATATAGAGATGGATAGATTATAGAAATAGGTAGATGATAGATAGATGATAGATAGATAGATAGATAGATAGATAGATAGATAGATAGATAGAAGTTAGATAGGTAGATAGGAAGCTGGGAGGGGAGGAGGTGGATCCAAGCTGAGCTGGAGGATGGCGTGGGTCCATACTCATTGTATGCATGTATGAAATTATCAAAGAATTAATAAAAAGTATTATGTTGACAAAATCAGCCTGGACAGCTCACCTCTGAACAAGTTCAGTTTCTGTTCATTCGTTCTGTGCAAGTAACAAGGAGAAAACAGACTGAGGACAGGAGCTGGCATTGGAAACTCCATGTACCCTTGATTCCAAAGTCAAAGATGTCTTAGCTTGCCAGGAAAATTTCCATGCAAGTATTGTCGCCTATTGAAGTGGCCCCTGGAATTTGAAGTGTGTCTCTGATGTTAAGCCAGCACCCCATTTTTGATAGTAATAAGTGTGCAGATGCTGAGTTTCATTAAGTAGAAATTGGGAGATGTTGAAGTACTTGTACACATTTAATAGTATTTTAACTGGCATAGCTTAGGGCCTGAAATATGTTGTTTTTCAGTACAAAAATGAATTGCCCTGTCTAAATGTTTTAAAAACTGAATTCAATGAAATCTGCCTGGAGTAATTCTCCCACAGTCTGAGCCTGGCATGCATCCTTCGCTTTTTCTTCATGTTGAAAGATTTATATTTCATTGGGAGGTGCGTAGCACATACAGTGGGCCTGTAAGCGCTACTGTCTCCTCACTGGAGGAGTCAGCAGCGGTGGGCATTCTCTGTGGAGGAGCTGTTTCCCCTAGTCATCTGCCATCTCTGGGCTTCTGCTCAATCCTGAGTCTTTAGGAATACTAATTTCAGTCTCCCAGCTACAACTCAACTCAAATTGTTTCTTACAAACATTCAAATCAAAAAGAAGAAAGTAAGAGAAACTGGCTCCTTTTTCTGCAGCAGCATAACTGAAAAATTCAATAATCATTCCTTCTATTTCCTGAGTCTTAGCACTTTCATTGATTTGTTATTAAATCCTTTATGAGCTCTTAGGGACGGAATAAATAAACCGAGCTCTTCTGCCACCTTGCAAAGGACACTTTACTTCCAGTCTTTAAATGTCTGTGGGTTGCCTCTCCACACAGAGGTCCTCTGGCAGTAGACTGCATCCAGGGAGGGTCTTACACTTCAGCTCTTTCAATACTGATGTTATCCACCTGCAGTCAGAGGCAGATGACTGAGGATCCAGTCCCACACCTTCCCCCATCCCCTCAGATGTCTCTGAAAAGATATAGGTTGGAGCCTGTACCTCTGACTATTGAGTGAGGTGGGCAGTCATGGGGTTCCTAGCCACGCCTCTCCCAGCCTGGCTAATTTGTTGCTCACAGAACTCTGGGAAACAATCAATATATTGATTTATGATGAAGGACACAGAAGAACAACCAGATGAAAGTCATGCTTACCAGAAGGGCCTCTTTCACTCCCTCCCAGAGAGCGGCTGTCCAGAGCCGACCCCCCCCCTCCACATTGTGTCAGGCCAGTGATCCTTGATGCATCGCTGCCTCCAATGTCTCTCCTACCCTGGAGGTACGGAGGTGGACCTGAAGGTGCCAGCCCTCCAAAACCCCTGGTTAGCCCCTGGCAGCAGCCTCAGCCCCAGACACACCATCCTCACTGATAATCATGTCATTACAGTAAAAGATATTTTTTCCCCTTGGAAATATCAAAAGATTTCAAAAATGTGTGTCAGGGATTACAAAAACCTTAGAAGCTTTGTGCCAGGAAGTTAGATCAAAGAATGATCTAATATTTATATTAAAATAAAAGATTCTCCTAGTACAGTCTCAACATTGGTCTGAGGACCACTGACTCTGGGACTTGAGGTGGAGATCAAATATCGTACACAAGAGTGTCATATAAACCCACATTTATTTATTTTTTTTTTAATTTTTATTGATGGTTTGTGCATTTTATACATCATTTTCCAATTCAGATCAGGCATATTTCCCTTTCCCTTCCCCCCCACCCCCACCCCATCCCAGATCATGTATTCTGCCATAACTGTCCTGCATCTTTCAGGTTTATTTTTTTTCATTTTTTAGCTATAAGTGATAATCCATGAGTATAAGCATCCTTCGTGCAAAACCAATGTATAGACTGTTGTGCCCAAACCCCCACAGTCCCACCATTCAGTGGAGGTTGACAGGTTGTTTGTTCAATCAAGTTGATCAAATGAGTGTCCAGACTACATCGCTGTAGTTTCACCGTTCACCCCAATCGCAGCCTTTACATTCTACCACGCCCCCTCTTCCGCAGATTGTTCCCTAGGCTTAGAAAAGGGGCACAGGTGGATGAGAAGTAAAACTGTCCTCTCTCTCTGGAGCTGTTGACTTGGATTCTGGTCAATTCTGGCTGTTTCCTTTCATGGGCTGACAGTTTGTTCAGGAGTAACCTTTCGATCCTACTAATGAAGCACAAGCAATTAGATATATAGGTATTTAAGCAGCACTAATAGTTATGGTAGGTTACTTTGGCATAGACACATATGTTTGGATGATATGTTAATTCATGAATTACATTTTTACCCCCTGATAAATATAACAGGGTCTTACTGTGGCTTATGACATCTCCTAACCTGTAGAGGATGTAGGCTTGTGGCATCAGCCATGGGTTATTCCTCCAAGGAGAGAGCCAACAGCCAATTAGATTTGGGATATACAGGCACATGGCTGCCTCTGCTGCACAGTATTTCCAGGCAGGTGAAGTGTAGCTGGTGCTGATGGTGGAGTCTTGCTTGACTCAGGGAGACCCGTATTTGCTTTATTGGTTTAGTGGCCTTTGGGAACACTCTCTGGCATTCCAGAGGCCATCTGTACCCTTGCATGTGCGGTCTCAATACATCCCTCCCATGTTAACGTCAGGTCTTCGGCAGCAGGGTCTTATCGCCTCTCCTCCTGCAGGTATCCCAACTTAGGGGCAAGGAGCCCTTACCTTTTGTGGGGCCTTGGATCCCCTGGCCAACATCCCCCTGGTAGAACAATCCATTGCTGATGTCAGAGCTCCTGCATTAATATACTTTGCCTAAGTGCATAGCCCAAGGACTTTAGTATTATATTTGGTTCTGAACAGAGTATAATCCTTTTCACAGTTCTTATGTCTATTAGTCAATTAAAGAAGGCATTTTTACCGGTTTTATAAGAGATTACCTCTATAATAGTTGTCTCCAAACCCACATTTAATTGCATGCCTTTGCTCTTCCATATTTAATTGCCAAGAAACAAAAATATGCTTGCGTTTAGGTATAGGAAGAGGCTTTTACAATCACTAGTCACTTGTTTATATTTATTTTACATGTGTTTCATCTTCACACTTTATATAAGATGTTCTAGTTATCCGTGTTTTAATACTAAATCCTCCCAGAATTAGAAGCTTAAATGGTTCACAATTCCCTAGCTGGCTCAGCAGGGTGGGTCTCACTAGGGCACCTCATAGAATATACACAGGTGGTTGGCGCCCTCTGCTGGCCTAGGCTGGTTCTGCAGTGAACATCCACTTTGATCTCCAAAGCCGAGCACAGCAGAGATGATGGAACTGTAGGGGCTGACCAGGCATCTTCATCCATGAAATCCCTCTACGCAGCTGCCTAAGCTTCCTCAGGCCTGGTTTTTGCGTGGTCACTTGTCATTAGAATTATTCACGTAACTCTGTTCTTGTCACTTGGCCTTTGCCTAAGAATAAGGTACCATTTTTCCCCCAAACTGTATGAGGAGAGAGAGAAGGTGTAGTAAAAGGTAGGGGCAAAAGGAGCGGGGAGAAGAGAAGGAAATGGGATAGTAGAAGGCACAGGAGGGTGAGGGAGGGAGGGGATGGGAGGGAGAGCAGACAATGAAAGAGGGTAGAAAAGAGAAGGAGAGGAGGACGAGTAGGGGGAAAAGAAAGGGAAAGAGATGGAGGAAGAGGGAGAGGAGAGGAGAGGAGAAGAGAGGAGAAGGGGTAGGGGAGAGGGGAGGGGAGGGAAGGGAAGGAGGGGGAGGGGAGGAGGCAGTGGAGAAGGAGAGAGATGGAGAAGAAGAGGGAGGGTGGGAGAAGAGTTAGGAGGAAGAAGGAGGGGAAGGGAGAGGAAGAGTGCTCTGAATCCAGGTTGTAATGAAGCCCATCCTAGATGATACTGGAAACTGATTCATCAAGAGAGTTATTTCCCTGCAGTCTATGAATAAAAACCAGTTCCATATCCTTAAACCTTCTTTCCACCAAGTCAGTCAATTACCTTCACAATCTTCAATTTGATTTGTATAAAAGAAATACAACTTGTCCAGATGTTATCAACCATAAATTGAAGAAGTGAATGAAAATAATCCCATTGAAATTATAGAACCCAAATTATGAACTCTGTTTAATGACCTAAGTAGATGTAACATTTTTTGGAGGCAGGGTCCAAAGTAGTCCAGGCTGACCTCAAACTCACTATGTAGCTATGGATGACCATGAGTTTATGATCCTCCTGCCTCTACATCCCAAGTACTATGATTATAGGCATGCACTGCCCAGCCTGTTTATGTGATGCCAGGAACTGAACTCAAGACGGTGCTCATGCCAGATAAACACTCTACCAGCTGAGCTCTGTCTCAACTCAAAGTGTCATTTTAACAATAATCAGTTTTTAATTTTTACATTTAGAACATATTTTTCAAGAATACATTGCATCTAACTAATCGATTGTATTCCTACTTGCACAGCTAATTTACAGAGTTCCTTGGCATGCATGGCTCTCTGCGAGAGCAACAGATGCTGGGGTCAACAGCCGCAGTCTTGGCACAGACAGGGACAAACACTGAGAAAGGCTCCGTCCCATCCCTGGGCTTTAAGGCTACCTACTGCCCAGGTAAACTCAACTCACCACAGGTTAGAATTTGGGTGTTGATTTTATTCTTTAATGAATGCTGGGCACTGGCACGAATCCCTTCTTGGAGAAGTGCAACATCCTCTAAAAATGTGTCAAATACTGAATGGTGAATAGCTCAGCAAACATATTCATTCATCACTATGGGCTGAAAGCATCAGGTTTCTGATAACCAGTGTAAGTAGTATAAGCAGTTATTTGAAGATCATCAAGCAGACTTTCAATAGGTGCCTCTGAGCTTCTATTCAAACATACTGTACCTTTGAAAGAATGAAAACTCTGGAAGCTGTTTGTATGCTTCTGGGTCCTTTGACTGGGACCTGGCTCAGACAATCAGAGTACTAGCTGCTCTTGCAGAGGACCTGGGTTCAGTTCCCAGCACTCACAACCACCTGTAACTCCAGCTCCTTAAGGTCTGACTCCGTCTTCTGGTTTCTTCAAGTACCAGGTGTGTACATGATACACATACATACAAGCAGGCACTCATGCAAACACATAAAATAAAAATAAATCACCATGAGAGAGTAAAGGACCCATCTCCAGGACAGAACAGAGAGTAAAAGACCAGGCTTCTGGATGGAGGGGAAAAAAGGAATAAATAAATAAATAAATAAATAAATAAATAAATAAATAAATAAAAAGTAACCATTAAAAACTGGCCACAATAGTACAAAATATGAAAGAAAATAACATCAATTATTATACTGAGTGCAGATGAACTCAACTATTTTTGATATTAAAATATAAATGATATAAACATACCTCATAGGAAAGCCAGTTACAGAAAAAAATCATGATTACAAAATTAAAGACTAGGACTTTTTTGTTTTGTGTTACTGGTTCAGGAAGATGGTAAATAGCATTTTGATAGACAACATGAAATTAAAACAGGCAAGCAATAGAGTTTCCTCCAAAGGACCATTCAAGTTAATGTCAAACTTATATTAAGTGAGAGTTGAAGCCAGATAGCCCATATGATGCTACTCCTTAAAATAGATTTCCATGCTGGCTCTGGATTCTCAGATTTGATTTGTTTGTCCTAAATTTTGACTTTTTAAATTTTAAGCTATCTTGTTAAAGATATAAAAATATTACATTTGCCTAATTCTGCACATCTCTGTTGAATGCATGCTATGTGTGTACTAAATTATTTTGGGTGACTTAGACTTTCAACACCATGAAATGTGCCTGTGAGCCTTGCCTGAAAGTTAAGATCTACCCCAAAGAAAGGTTTTTCTGGAGGTCAGTCAGCCCCAGAAGTACGTGGTGGTCAGGCAGGAACTGAAACAGTTACCTTTTATGGAGGTGGAAGGAAACCCTTTTCTCTTTCAGAGATTTTGTCTCTTCGGACTGAATATTAAGGAAGTTGTCTTCTCAGGCTGGGGAGATGGCTCAGTAGGTAAAATGAGAGCCATGTCGGATCCCCAGAACCCATGGAAAGCTGGATGCAGTCGCCCATTCTACTTCCAGGACTCCAATAGGAGATAGGAGGCAGAGACAAGAGACTTCCTGGAGGCTTGCGAGCTCAACAGCCTGGAGCGCACAGAAACAGACGAGAATCCATGTTGGAAATGGACGAAAGAACAGACCCAAACGGAAGTTTGTCCTCTGACCTCCGCACACATTGGTACTCAAGAACGTGAACACACACACACACACACACACACACACACACACACACACACTATGATCCTCTCAAAGGACAAGAAGCAGTGCATTCTGAAAGTCAGGCATAGTCCATGATCCTGATCTCAGGTCAGAAAGCTGAGACAGGAGGCTCGGGGTTGCCCAGTGGGACCCCATCTGATAAAGGAAAATTTCAGTTTCAGAATGTGGTAACATGCTAATTTAAGGCAGATTATCAGGTCTGAGCATGGGCCAGAGGACCAAACCAGTAAGCAGCATTCCCCTATGGCCTGTGTTTCAGGTCCTGCCTCCAGGTTCCTGCCCTGAACTACCTTGGGCTCCCTCAGTGAGGAACTGTGATCTGGGAGATGTAAACCAAACAAACCCTTTCCTCCCCAAGTTGGTATCGGTCAGAGTGTTTTGTCACAAAAATTGAAGGGAAGCTAGAACAGTATAGAAAAATTCTTAAAAGACAATGCAAAACTGATTTAGAGGAACAATATTAAAAGTAAATTGTGGTCATTATCATCAGGAGGAATCCTACTACGTTCCTTGGCCCACAGCCCGATCTGTGCCCTTCCACACAACCTGCAGGTGTTCCGTGATGTCTCCCAGCTGCCTCTGCTACTCTTCCAGGACTTTATTACAGTTCACATGAGAAGCTCACCCTTCCCTCCCCAAATCCAGACTCTAAAAGTCAATTGGACTTGTCAGTAAAACTCTCTCTCTCTCTCTCTCTCTCTCTCTCTCTCTCTCTCTCTCTCTCTCTCTCTCTCTCCTGTTGATATTTCACTTTTCTCAGTCTTGCCGCTTTCTTTGACTCAAAGCCTCATGGGCTGTTGTGGGAGGAAAGAGCTCTGAGGGAATTGTGCTCAGCTGTACTAGAGTCCTGTTGTAAGCCTGGTGGGGATGGGGCAGCAGAGAATGGCGCAAAACCTCCTCCGGGAGCCACTGTCCAACTGCTATTTTGTCATTTGGCATGTAAGATAAAGTCTCACTATGAAGAAGGTGGCTTGCACGCATCCTTGTTAGAACTGTTTGATCAGGCAGTTTTAAAATATTTGTAATTTTAACAAGTAACCAGCTTTCTTCAATCTCCTTTTCTAAACTTGTCTCATACCAGTCACTTCCAGTTGATAGTTGCAGACATAAAGTTCCATCCTCCTCAGAGTGGAATGCTGGTCACTGATAGTTGAGAAAACAGACCTTATCAATATGACCTCAAAGAGTTTCAAGTGGGACAGGAACTCCTATTGGCTGACTACATGGTTCTAACAGCCAGGGCTACAATTGTTTCTTTTGTTTTCTGAAGCTCATGCAAAATTTGATATTCACAGCTGCTGGGCAAGGGTTTTGCTGAGAAGCAATCTGACCACAGAAAACAGAGCTGCCTGACATGGGATTATTGCAGGATCACGAATAGCATCGCTGCGGAGTTTCAAGTCCAAGTGCTAAAGGCAAGTCTCCAGGGCCCAGGTGGGCTATAGGGTTTCAGGGAGCCCGCCAGACTTCTGTCTGCACACATCGCTTGATAAGCATCTAGGAATTCTTGCTCCTGGAGTCTGGGAGGGAGGATCGAAGCTTGTGTGGGTTTGGATACTTTTGTGATCTTTTCTTTTTATTCTTCATATAACTAACCTGAAGCAGAACATTGATAGCGCATGTTTGCTTGATGAGAAAAATAGATCAGACATTTGTGATATAAATAAATCAAGACTGTAAAGGTTCCCAGGAAATGCATGTATTTCCAGTGGGATAAATGGATCTGAACTACGTTCACTGAAAAATGAATCTCTTCTTTCCTGCCAGGATTGTTGTCACCATCCTGGCAGGAAAGAAGAGATTCTGAAGAGAATCTCACTTCTGAAGAGATTCTGAAGAGATTCTGAAGAGATTCTGAAGAGAATCTCACAAAGAAGAGATTCTGAAGAGATTCTGAAGAGAATCTCACTTGTCTCCCCCTCTTTGTCTCTCAGACTATTTAAGCAATGGACCCTGAGACATTGGAATGTCCACACCAATTGTATTCCGGGAAGAGGAAGAGGCAGAACCTTGGTGCCAGCCCGAAGGGAGCTTCTCTCCTGCAAAGAGACCACACTGTTCTGAAAACATGTCAGACCACCTTGGAGAGAGTAGAGCCGGACAGTGATGATGGGTGGGCCACAGCTTGACTAGGCTCCTTAGCTGTGCATGGCTCGTGCCCTCTGTTTAGAGCTGAGGCTGGATTTGGGTGGTCACAGAACCTCTTTGCTCCTTTTCCCATAGTGGCAACACTGAGTAAATCTTTTTTCTGCTTTTCACTATCAATTGTGTCTTTAATGGGCTTATTGAAGATGGATGACTTGTTAGGGCCTCCAGAGCTGAGGTTTTGACCCTGAATAATGCACTAATAACACGAACATAAAGCAAGACCATGATTTAGAAAAATATTTTCTACACTGTTATTTTAATTGTGTCTGTACATATTTGTATATTCATTAAAATAATAAAAGATATTTGAGAAAACATCCTTGTCCCACAAAAGGTGAAAAGTGAAGCTATATAATAACTGAGGATGTTGCATTTTTGTGTTAAAATATGAATTCTGGTCTGGCATGATGGTGCATGGCCTTAATTCCAGCACTCAGGAGCCAGAGGCAGGTAGACCTCCGTGAGATGGAGGCCAGCTTGGTCTACGTAGTGAGTTCCAGGACAGCTGGGGCTCTAGGGAAATCTAACCTAAAAAGCAAACAAAAACCCAACCTATCAAACAAAAAGAATTAGAACAGTTTGGGGAATGCACTTATCTCTGCATGTATTCTTATTTATTGTACAAATTCTAATTACTGTGAATCTGGAAACATGCTTAAAACCATCAGCACTATTTAAAACATTACATCTTTCCAAATTTAAAAGGACAAATACATACATAAAATTCCTTCTACTACTGTCCTTTGGGATATTTCTGGATGTGTGCTGTTTTCTTGTTGTCCTGTGGTGTCCTCTGCTTTGGGGAGATAGTTTACTTCCTCACTACTTACTGTGTTTGTCTTTGTGTTGCTAACACAGAGGTGTCCCAGCATTGCAACAACTGTTTCCACATGCTTCTCAACAAGAGTTACATGTATGTTTTATGTCTTTACAGTTGTCCCAATATAGGCATGCCACACGATGTTTCTTTTTAACAATAGCCTGTACCCGTGTGGTTAGGAGAGTGAACGCTGGAGAAAGCATCATCAGAATTAATATATGTTCTACTTTTCTATTCAATTGCTGTGACAAAACACACTGACAACTACCAACTTGGAAAGAAAAGGGTTTATTCAGGTCACATATCCTGGGTTATCACTCAGGGAGCACAAGGCAGGAACTCAGGGCAGGAACCTGGAGACAGGAGCTGAGGCACAGCCATGGAAGAATGCTTCTTACTGGCTTGCTCCTCTGGCCAACTCTCAGCCTGCTTTCTTATACCATACACAACAACCTGCCCAGGGGTGGCTGGGCCCTTCCACATTGCTCAACAATAAAGATAATACTCCACAGACAAGGCCACAGGCCAGTCCAATGGAGCCAATCCCCCAATTGGGGCTCCCTCAACCCAGGTGTGTCAAGTTGATACTAAAGGTATCTACCACAATATATAAAAAGTTGGCCAGACATGGTGGGGCAGGCTGTTAATCCCGGGACTTGGGAGACAGAGCCAGGTAGCTACCTGTGAGATCAAGTTCTGATCTACATAATGAGGAGGAGTTAGAAGACCTTCCCTTCTTGAGCTCATGGAGCAAGCCTGTGTATGTGGCAGGGGGCCTTCTGTGCAAATGCCCTTTAAAGGTGTTGTGTCACAGTCTCCTTGGAGTTGGGGCATTCCCTGTTGGAACAGGGAAAGCCCTGCCACTCAGGAAGTACACATGTTCCATCTGCCTGGGAAGGCTGAAATTTACAAGATTCAGAAGGCCCCTTCCCGAGGTTTATAAGCATTAACAGCAACGGGGGAAGAGACTGACAGCTGAGCTTCCAGGGAGTCTTGCAGTCTCCTGAGCTGCAGGCAAGTTGCATAGAGAACCCCAGGGTGAGTAATTGACCAGGCTGGGGTAGGCTTTCAGTGACACAGCTGCTTTGAGTCATCCATGTTTTTGTTAAGTAATTCCTCACCCGGACTCCTGCTAGCAACTCCAGTAAAGTAGCTAGTAATTACACATTCTGTGGTCTAGCTCTAGTGTGTTTGTATGTGCAGTATATTAGTCACAGAGCTCACAAATCCATTTCTTTTGTTTTGCATCTCAACTCATTCTTCATTGAATGAAATGATTATGTCTGTTTTACTTGCCCCTCTGTACTCCATATTTGTAACCTGTGCTTGTCACTTCCCTGCATTGCTTTTCTTCTGTCTATGCTTGTCCCATGTTCTCTTGTTGTTCCAGATATGATCTCTGGGTTTCCTTTCACCTAGAAGATGGGATTGTTTGTGAAACTGATGTTTGGCACCACTGCCTTGTACATGCTGTGATTTAACACAACAGATGAGAAGAGTGCAGGGCACATTGCTCATGCTGGGACAAAGAGCTGTGCTCTTTTAGTCATCATTTTTACCATTTTTAATTATGATATTCATGTGTGTGCAGTACCCGTGGAGGACACCAGAGTGTGTCAGAGCCCCTGCAGCTGGAGTCACGGGCAGTTGTGAGTTGCCTGATGTTGGTGCTGGAAACTGAACTTGGATCCTCTGGAAGAGCTATGCGCACACAGAGCCTTCCCTCCAGCCCCAGGAAGTGTGCCCTTCCCTTTAGGAAGATAGCACTGGTAACTGAGGATTTCTACCTCAGAAACACTGTTTTAAAATGTTCATGAGAAAGATCATGAGAAAGAATGGTCTAAGGTACATGTTGCTGACAGCTTAGATGTTACAGCAAATGTTGGGAAATATCCTTTTGAAAACTATAATAAAAGTCTAAAATTTCTTACTGTTTTTCTAAGGAATTACTCATGCAAATTAAGTATAATATGAAGTAGTAACTTGAGAAATGACAATAAATTATTTTATATTATATACATCACTCTTGACTTTAACAAATCAGTAAAACATTAATGTGAACCCACACACACATGCATGCTAAGCACATGTTCTACTACTGAGAGACCCCTTGGCGTATATTTTATCTCTTACAAAGCTATGAAAAATAATAATTTCAAGTCATTTTATCCAAATCGATGTACATTTAAAATATTATGAATAACATTGCTTTGGTATACAAAGCTTCAGTATATGTATGCACAAAACCATTTCTACCTCATTCCACAACAGAACATGTTAAATAATATGAAAGTTTATTTTCTTTTTAATGCTTTCAATTGGAAAGTATAATTTCATCTTAGTTTCCAAAATCAGAAAATGATTTATAATAAACAAAATACTGCTAGAAGGAAGTGCAATTAATGTGTTTAAAGGGATTTTCTTTCTTTCTTTCTTTCTTTCTTTTTTTTTTTTTTTTTTTTTTTTTTTTGGTATTTTTGAGACAGGGTCTCCCTCAGGGCTTGGAGGACAGAGCATACATGGACTAGGAAGCTTTGCAGCTTTCCTGAGCCCTGAAGTCTTCTGCCTTTGACCTGGTGTTCAGTATTCTCAGATAGACCTCAGAGAATAGCAGGAGGCTAAGTTTCTGGTTTCCAAATAGGGTGAACCTGAGACTTTGTAGAGTTTTGAACACAAAATCACAACCAAACTTTGTCGGTGTTGTATGCACACACATGTAATTCTATGTACATAATTTACACACACACACACACACACACACACACACACACACACACACATAGAGGCTGTAACACTATGCTAAACCTGTGGATTTACTAAAGTTATCTCTGCACTTTTCCTCAGGTAGGCTCTTCAAGACTACGCTTGGTGTAGACTTCATAGAGTCCTTACATGAACTAAATGGCACAAAAAATCCAGAATGCTTGGAACAGTGTTTTCTACTGAGTATTCTTGAAGTTATCCTTTTTATCATTAATTTCTATTATCTTTTAGAATCCATCATTTTTGCAAAGATATTCCATTGAAAGTAAGCTTATTATCAATCTATAACTATTATGGAACACAGAGTTTGGGTGATATAAATTCTATTTGATAGACTGCTAGTTACATTTATATAGAAATCTAACATTTATATAGCAATACAATTTTACATTATTATTTCCATTTTGAGACAAAAACACCTTTTGTAAAATTACTCAAATAATTTTCTTAATTTCAAGTAGGTATAATGTGCAGGTTAAAATGTCTTCCTTGCAGTTGAAAAATTGATAATTTTTTAAAATTTATTTGGTACAGGCTGGAAATTATAAAATACATGCACAACACAACAGTGCCCCCTGGTGGTAATAATGGTGATAACAGGAAATGCATCTCTAAATTAGGAATTAGTCTATGATTTAGCATTTATACTCCTTGATGCAGAAAGTCCCCCCCCCTCACTTCCAAAAGTGAGCTTTTATACAGTGATAAGTTAATGTGCTCACCATGTAACTTAATCAGAAATTCATATTTGTAATCCTATAGTTCATAAAAAACTGTGAATGCATAGTAATCAAGTTATGTATCATCACAAGAATACTAAATTACTTTTCTTTTTTGCATTTTATTTTTTATATATATTTTGTACAAGATTATCAAATCTAGACCCATGTCCCCCACCCTATGCCCCCACCCTATGCCCCCACCCCACCAGAGCTCATGTATTCTGCCAAAAATGCTTTTCATCTCTTTCTCAGTCTTTCTCAATATTCTCCATGTGGAAGTTGACTGTTTTGAGCAGAAGTTCACTGCTTCAGTCAGTTCTTTGATGCAGTCCTTTCTGTTGTTGTTGTTGTTGTTCTTGTGGTCGTTTCCAATATGCATCACTCCCAACTGCTTGGACAAAAGCTCAAGGGGCCATGAACAAGAAATACTTACAACTAGGTAATTGGCACTAGCATCCACAGATGAGGGATTCCATTCGTCGTTTGTTTTTCTGGGACTATGTTACTTCACTCAACATGAATTCTTCTAGCTCCAGCCATTTTCCTGCAAAGCTTATGGTGTCATCTTTCTTTACTGATGCCTAGAACTCCATTGTGTAGATGTACCACATTTTCTCTATCCACTCATCAGTCGAGGGGCATTTGGGTTGGTTCCAGCTCCTTGCTATTGTGAAGAGAACTGAAATAAACATGGGCGTGCATGTATCTCTGCGGCGGGGTGAGTCTTGAGGGTACATGCCTAGGAGTGGTATGGCTGGGTCAGGTGGCAAGTTCATTCCAAGTCTTCCAAGGATTCTCCACACTGCTTTCCATAGTGGTTGCACGAATTTACATTCCCACCAACAGTGGATGAGTGTTCCCCTTTCCCCACAACCTCTCCAGCACTTGGTATCATTTGTTTTCTTGATCCTAGCCAGTCTTATTGGAGTAAGATGATATCTTAGAGTGGTTTTGATTTGCATTTCCTTAATGATTAATGATGTTGAACACTTCTTAAGATGTTTCTCAGCCATCTCTAATTCCTCACTT
>VZQC01000883.1:2142108-2160386 GCA_009823505.1 Rhizomys pruinosus | reverse complement strand
CAGGAGAACTCCAGTTCCAGGGGAATCCGACACCCTCTTCTGACCTCCGCGGCATTGCACGACACGGGTGCACAGACTTGCATGCAGACAGTACATTCATACACATACAGAAATAAATAAAATTAATAAAATAAAAAAAATTAAAAAAAAAACACTCTAAGTTATCATTTTGCTCCAATAAGATTGGCCAAGATCAAGAAAACAAAAGACACCAAATGCTGGAGAGGTTGTAGGGAAAGGGGAACACTCATCCACTGCTTGTGGGAATGTAAACTTGTACAACCATTGTGGAAAGCAGGGTGAAGAACCTGCTTTCAAAATGAGCCTGCCACCTGACCCAGTCATGGGTATACACCCACAAGACTCATCCTACTGCAAAGATACATGCACAGTTATGTTTATTGCAGCTCTTTTCACAATAGCAAAGGCTGGACCCAACCTAAATGCCCAACTGAGGACTGGATAACAAAATTGTGGTACATCTACACAATGAAGTTCTATACAGCTGTAAAGAAAGATAACATTATGAACTATGCAGGTAAATGGATGGAACTTGAAGCCATTATCTTAAGTGAAGTAATACAGTTCCAGAAAAAAAAAAAAGGTGAATGGTTTCCCTCATATGTGGATGCTGACACCAAATCCCCAGTTGTCAGGCAAACTGAGCAACTTTATTATTATATTTCTTTGTATCTGAAAGCAACTGTGCTGTCATAATGTGAATCTCTTAACAAGCTCTAGAATTGACCTACCATATATATTTAGACATTGTAAATACCATATAGGGGTAGAAGATATGTACTTATATTCTAGAATAATATAAAATTTAAAAGAAAAAAGTGAACCCCAAAACATATTTTGGAATTAACATACAGTTTATTGCCAAAAGTCATAATTTTGATACATATGTGCTGTTTAAACAGGCATAATTTGGAGTAATACAAAGGGGAGGGAAGAACAACAACATAAGGACTGGGTCAAAGAACTGACTGATACGGTTAAATTCTGCTCAAAACAACAAGCCTGTGAAGAAAAAATCCTTGGACACACTGAGAGAAAGATGCAAGACATGTATGGCAGAATGCATAAACTGGGGAGAGGGAGGGGCAGGGAGAGGGGAATGTATCCAAATTGGACTGAAAAATTATGTATGAAATATACAAAATGTCAATGAAAAAGAACATAATTTTAAAAAGAAAATGAAAACTGAGAGAAGATGAAGCACTGTATCCTGGGACAAAAGCATCCAGGGGCTGCTGCTGCTGGGCCCCAAGGAGACACCTCAGAGCGTATACACCTGGAAGGGCTTGGAGCTGAGTGTGCATGGCCAGGGACCTAAGCAAGGCAGATGTTTCTCCTCTCCCACAGGTCCAGGCTCTGCAGGAGGCACCTTGCCCTCACCTCATGGCCCGCTGCTGAGCAAACAGAGAATGCTGTCCCTCGGGCTGCAAGATCCAGGAGATTGGGCCAAGGAGAAAAAAGCGAGAAGACGAGGTGCTCTTTGCCTTTTCCTGGATTTCATTTTGTAAATTATGGGCTTTTATAAATCATGTAAAGGAGTAAATGTAACAAAATCGTTTTATGGAAGCAATGTCTTTTTGCAGGTAGAGCATGCCTGGGTGTGGCTACTCCTACAAACAGTGTTGGAAAAACCTGCTCAGGGATTTCAACGTAAAGTCTCACATGCTAGAAACCATGCTACTGCTGAGATACATTCCCAGACACTGTTCAGGTTTATTTTGACAGAGTCTGGGACTCTAAATCTCCCGAGTGCTGAGATTCCAGGTGTGCCCTTTCTCTCCTAGAAACATGAACTTTGAGGGAACCCATTTCAGCCCCTAGATGCTGCCTGGAGTGGGCTGCCAGATAAGGTAGGTGCTCCTTCACAAAACTTCAACACATCTCTCACTTACAGGGGCCACTTATTTAAACACACCTAGTACTCTACTACTACACTCAAAAAAATTAAAAAATAATTATTTAATATCTTTTAATATATAATGCCCAATGGCTAACACTTTTTGTATGCACTTTGTTGTAGACAGAAATCTAAATAATCTCATTTAATCCCTCAATGCTGATGTAACATGGATATCTGCTTCATTTTCTTGACAAAACTGCTCATACTCAGGCCACCAAATAGCCTTGGTGTGATTAGCTAGGCTCCTGGGTCTGTCTGCTCCTGTAATTACTGCCCTGTTGACTTTGCACTGTGATGGGTTCTTTATTGATAAGACAGTCAAATTTCACTAGAATGCGGTGATAGACTTCTGCCGATTAACTGTCAATTTCCATGAGAATAAGCTACAGATATAAAAAGGGAAATTAGAAACTTTGCTTTGTCATTCATTGTAAATTCTTTTTTTTTTTTTTTTTTTTTTTTTTTTTTTTNAGAATACACGGAAATAAAGATTTTTTTTTTTTTGGTCTTTTCGAGATAGGGTCTCCCTGTAGCCCCAGCGGTCCTGGAACTCACTTTTTAGACCAGGCTGGACTTGAACTCACAAAGATCTGCCTGCCTCTGCCTTCCAAGTACTAGGATGAAAAACGTGCACCACCACACCCGGCTCATTGTAAATTCTTTATTTAACTAAAGATGTGTTCCTCTTTTAGAACCTAAATTGTTACAGGTTTTTAATATTTATATACATGCATGCATATAGTCTTCATGACAAAGACATCTTTGTTTGAACAAGATTGCTTAGTTCTTTAAATCTGAGGTTTTTATATTTTATTTATTCCTTTTATTTTTTATGTGTGTATCTTGCCTGCATGCATGTATGTGCACCTGTGTTGTGCAATGCCTGCAGAGGTCAGAAGAGGGTGTTAGATCCCTTGGAAATGGAATTATAGATGGTTGTTAGCCACCACGTGGTTGCAGGAAATTGAACCCTGGTCTTCTGCAAGAGCAGCCAGTGTTCTTAACCACTGAAACATCTCTCCAGCCCCCTCTACTTCTAAGTTAGGAACCAACATAAATACAAAGTAATATTTAACATGTTAGAGTATAATGCCAAACTTTTGCATTGTGAATTCCATCCCTACTACCCAAATTAATTTGTTAAAAATTCATATGTTTAAGCCCTCATGTCTAGTGAAATTGTGTTTGGAGATGAGGCTTTCAGGAGACAATTAAGGTTGTATGAAATTGTAGCATTGGACTGACTCCAATATCCCCCCCATACATATATGTAGGAATGACTTTAACAAAATCTGGACTAATGACCTTTACCTAACCTTGCAGCCAAAAAGTTACTGTTTATAATGTAAATAAGCTCTCTGAGCCAGATGTTCCTGGAGTGACCTGGGGATCTGACCTTGATCCCTCAGGACTCCACCATGTCCTCCACCCAAGAGAGTGGACAATGTGGTATACAAGACTAACTTATCAAATCCCAGAAAATAATGTGAAATCTGAGAAACCAGAGAAATCTGTTTGTACTGTGTGTGATATTCTAAGCCTAGGGTATCAAAGGGCAAGTTTCTCTGATAAGAGTGAGTCCTGACTTCCGTTTCCTCAATTCTCGTAATTCTGAGGTACTTGAAGGAACACATTCTCAGAGTTTGAGTCTTGCCTTGGCTCCTCACCTCAGAAGCATACTCCACACAGCATCTACAAAAAAGGAAAACAGAAAAGAATCAAAATATTTAAAGAAAGCTGATATCAGGCCATAAACCACAAATCAAGAAAGTGACAGAGTAATGTGAGTAACTTAAAGGAAAAGAAAATTCTAGGCATAAGAAAAAAAATGTATTCTAGAAATTCAAAGATAAAGGAAACAAATCCAGCCTTAAGCCAAAAGGAAAAACAAAGTGTCATACAGGAAAGTGCAAATACAAGAATTACATCTAATATTTTCTCATAAATTATATGAGTGGAGTGAGTTCAGACAATGTTTAGACCAACCCACCAATTAGAATGTCCTTCCTGATGAATGAAGCAGGAATTCCTCAGATCAAAAGCAGGGACATGAAAAAACCCGAGGGACTTCACCAGTAACCTGCTGTGCAGTGAGTGTTGGTTAAATTCTTTGAGAACCACCCCATCTGTGGTGCTATTAGCAGTTGACAGCTGCTAGGGAGAGCCACTTTCCCACTAGCTGGCCATGCCCCAAAGGATGGCCCCACACGCTTGCAAATTAGGGTCAGCATAAATGGTCTCAGGGGGATAATAACAATAATGACGATAATAATAATGCATAAAAAACAGGTTCAGAGGAGACAGGGTGCTGGGGAAGGTAGGGAAGGTAAGTTGGAGGGATGTAGTTAGGAGTGAAGGAATAAGTTAAAAATATATTGTATACATGGATCTGCTTTGCTTTCTGTTGCTGTGATAAAACAATGACTAAAACCAGCATGGGAGAAATAGTTTATCTCATGTTACAGTCCATCATCAAGGAAGCCACGAGGTAGGATCTGAAGCAAGGCCCCAGGTGGAGGGCTGCTTGCTGGCTGGCTTCCTCTGGCTTGCTCTGATATCTTTCTTCTACAGCCCAGGTCCAGTTGCTGAGAGATGGCACTGCCCACAGTGGCCTGGGCCCTCTCACATCAACTAGGAGTTAACAAAAAGCCTCATGGATGTGGCCACAGGACAGTCTGGTCAGGGAAATTCTTCAGTTAAGGTTCCCTAATTCCGGGTGATTCTAGTTTGTGTCAAATTGACAAAATGTAAAAGCATCAGGATATGCATGAAATTTCCAAAGAATAAATTAAAATTTCTGTATAGAGAGGAATAAAGATGTAGGTCAGAAATGCAGATGTGGGGCTGGAGAGATGGCTCAGCTAGAAAGAGCACTTGCTGCTCTTTCAGAGTACTAGGGTTCAGTTCTCACATCAGAATGCCTGTAGCCACTCAAAACTACTATTCTGGGGCTCTGACACCCTCTTTTGGCCTCCGTGGGCACCCTCATACATATGGCATAGACACACATACACACAGATGCTCACCTAAAGAAATAAATAGGAATGCCAGAGAAGAATTGCGGAGATCTCCTGAGGCCAGCGGAAGGAAGAGCAGGAGACAGGTAGGAACTGGGTGCCTCAGCAGAGCTGATTGGTGATCCCTTGGTCCAGCTCTCTTTGGCTTGATTGGATTTTGTGGCTGTGGGGGCGGAGTTATCCTCCCAGCTGGTATTAAAGGTAGGCTTGTGTGACTCTTGAGATCTGAGATCTCCTGAGCCCAGGTACCCGGACACAGGTTGAAGAGCCCCCCCAACCCCGGCCAACTGGGATTACGAAGAGGCATCTGAAGGAGGCAAGCAAAGCAAGCCTTCAACACAGTGAAGAGGCATTTAGGACTCACAATGGAATACAGGCAAGGAGAAGCCCATATGCCAGGATCACGAAGAAGAGACAACACTGGAAAGGGGCAGGATAATCCCGTGCCAAGCTTTACCAACCCTATGGAAGACTCCTGCAGTGGGATCCCTCTGGGGATGCCCCAAGACACAGACATCAGAAACACAATTGGGAACATATTTAAAGAACTACAAGATCATAAAGAACAAATTAAAGAACAAAGAAAAGAGAATGAGGAACTCAAGAAGGACCTAGAGAGAGAGAGTGACAAGCTCCGGAAGGAAGTAGAATCACTGAAAAGATCCCATGCTGAAAAAGATAAAGAAACCAACCAGCGAACCAAAGAACTACAAAAAGAGATTGAGAAGCTCCAAAAAGAAGTAGAAATACTAAAGAAATCAGAAGAGGAAATGAAAAAGGAAATCAAACACTCATCCATTCAAGAGGAAAGGAATGGAAAAAGCCTCAGAAGCAAAATGGAGGGAGCAGAACAAAGAATATCAGACCTGGAAGATAACACAGAACAACTAAAAACCTCAAGGAAATATTATGAAAAATTTAAAAATACACAAAAATGGAACAACCAAGAGCTGTGGGACATGATGAAAAGATCAAACCTCCGCATCATAGGAATAGAAGGAGAAGAATCCCAAGAGAATGATATTGATCAGATCTTCAACATAATAATAGATGAAAACTTCCCCAAACTAAAAAAGGACAAACCAATACCAATACAAGAAGCACACAGAACTCCAAACAGACAAGATCAGAAAAGAAATTCTCCACACCACATCATAGTTAAAATGCTAGACACCCAAAACAAAGATAAAATCCTTAAAGCCACAAGAAAAAAACAAGTGACCTATAAGGGGAAACCTATCAGAATTACAACTGACTTCTCAACACAAAATATGAAAGCAAGAAGAACCTGGAGCAAAGCATTCCCAGTGTTAAGGGACAATAGATNGGCACTAGAAAGAGAAATCAATTAACCGCATAACTGCAGAAGAGGAAACCTTAGACACCTTAAAAATGAAAACCCAGAGGATATAAGGCCAAAGGAAGCAACAAAACCTATCAGTCATAACCTTCCTTAAATTTTTAATGGACTAAATTCCCCACTCACAAGACATAGACTGGGGAGAATGGATAAGGAAACCGAATCCATCGTATGCTGTCTACCAAGAAACACATCTTACCTCAAGGACAGGCACCACCTTTAAAGTGATAAGGATGGAAAAAAAAAATATTCCAAGCAACAATCGGTACCAAAAAAGAAAGCAAGTGTTGCAATTCTAATTTCGGACAAAATAGACTTTCAAAGTAAAAGAAATCACGTAAGAGACAAAGAAGGCCATACATTTTAATCAAAGGAACAATTCACAAGAAGATTTCACAATTTATGACCTATACATGCCCATAGGTCTGGTGCCCAAACTTTATAAAGACAAGTCTCAGGACCACAATTCACAGACTAACCCCAGTACACGCATAGGAGGGGACTTCAAGACCCCACTGAGTACTTTGGAGAGGTCAACAGGACAAAGAAGAAACAGAGAGGACCTGCTGCTGGACAACTGAACACAATGGTTGTTTTGTGTCTTTTATGATTACATGAAATGGACCTCATGAGACCCTCTACCGAAAACAATGCCTCTGGGATCCCAGAGAATATACGTCTACTTAGCACCCCCAAGGAACATTCTCCAAAATCGGACCACCTACTGGGACACAGAAGACACCTCTACAAATAGAAAAAGATTGAAATACTTTCATGCATTCTGTCGAACCCCAGTGCAATAAAGCTCAACCTCCACTATCAACCCCAGGACAAGCCCTCCTGCCCTAAAAGAACACATGGCGACTAAACAACACACTCTTGAATACTGACTGGGTCAAGGAAGAAATTCAAGAAAGAATAAAAGCCTTCCTGGAACTGCATGACAATGACAAAAACACACCAAAACCTATGGTATACCTTAAAGCAGTCTAAAAGGGAAGTTTATAGCCTTGGGTGCCTACATTAGAAAAACAGAAAGACGCCAAGTGAATGATAACATACAGAAAGAGCACTTGAGAGGCAACAAAGGATGAACCCTAAATGCAACTAACAGGAAGAAAAAACAACAATCAGAGCAGAAATCATTGAAAAAAGAAACAAATGAACACAGATATCAAAAAAAAAATCAATGAAGCCAAAACGTTGGGTTCTTTGAAAGAATCAACAAGATAGGCCAGGACCTTTAGGCCAGTTAACAAAAAGACAGAAGGAACAACTCCAAATCAATACCAATCCATGATGAAAAGGGAAATATCACAACGACAAGGAAAAGATCCAGAATATTATATGGGAATATTACAAGAACTTATATTCTACCAAATTTGAAAAACCTGGAGATAATGGGTTGAAATATCTGAAATCCAATGGGGAATCACCAAAGCTTGGCCTAGAAGAGATCAGCATCTTACACAGACCCATAACATTATGAAGAAATAGAGGACGTAATAAGAAGCCTCCCAACAAAAAAAAAAAAAAAAAGCCCAGGCCGAGACGGTTTCACAGCAGCAGAATTTATAAAACATTCAAAAAGACCTACAATTCAGTATTACTGAGACTGTTTTAGAAGTATACAATTAAGAGGGAGGGAATTCTCCCAAATTCCTTCTATGCAGTCAGCATCACTCTATTATCCAAAACCAGGCAAAATCCAACTCTAAAAAGGAGGATTATAGACCATCTCCCTCATGAACAACACAGATGCCAAATTCTAAACCGGATACTGGCAAATCGCATTACCAGACCCCACATCAAGAAGATCATCCATCATGGGCAAGTTGGATTCATACTAGAGATGCAGGGTGGTTCAACATATGAAACTAAATAACATTCACTCAAACACATAAATGGAATCAAAGACAAAACCACCCTGTCAACTCAATTTGATGTGTGAAAAAGCTTTGAAAAAATCTAGCCAATCCCCTGCATGTTTAAAAATCCTAGAGGGAATTGGATTGGGAGGATCATTCCTCAAAGTAACCAAAGCCATATACAGCAAACCCACCAGCCACTATCATCTAATGGGGAGGATATGACAGAAACATCCCTTTCCAGGTAGGGAACTCGCCAAGGCTGCCGCCTGTCACCAATCTTTCCTTATAGGGCTTGAAATGCTTGCGAGAGCAATAAGGCAAGAATAGGAATATTAAAGGAGTACTAATTGGGAAAAAGAGGAAGTCAAACTACCCTATTTGTGATGACATGATAGTTTATATAAGGATTGCTAAAAAACTCCACCAGAAAACTCCTAACTGATGCAACAGCTCAGCAAAGGGGTAGGGTACAAAATTAGCCTTAAAAAAAATCAATGGCCTTTCTTTACGTCAAGAACAAGCACTGGAGAAAGAATTAGAAAGAATTCAAACGAAACTTCCCATTCACAAAAGCCTCAAAAAACAATAAAATACCTAGGAAACAAAACGTAATTCAAAGACACCAAAGACCTCTACAACAAACAAATTTTAAAACCTTTAAAGAAAGAAATGAAGAAGACATCAGAAGATTGGAAAAATAAAACACCTTCCCTATGCCCATGGATGGGGAAAATTAACATTGTAAAACTGTTCCCATTTTACTGAAACTCTTGTCTAGATTTAACGCAAAGCCGATCAAAATCCCCAAGACTTTCTTCCCACAGGCTTGGAAACAAACGGTCGGAAATTATTGGGGAAAAACAAAAAAAAAGACCCTCGAATTCGCAAAACAACCCTGATGAAAAGAGCTTACACAGGGGGGGATCTCTATACCAGGACTTCAAACTATACTACGGGCTATAGTCATAAAAAACACGCTGGTACTGACACAAAAACAGACTGTTGACCAATGAAACAAACCGAAGATCCAAATCTGAGCAAATACCATTTCAGCCATCTTATATTTGCACATACAATTTCAGCCAAAAAAGCTCATTGGAGAAAAGACAGCATCTTCAAAGTGGTGTTGGCAAATGGATCACCACTTGTGTAGAAGAATGAAATTACACTCCCTACCTCTCGCCCTGTACAACAAAGTGAACCTCCAGATGGATAAAGCACTCAATGTGAACCAAAAACGTACTGATGGTGAAGAAGAAGAAAAAAGTTGGCAGCAGACTACAAGACATTCGGATGGAAAAGGCCTTCCTAAATCAGCCAGCAGCTGCACAAGAATTAAGGTCGACAATTAACAATGGGACCTCATTATAAACTCAAAAGCTTCTGTACATCAAAAGAAACAATCAAGGAAGTGAAGAGAAATCCCACAGAGTGGGAGGAAACCTTCACTGCAGATACATCTGACAAAGCATTGATTTCCAGAATATATAAACTACTCAAAAAACAAAGAAAAAAGAAAACAAACGACCCGCTCAATAGATGGAGCAAAGAACTGAACAGAGACTTCACAAGCGAGGAATTAGAGATGTCTGAGAAACACCTCAAGAACTGCTCAACATCACTAATCATTAAGGAAATGCAAATGAAAACCACTTTAAGATATCATCTTACTCCAATAAGACTGGCTAGGATCAAGAAAACAAATGATACCAAGTGCTGGAGAGGTTGTGGGGAAAGGGGAACACTCATCCACTGCTGGTGGGAATGTAAACTCGTACAGCCACTATGGAAAGCAGTGTGGAGAACCCTTGGAAGACTTGGAATGAACTTGCCACCCGACCCAGCCATACCACTCCTGGGCATGTACCCTCAAGACTTACGCCACCACAGAGATACATGCACGGCCATGTTTATTGCAGCTCTCTTCACAATAGCAAGGAGCTGGAACCAACCTAAATGCCCCTCAACTGAGGAGTGGATAGAGAAAATGTGGTACATCTACACAATGGAGTTCTATGCAGCAGTAAAGAAAGACGACATCACGAGCTTTGCAGGAAAATGGCTGGAGCTAGAGGACATCATGCTGAGTGAAGTAATACAGTCCCAGAAAAACAAACGACGAATTGTATCCCTCATCTGTGAATGCTAGTGCCAATTACCCAGTTGTAAGTATTTCTTGTGTGGGGCCCCCTGAGCTTTTGTCCAAAGCAGTTGGGCGTAATGCATATTGGAAACAACAACAACAGAAAGGACTGCATCAAAGAACTGACTGAAACAGTAAACTTCTGCTCAAAACAGTCAACTTCCTCATGGAGAATATTTAGAAAGACTAAGAGATGAAAAGAATGTTTGGCAGAATGCATGAGCTCTGGCGGGGTGGGGGAATGGGTGAGAACACGGGTCTAGATTTGTTAAAAAAATAAATTTATGTGAAAAAAAAAGAGAAAAATTGCAGGAAGGTAAGATAAAACTTGGCAGTTTTCTTATTTTTAACTGAATGGTGTTTTCACTGCTGTCTATGATACATGTCTGTGTGAAATGGAAGTGACATTTTTGTTCCGTGTAGTTTTCATGTATCCATCCATACCGAAGCCTATAATTAAAGTTGATAAAAAGATTCAGATGGTCCTTTAAATTACATTTATTTATGTACATGTGTGATGGAGGAGGTGCTGTATCACATGGGGAGGTCAGAGGACAACTTATGGTAGTTGGTTCTCTCCTTCCGCTGTGTGTGTCCTGCAGATGGAGCTCCAGTTATCAGGCCTGGTGGCAGGCACCTTACCACTGAGCCATCCTACTGATCGTTGGGATGATCTTGATATAAGAACTTATGTACCAGAGAACAGCAGGGGGACATTTGAAAGTGAATTTTGATTATAAATGAATATTGCAAGTTCCAGAATAAATCTTTTTCTGTCTTAAGACTTTTTTTACTTAATTTATTTTTTGCTGACATATACAAATATAAGGTCGCATGATGTTTCATGCATATATACATTGTTTAAAACGTAAAACTGCTGGGGGCTGGAGAGATGGCCTAGTGGTTAAGAGCTCTGACTTCTCTTGCAGAGGACCCGGGTTCGATCTCCAGCACCCACATGGCAGCTGAGAACCGTCTTTAGCTCCAGTTCCAGGGGAATCCCACACCCTCTTCTGACCTCCGCAGCATTGCATGACATGGATGCACAGACCTACATGCAGACAGTACATTCATAGACATAAAAAATAAATAAAAAAATTAAAAAAAAAACAGAAACTTAAAACTGCTGAACATGTCTAGGTTGTTAAACATGTATAATTTCTTAGTGGTTAAAAATTCCACAGTTCTGAACAAAATTACAAAGTTCTTTCTTTGAGGCTTTTGAAATGCATGCAATATCACATCTATATTGATCCTTCTGTAAAACTGTACACCAAAGCATCATGCTGTATGTAACCAACTTGGTATTCATTGATAGTTTCATCCACACATCCCTTCTTTTTTTATTTTTCCTTTATTTTCAATTCTATGGTATGGTCTGAGAAGAACTGGCATTAGTTTCTCTTTAAAACTTTTGTAAAATTCACCTTTGTCATTACCCAGTCCTTCTTAGGCAGGATTTTATTATTCATTCAATTCACCTTTGACAGTACCTGGTCCCCAGCTGGCCTTACTAGGCAGGTTATTTATTATTCATTCAATCCTATGACTTACTGCTGATCTTCTCAGGCCTTTGTGTTCTCAAGATTCAAATTTGGTAGGTTCTTAAGTATTCAAAATTTACTTATTTTTTTTCCCAGGTTTTCTAAGTGTGTGTGTGTGTGTGTGTGTGTGTGTGTGTGTGTGTGTGTATGTGTGTGTTATATGCAGACATGGGTTGCACATGGATGTGTGCATGTGGCCATCAAACAGCTTCTGAAGTCAGTCATTCTTTGGGTGCTGTCCATAGGTTAATTAATGAGTTAATTGCACACCACAATGGCCACATTATCTTGCTGTGGATTCTGAGGGTGGGACTCATGCACTCTGGTCACTGTGCTTCTGTGAACAGCACTCTACCTAAGAAGATTTCTCCCTAACCCCTCGGTTCTTCTAATTTGTTAGCATATAAACTCTTAAAATGGTATGGGTAATGGTATCTGTAGTTGTTCTGTGTTTTTCTGTGATAACATCTCTGTTTCCATCTTGAATTTTCTTTATTTGGGTCTCCCCTTTTCCTCCTTGTTAGTCTAGATAAAGGTGGGTGGGTCTTGTTTCTTTTTCAAAAACTCTTGGTGTCAAGACATCAGAAGATGGAAAAACCTCCCATGCTCATGGATTGGGAAAATTAACATTGTAGAAATGTCCATTCTACCAAAAATCTTGTATAGATTTAATGCAATCCCAATCAAAATCCCCAAGAGTTTCTTCACAAGCTTGGGAAAAAAAGTCCTTAAATTCATTTGGAAAAACAAAAGACCCCGAATAGCCAAAACAACCCTGACTGAAAAGAGCTACACAGGGGGGGATCTCTATACCATACTTCAAACTATACTACAGGACTATAGTCATAAAAACAGCCTGGTACTAGCACAAAAACAGACCTGTTGACCAATAGAACAAAACCAAATATCCAAACCTGAGCACATACAATTTCAGCCATCTCATATTTGACAAGGGGGCCAAGAAGACACAATGGAGAAAAGACAGCATCTTCAGCAAGTGGTGTTGGCAAAACTGGATCACAACTTGTAGAAGAATGAAATTAAACCCCTACCTCTCACCCTGTACAAAAGTCAACTCCAGATGGATCAAAGACCTCAAAGTGAAACCCCAAACTCTGAAGGCAATAGAAGAAAAAGTTGGCAGCAGACTACAAGACATAGGCATAGGAAAAGACTTCCTAAATCAGACAGCAGCTGTGCAAGAATTAAGGTCTACAATTGACAAATGGGACCTCATTAAACTCAAAATCTTCTGTACATCAAAAGAAACAATCAAGGAAGTGAAGAGAAATCCCACAGAGTGAGAGGAAACCTTCACTGCAGAAACATCTGACAAAGCATTGATTTCTAGAATATATAAACTACTCAAAAAACAAAGAAGAAAGAAAACAAATGACTCACTCAATAGATGGAGCAAAGAGCTGAACAGAGACTTCACAAGTGAGGAATTAGAGATGGCTGAGAAACATCTTAAGAAGTGTTCAACATCACTAATCATTAAGGAAATGCAAATCAAAACCACTTTAAGATATCATCTTACTCGAATAAGACTGGCTAGGATCAAGAAAACAAGTGATACCAAGTGCTGGAGAGGTTGTGGGGAAAGAGGAACTCATCCACTGCTGGTGGGAATGTAAACTCATGCAGCCACTATGGAAAACAGTGTGGAGAACCCTTGGAAGACTTGGAATGAACTTGCCACCCGACCCAGCCATACCACTCCTAGGCATGTACCCTCAAGACTCAACCCACCGCAGAGATACATGCACAGCCATCTTTATTTCAGCTCTCTTCACGATAGCAAGGAGCTGGAACCAACCCAAATGCCCCTCAACTGATGAGTAGATAGAGAAAATGTGGTACATCTACGCAATGGAGTTCTATGCAGCTGTAAAGAAAGATGGCGTCATGAGCTTTGCAGGAAAATGGCTGGAGCTAGAGGACATCATGCTGAGTGAAGTAACACAGTCCCAGAAAAACAAACGACGAATGGAATCCCTCATCTGTGGATGCTAGTGCTAATTACCTAGTTGTAAGTATTTCTTGTGCATGGCCCCTTGATCTTTTGTCCAAAGCAGTTGGGAGTGATGCATATTGGAAACAACCACCACCACCACCACCACCACAACAACAACAAAAACAGAAAGGACTGCATCAAAGATCTGACTGAAACAATGAACTTCTGCTCAAAACAGTCAACTTCCTTATGGAGAATATTGAGAAAGACTAAGAAAGAGATGAAAAGCATGTTTGGCAGAATGCATGAGCTCTGGTGGGGTGGGGGGATAGGGTGGGGGACACGGGTCCAAATTGATTAAAAAATATATAAATAAATTTTTTAAAAATTAAAAAAAGAAAAACAAAAACTCTTGGTGTCATTTGTCTTCTGCACATTGTGAAGATCTCTGCTTCACATTTCTTTCCAGTATGTTTAATCTTCTCCTTTTTTTCCTTCTACTAATTTTGAATCTGGCTTGTTCTTACAATTCTCATTCCTTGAAATGAGTTCACAGGTTTCTTATTTGAAATAATTTGATGTTTTCAATAAAGGCATCATGAGTTCTTGCAGAGCTGGTGTTTGAAGGATGCTATATTTTGTTTCCATTTTTTATTTGTTTAAAGAAAAATTTAAATCTCCTTTCTGATTTCCCCAGGGACCACTGCTCATTCAGTATTTATTTAGTTCCTGACGTCTGTATGTTTTATGAAATATTTTTCATTGTCAACTTATATTTCATCATGATCAGAAAAGTTGCAGGCTATGATTGCAGATTTTAAATTTTGTTATGACTTGTGGCCTAACATACAAACTATTCCAGAAAAACTCTTATGAACTGGTACGTGAAATGTTCTTTAAATGTTTGATTTGATCTATGGTATGGTTTGACTCTGGTGTTTTCCTAGGAGTTTTTAATTTGGGCAATCTGTACATTGTCGAAAGCAGAAGGCCACACGTGTCTACCATGGTGATGCTGGAGTGTGTCTTTGCTTTTGTTCTAATAGTACTTGTTTGTGAAACTGGAGGAGGTGCATATCTTCTTGTTTTACATGGATGGTTCTGGTCTCTCTCAGTTTTTCTCTTAGTCTGCTTTGCCAAATATTACAAGAGCTAACCCTGATCATGTTAGGAATCGTTTCAACTGGAAGAACATTTCCGCCCTTCCATTTTCAGTTCTGGGGTGTCTTTATTGGTGAGGCAGTTTCCTTTAAATAGAATATTACTAGGCCATGTTTATTAATCCATTGTGTAGTAAATAATGTCACATGATGTAATAGGAAATTGCATCAGAATGAGATATTTGAAAGAAATGCATAAACTAATCGATGTGTGTGGTTCCTTATAAAATATAATAGGGCTTTTGATGCTACATAGACAAAGAAATTTCTAGATATCAAATAATCAAAAAGGAGGGAAGAAAGGATGGAGGAAGGAAGAAGGGAGGGAGGGATTGAGGAAGGAAGAATGGAGGGAGGAGGCAGGGAGGGAGGGAGGAAGGAAGAAGGAAGGAAGGAAGGAAGGAAGGGAAGGAAGGAGGGAGGGAGAAAGGAAGGAACAGAGGGGAGGAAGGACAGGAGGGAAGGAAGGAGGGAGGAAGTAAAGAAGGAAGAAGGGAAAGAAGGAAGCAAGGAAGAGAGGGAGGAAGGGAGGGAGGGAGGAAAGAAGGAAGAAAGGAAGGAAGGAGTGAAGGAAGGAAGGAGGGAGGACGAAGAAAGGAGGAAGGAAGGAGGGAAGGAAGGAGGGAGGGAGGGAGGAAGGAAGGAAGGAAGGAAGGAAGGAAGGAAGGAAGGAAGGAAGGAAGGAAGAAGGAAGGGTCTAGAGCACATCCACAGCAACCTCCCCGTTGTTCAGATGGATGAACATGAGCACTGTGCAGTTCTCTTCAAAGGCTTCACATTTTAGGTCCTGTTGCTTTTCTTCACATACTTAGATTTCCTGAAATGCTCCTCTTAAGATTACTAATGCTAACTCCAATTTTAATTATTATTTCTCCACAGGCTTAAATGTTAAACCTCAAGATCTAAACTTTGTCCCTTATGTGTGTGATCAGGCTTACCAGATGGCAGGCCAATTAACATATTTTTGCAAGTGCAGAAAATTTTTAAAAATAAATTTTAATTGAACTTTTTATGTTTTATACATATTTTTTTCATCAGTCTTAATTACCTTTGTACCCACTTCTCCATTGGCACCTCCTGCAGGCCCCCCACTCTTCCTGGAGTTCATACATTCTGTCATTTGTGCTAGGGTCCATTTCACAAATTACTTTCCCTGCCCACTCCTCAGTGCCAGCTCATCCCCTGAGCTCTAGTCAGCCTAACCAGAGTCCCTTTCCTAAGGAAAGCCAGTTCTTCCTCACCCAGCTTCACTCAGTTGTCAATATTTCCTCAGCCAAGATTGGCTCTGCTGTCCATTTCTGCAGTTCTGTGCTGGGTTTTTGTCTGGCTGACCTTACATGGGTCTTGCACATGCTGACACCAATGCTGTATTTATGGAGAGAGAGAGAGAGAGAGAGAGAGAGAGAGAGAGAGAGAGAGAGAGAGAGAATAATGCCTAGCTAGTAAAAAAAAAAAACCCAGAATCATCTTAGTCCAAACACTCACTGAAAAATTTCACATACAATTTGTCTACATGAGTCCATGTGCATAGCTGAAGGCTACATAACAAGAAACAGTGCCAGACAGGAGAAACCTTCCTTTGAGTTCCTGGCCAGAGTAGTCTGAGAGACTCCCAGTATTACACAGGCTATTGCAACAGCCCTGGATTACCTCCCAGAACTTGAAGGTAAGACCCTACTGTTGAAAATGGAACATACTGGGCTGGAGAGATGGCCTAGTGGTTAAGAGCGCTGACCGCTCTTGCAGAGGACCAGGGTTAGATCCCCAGCACCCACATGGCGGCTGAGAACCGTTTGAAACTCCAATTCCAAGAGAACTCCAGTTCCAGGGGAGTCCGAGACCCTCTTCTGACCTCTGCTGCATTGCACGACATGGGTGCACAAACCTGCATGCAGACAGTACATTCATACACATACAGAAATAAATAAAATTAAAAAAAAAAAAAGAAAAAAAGAAAAAAAAAGAAAATGGAACATACTTCAGACACGGGATTTGGAGCAATGGAGCTGGAACTTACCAGAAATCCACCTTCACTGGAGGCTAGCTCTCAGGCTTTGGAGAGCACTATGCAAGCTGCTAAGAGAATATCAATCAATGGTCCAACCGCAGCTTTAATACCTAATAACCACAACAATGGCTGTCACAGCAAACTATATTGGGACAGTAGTGGTCTTTTATCTTAGGTGTAATCAATAGCTACCTCATTGGAATTAAAGCCTACTCAATGGGAGGGAACTCATGTGTGGTACTGTAAACATAACCAAATACACATGGCTGGAGAGGTCATAGATCTTAAGAGAAAACCCCAAAGCTGTCACATCCTCTAGGAAATGTAATTTCTTACTATTTGCAAAAATATGGGTCCTTATATTGACAGATAAGTATCCCAGTCACCACTCATCAAGAAGCTTCTTTTGCAGCAGACAGAGATTATTACAGAGCTCCACAACTGGACATACAGACATTGCCTGTGAATTTCCCAAACCTAAGTGACACATCTACGATGCAACCTCTAAACCTACACTTCACAGACCATAGTGAAACAAGGCTAGAGAGAACTTCCATCCCTCAGCTCTCTTCAATGAAGCTGCCTCATGCAATAGAAGGCCATGATCAAAAAAGGACACAAATGACTGAAGTGTAGAGAATAAGTGTCTGCAGAGTGTGGGTCCTTTGACAGGACTCCAACATTAAACTCTACCAACCCAGGGCTCAGGGACTCTTTTCAGAAGATGGGGAAGAAAGTTTTCTGTCTTTGAAAACTTGTTACAGGGGGCTGGAGAGATGGCCTAGCGGTTAAGAGCGCCAACCGCTCTTATAGAGGACCTGGGTTCGATCCCCAGCACCCACATGACGGCTGAGAACCGTCTGAAACTCCAATTCCAGGAGAACTCCAGTTCCGGGGGAATCTGACACCCTCTTCTGACCTCCGCAGCGTTGCACGACACGGGTGCGCAAACCTACATGCAGACAGTACACTCATACACATACAAAAATAAATAAAATTAAAAAAAAAAAACTTGTTACAGCCTGGTTCAAACTTCCCACACACCCTTGGGTATGTGGCCATCTGTTGGAGCATGGTCAGCATAGAGGATCACATCCTTAAAGGTGGCCTCCTTTTCCCAGCAGCTGTGGGTGGGACATCATGCCCACCTCCCTTCTCTGTGCTGGGATTCTGTCTGACTTGAGCTTGTATTGGCATTGCACAAGTTGCCACAACTGCTGTGAGATCATATGTGCAACTTCTCCATTATATCCAGAAACCTCTGCTTCCTTGTGCTCACTCACTACCTCCGGCTCTA
>VZQC01000883.1:2127108-2139608 GCA_009823505.1 Rhizomys pruinosus | reverse complement strand
TCTAACTATGCTACTGTCCCAGGACTCAGTCTCACCAATCCCAGTATCCCTTTGGCTGACTCTGAGTTCTTCCAGGGTCACACATCTCAGGATCTATGCACCTGTTGCTTTGGTTCTTCCAGCCAGAGAGCAGGAGAAGACCAGTTGCCTCTGTCAGCCATCTTGCCCACCCAATATTATTTCAGGCTCACTCTGTTCATATAAATCTAAGTATTGCTTTTCTTCTTTTCTCCATGTGTAATTGTATACAAGTTCATGACCTAGAAACTGGCTTCTTTCCTATGCCCTGTTTATTCTATGTTTTCTCTTTCTTTGTGTTTTCTTAAGAGTTCATGAGCAGGACAGAGGTGAAGGCATTAATGTGTTCTGCCATTCAGAAATTACAACCCAAATCATAGCTTAGTTTCTTCTCAAAACACACATTTGACATTTTTAATCACAGACTCAATGATTAAGGATGTAACAAAAAAGAAACAGAGCTAAGGAGCAATTCAAATAAACAATTAGAGACAAGAACCCTCTGGAATATGCTGGCGAAGTTTCATAGATAATATACTTTTCATAACCAGGACTTTGGACACCACAAAATATCAGAAATGCCTAATCCTGTTAAGAACATCCATTCAAGTTCCCTTGTCTCCCAACATGCTGATTTGTGATTTTATTTCAATATGTGGTGCTCAATTTTATTTATTCATATTAGATACTAATCTTAAAATTGTGTTTTGTTTAAACAGTATCATTGAAATCACTGTTCACAAATCGTGCTCATTGTGAAGTGCCCATGGACCGCTTTCTTCTTTTCTTAATAATATTTTTGATTCTTTGAGAATTTCATACAATGTTTTCGTTATATTCCGACTCCTTCCCCTGCCTCTTCTCAGTGCCTCCCCATCTTCCTAGACACTCTGACCTTATGTTCCCTATTCTTTTTTTAAAGGCTTATCCAATCTAATTTGTGTTCCTCAAACGCTCTAGGATATGGTCCATCCCCTGGAGCCTGGGAAGACCACTTTCTATTCAGGAAACAAACAAACAAACAAACAACAAACAAAACCAACAATGTTGCAGAAGAGGTAAAATGGCTGATACCACTCAGAAAATCCCTCCTTCACTTGAAAGAGAAATGAAAATGGAATGGTTTTAAATGCCTGGTTGTACCAATAAAAAATCCAAGACAGGGATATAAGGTAGAATAGCTATAGCGAACTTTGTGACCTCAAAGTGACAGAAAGAGACAGACACAGAAATTATACCACAGCAGGTGCTGTAATATCCACCCAGGTCAGCCAGCTGGGGAAATGTGAGGTGTCACTAAGGCCGCCAGAAAATAATGTGAAGCAGGAGTCAGAAGTTGGATGCACAGCACAGAGCACCAGGGTTACTGCCAACAGACGCACACTGGACCCTGCAAAGCAAGGTGGGCCAGCACACACAGCTCTGCAGATTGGCAAAGAGAAGCTATTGCAGAGGAAGACAGGCCTTTGCATGTGTTTGCCTGGCAAATCCACGTGAGCACCTCTAAGGACTTGCATGAAGAGCCACAGGTGTCGGAGTGTCAGAAAGCAAAGTCTAGAAACACAGACATGAACAGATGGTGAACGTCAAGCCACAGTACTCACCAAAGTGCTTTCGACATACAGAGATTTTGATTTGTTGTACTGTTCAGAAATCCTCCCTGAGCCATCGGGAAGCAGCTGTGAGCACGCTGTCAGGCCCCTTCAGAGAGTGCTAGTCTAGATTGTGGAGTTGAAATCCTGTGTTGCTGCTTATCTTTTCTAGATTACCTTTGTAAAACTTTAATTACCTTAAGAGGAAGGGAGTTGAGAAGATACTTAATACCATTTGAATTCTGAGCGTCACACTAAACACACAGAAAATGAAACAATTTGTTTTCCTGTCTCCTGTGGTGGTGTGCAGATTAGCACAACACATTTAAAAAGTACCCACTAGAATTAAAGTTTTATAGATACTTATTCAGTGTCTGAGTAAAGGGTTTACAAGTTTAAATGAAATGAAGTTGTTCACAAAGGAAGCCATGAAGATCTAACACCTGTAGCCGCCATGACCAAAAATATATCTCTGAGACTTCAATCTATTTTCTTACAGTGGCAAACAAGATGACTAATTTATGAACAAAAACTATGAAAGTTACGATACGATAGAAATGTGAATGTTCAGAACACACTTCTCTTAAAATTTTTTATTTATTTATTTTTATGCATGAGTGTTTTGTTTGTATGCACATAAATATATCCATTTATGGACAGTTGTTAGTGACCATGTGGAGGCTGAGAACCCAACCCAGGTCCTCTGCAAGAGGAGGTAGGGCTTTTTGTATGCCTTAGAGTCAAATTCGTGCTCTTCAGTGTGGAATCTTCCACTCGACTCTGTTCAACCTATCAAGACTCTCACCCTTAAGTGAGACCGACTCTCCCTCCCAGAAGTCATCTGTTGCCAATATTCCCTCAAGTAGGGCTGGAGTTTCTTATCCACTTCCCCATGCTCGGAGTTTGTCTCAAGCCAGTGCTTTTAACTGCTGAGCATCTCTCCAGCCCCACAAGACACATCTCTTTCGCCTCCTTTAGATGGGTCAGGGTTTGAGACAAGCTACATGCTTGTGTACTTTGTTTTGTGGATGAAACTCAGAATTGCTTCAGTTTCAGCTGTAAATTGGCATGTCATTTCTAGGAAACAACTTAGCAATCAGTAACAAATTTGAATTTAATTCAAATATTGAGTCATTTCGATGCGTGTATTCTTTTTCAGATTTCTGTAATTCGACTGAACAAACCCCAAAGCTGTGTCTGTTTTATTCTCTGCTGTGCCTGCAAACACCTGATATACAGTTACATCTGAACATTTGTTGAATCCATGAGTGAGGAATAAGAAACTATTACTTAGAGCAGCAAAATATCCTAAAAAATTCTTGATTATTAATGTTAGTGGAGCAATCAATCATTTTAGCCTATTCATATATGTTGTTTGTGGATAAAGCACTTATATTAAGTTATTGTCAAGGCACTGAAATGCCTATTAAGGGAAAACACAATTAAAGGAGTCTTAAAGCAGTTCACTTTGTATCACCTCCAGTAAATTTAAGATGGGCTATCTAAAATATAGGTAAATGTTAGCTGTTGTAAACGCTCTTCTGTTGTGTTCTTCTGGTTCTCCGCTCCTTTGTTGCTGAAAGTTACAGTAACAACAACTTTTCTGTATTTACAAAGTTTTCACATGTTAAAAGCTCGGTGAACTTAAACTGTCAGTCATTCTCCTTACCACTTTCCTGTTGTGACAAATATACACATTGGCTATAAATTACACCTGTATATTGTTTTATGTTCTCTCTGTAGCCTAGAACAAGATTCAATGCTCTATTTCTCTTTAATGTTTCTGCTAGGAAACATGGCTTTTCACTATCATTTACATTCGTTATTTGAGAGATGGAATGCTTCTATCTAATAAAGATGAAAATATGACCAGCCGTTGACATACATTTCAACAAAATGGTAGATTGCCCCAAACAGTTGTTGAACTGAGAAGCTTCTCCAAATTACAGTTGGTAATTACTAGCTTGTGGGGAATGCCACAACACTCTAAGAAGTCATCTCACATTGAGTATAAGCAATTTC
This sequence comes from Rhizomys pruinosus, assembly GCA_009823505.1. NCBI lineage: Eukaryota > Metazoa > Chordata > Mammalia > Rodentia > Spalacidae > Rhizomys > Rhizomys pruinosus. Next base: position 2,135,976 of record VZQC01000883.1, on the reverse strand, counting down.
CATTCCAGTGGGTTTGCTCACGCAATCACACATACCATATTATGAAGGATTTTAAAGCAAACCCTTCATTTAGTTTCTCCCATAGTGTGACATTAAAAAATAGGATTCAAGCTTCCATCATGTAATTTTAGATTCATTTACAGACACTGATGTTTTCACATAATCTTTGGAAATTAAACACCAGCTTGAAAAGGTGATATACATCTATAATGTTACTTATGTAACATGTTTCTATATATAAATGCACAAATATATATGTATATGTAAATGTGTGTTGTGGGCATTCCATTTGGCTGGAGCACTTAGGAAGTAAGCTGGTAAACCCCCAGCCCTCAAACCGGAGCCCTGTTGATTTCCTGCTCATTTAAAGAAACCTGACTGGCTGCCACTGCTTTGTCACATTCCTGCAGTGATCTGGAGTACACACCTCAGTTTCAGATGGCTAGCACCCTGTATATACTGTAAATTCCTGTACACCCCAACCCCCATTTGCACCTCCCAAGATCCAGTATAAATACACAAGCTTGTAAAAACAAAGTTGAGTTATTCCCCCATGGAATTTCTCCTGGCTCATTATTGAGTCCTTCCTTTATCTCCCTCTCTCCAGGCTTCCCAGTACCTTCTCCCTTCTCCTCCCTTCCATCCTGGGGCCTGGTGTGCTGACCAGCAGGCTGGAACAATCCAGGGAATCTGCAGTGACTAGCAGTGGTCAAGAGAGGAAGAACACCAAAAGGCTACAATGTGTCTTTGTAGATATATGGGTAATAGAAAAAGAAGTAAATCCAAGTAGTAAAAATATGAAAGCTAGAGAGCTTGTATAAAAGACCATAAAGAATGAATATCTCTTGTACAATATATATATATATATTAATAAAAAGCCTAATAAAATACATGTTTTATATATTATATATATATATATATATATATATGAATATCTTTTGTAAAAAAAGAAAAAAACAGCATAAAATTAAGCTTGCAGAGAAATGATGAGAATCCTGATTAGGTGTCCTAGTTAGCTTTCAACTGGTATGACTGAACACAAAACTAACTTGGGCAGGAAAGGGTTTATTTGTCTTACAGGACAGTCCATCATTGAGGAAAATTGAGGCTAGAACTCAGGGCAGGAACCTGGAGGCAGGAGCTGAAGCAGACCATGGAGGAATGCCGGTACTGGCTTGCTCCCCTGGCCTGCTCTTAGCTTGATTTCTTATGTAACACAGGACCAGGTGGTACCACTCACAATAAGGCTGAGCCCTGCCACTACCAACAATCAAGAAAATGCCCCACAGACATGGCCACAGGCCAATCCAATGGAGGAAATTCCTGGTTGAGGTTCCCTCTGCCCAAGGTGTGTGAAGTTGACAGTAAAAATGTCCCACAAAACTGACCCCTGTCAACTTGACACACAAAAAACATCACTATTAAATGACTATGTTTCCATTTCTTATCACCAAAACCTCATATTAATGGTAACATTATAACATAAACAATATATTAAAAATCCCAAAGCCTTTAAAAATTCATACATTTTGAAAGTTCAAAGTCTCTTTAAAAAGCTATGTATTCCTGTAAAATCCAAAAATGTTAAATACTGTCTTATTTCAAAAGGGATGAATTGGACACACTTAAGCAAAACCAAAGTCCAGCAAAGTAGCTCAACACTGGACATATGGGATTCACTCGAGATCTTCTAGGCTCCACTTCTCTGGCTCTGCCATCCACAGCACTCACGGCTTGTCTCACAGGCTTAGGCCAGTTCCACTCCACACCTCCTGCCTCCCTTGGTGGTCATCCTGTGGTTCTGGAATCTCAAATATGCTAGGGTCTCTACTAAAATTGAGGCTTCACCTTCATTATTGGACTCTTCTGGTGTCTTAGGGTGCAAGGCCCCAGATTGTCTCCAGGAGTCTTCACACCTTCAGCACCAGAACCACTTAAAGACTCACTACCCAGGTCTATTTCCATTTTGAGATGGAGGTTCAAGCCTCCTCTGGACCACAGCTTCTGTGTGCTCACCCCAAGGAAATACTTCCTAGATGATTTTGCCATAACAATGCTGATTTCTTGTTACTCAGAGCTGATATTTCACCTCCAGCTAATCAGCATCAAATGTTCAGCAAAGCAAAGGTTTCACTTCAGTGGTACTGGTCTTTCCTTAAACATAGCTGATTCTTCAGCTCCAGAAGAAACCACAGATTCTCAATTCAAAGTATCATAAAACAGCCCTGATAATCTTTGCTTTCCTTTGAAGCCTCACAAACTAGGCCTCCATTGTCTGCACCTCTTTCAACATTATTTTCCAAGTTCCTACAGAACAGCTTACTGTGCTCCAAGCAATTTTCCAGTCTAAAGCTCCCCAAACTTCCACAATCCTCCCAGACATAAATGGTCAGGTCTGTCACAGCAATACCCCACGATCCTAGTACCAGTTTTTGTCTTAGTTTGCTTTCAATTGCTGTGAAAAAAAGAACTGACTAAAACCAAATTGGGGAGGAAAGGGATTATTTAATTACATCCTCTGGGGCACAGTACATCACTGTGGGAAGCCAAGGCCAGACCTCACATGCCAGGGAAGAACTCTTAAGGCTTGCTCCCCAGCCTCTGTGCCGCCTGCTGTCTTATAAAACACAGGATCCGGATCCCTTGCCCAGGGGTGGCACTACCCACAGTAGTCTGGCCCACATCACTCAAAAATCAAGGGAATGCCCCATAGACATGGCCATAGGCCAACCCAATGGAGGAAATTCCTCAACTGAAGTTCCTGCCACCCAGGTATGTCAAGTTGATAGGTGACATTCTCCACACACTAGGATTCTGTGTGTGCCCTCTTGTCCTTTGTTCTGGAATAGAGGCCAGGATGGGATATAACCTGTGGCCAAACTGGTTGCTACTTCTTGTTTTTAAAAATAAACTTTTATTAGAGCAGGGTCATACCAGACTTATCACATTTATTGTCACAAGTTGTCATGCCACAAAAGCAGAATTATCATGTCTGTTCAAGATTGACCTTCAAATTGCAAAATATTTAATATCTTGCTTCTTATAGAAAAACTTTACCAAGCCCCACTCTGGGTTTAGAAAAAAAGTTTGGCCTTAGGTCTCTGCTATGCTATGCAAAAGCTACTAAAATCATAAGAAAAATACCTCACAAGACCCAAAATGAGTAGTACAGGTCCCAGACAAACTGAATCTCAACCTCACAAACAAGACTCTAGAGCAAGCATATTGAGGCAGGTATCGATTGACAGAATAATTGAAAATAAAAACAAAAATTAAAATTCATTTTAAAAATAACATAATAGAAAGATTTGTCATAAAAACCATGAGTTGAAATAAAACATTAGTGTTAAGCTGGATGGATAATCCTCCTGAAAAACTTCAAAACCTGGAGCACTGGGTTGAGGCATTCCCCCCCCCCAAAAACAGTCAGAAAAGCTAACTAGCTCTGGATGACAGGTAAATAAGGGTACAATGTCAGAAAAGAAAATTTGAAAAGGAAAGGATTTGAAGAAATAATGGAGATAGTACTTCTCTGGGAATATGTCAGGCTGTTTTTTGTTAAACCACTTAACTAAAATTACTTAGTTTTATAATTTTTCTTAAAAGGTCAAGGAGCTGGCTTCATATTAGGAATTACCTTATGAAGTCTAGGAACAGTGCACTCTCTCAGAGATGAGTTCAGTTTGAAACCTAGCAGTACTGCGTGATGTCCTGGGTGCGACTGGCACATCTGAGCTTGAACGTCAAGATGGCAGGATGTGTGTGTGTGGGGGGGGGGAAGGCCAGGACTTCCCTGGGGAATGGAGCCCTGAAGATTTCTGACGCTGCAGTCCCTGGGCCCTAGGCCCTTAGCTAACAGTTTCCTTCTCCAAGCTAAGTGGAACAGCAAGTACCACAGCCCTGGGATGGTGGGGACCATTGCTGAAAGGCTGAAGTGCAAGCCACTCTGACGGTTGCATTGCTGTGGTCCTAAAAAAATGAAAGTGTCCTCAAGTGGCAAATTAGCACATTACTTTTTATAATTAAACAAAATTATCATGATTCCTTTACCTTTGAGCCCAAATTACCACTTCATATAACATTCACAATCAGATTTGTATTGTATTGGCCATCACACTTCCCTTGAGTCTTAATTATCACAGTAAATGGCCCTCAGATATACAGTGTCAGTTAGAAAAGTCACAGACAGTCACAGACCATAAGTGGTATAACACTTTCTTATGGAATTTCTTTGAGCCAAGGAAATAAATAGGAGTTAACTTGCCCAATTTATCTTGCTTATATTTTTTCTGTAATAAATAATAAAAATCATTTAAATGACAATGAAACCAGTTTTTAAATAAAAATCAAAATAAAGACAATCAGTATTTTTTCTTCTGTTTTTGTTTATTGAGGCAGGGTCTCCTATAGCCTAGGCTAGCCTCAAACTTACTATGCAGCTGATGGTGATACTCCTTGAGCTTCTGATCCTCATGCTTCTACTTCTCAAACATCTGTGGTAACAGCTGTGTACCAGGATGTCTAGTGAGATTTAATATGTTCTTAGTTTATTTGTCACTGCTACTTAGTGATTCATAAGATACTATTTTATCATGGTTGGTGTCTTGGTTTCAAGGAAAATAATGGCTTCAGATATATAGTAACCTGTTATGATATTTAGTTTTAATTGTCAACATGACACAATCTACAGTCACCTCAGAAGAAAGTCTCAGTGAGGATTGTCTGGATCAGGCTGGCCTGGGGGCAGACACATCTGTTGGGGAATGTTCATTGAAGTTGAAGATCAGCTCACTGTGGGTGGTACTGTTCCTTAGGCAGGGGGTGCTTGACAGTACAAGAGTGAGAAAAGAGGGTGAAGGGATGGCTCAGAGGTGACGAGCACTGACTGCACTTGCAGAGGACCTGGGTTCAATTCCCAGCACCCACATGGCAGCTGACAACTTCCATAACTCCAGTTACAGGGAATCCAACACCTTCTTTTGACCTCCATGGGCATTGTATGGCATGGTACACTTACATGCATGCAGGCAATACAGTCATACATATAAAATAATAAATAAAAAATAATAAGAATGGAGAGCAGGAGCTGCCTGTAAGCAAGCATGCACAGGTTCTCTCTCTTCTCTGTAGATGTGACCAGTTGCTTCAAGTTCCTGCCTCCTTGACATAGTATGATATATTGTAACCTGGAGTTGTGAATGTAAATAAACTTTTTTCTCCTAAGTTGCTTTTCTCAGGGTAATTTATTACAGAAATGGGAAACAAAAACCCACAAACTCCTAATCAAAGAATTATCAGATTATCTTTACAGAAACCTGGTAATCTTAAACCTCAAAGATCAGCCACTAAACTTTTTGGATTTTTTTTTTTTTTTTTTTTTTTTTTTATTTTTTGGTCTTTTTGAGACAGGGACTCCCTGTAGCCCCAGCTGGCCTGGAACTCACTCTGTAGACCAGGCTGGTCTTGAAGTCACAAAGATCTGCCTGCCTCTGCCTCCCAAGTGCTAAGATTAAAGGCGTGCACCACCACACCCGGCCAGCCACTAAACTTTTTAATTAAAATAAGCAACTTTTTTTTGCAGAAACACTGAGCACATAATCAGTTTACTGTAAAATAACATTTCTAAGTAGGAAAAAAAATAGTATTTGTGATATTCAAACTGTCAGACACAATTTTAAAAGAACATCAAAACTATAATTAGTATGCTCAAGGAAGTGGAAAGTGAACCTGCAAATATTATTAGAGGACAGCTATCCAGGAAACAACAAAACCGAACATGTGTATATAAACATTTACCATTTTAACTAAAAATTAAATGAATGTATTTAGAAGCATATCAGACAAAGTGGTAAAGAGGATTTGTGAACTGGAAGACAAATCAGAAAACACTCAGAATTCAACATAAAAGAAAAATAGTAAAAATGTATCATGACATATAGAAAATGAGAAATTATGAAGTGTCACATTTTTAAGTTAAAATTTTAATTTGAGCACCTGTGTGTGTGTGTGTGTGTTCGCACACATGTGTCATGATGTACATGTAGAGATCAGAAGGCAATCTGTGGGAGTTGGTTTTCTCCTTCCCCTATGTAGTTCACAGAGATCAAACTAACATAATCAAGCTTGGTGACAGATGTCTTATTCAGTGAGTCATCACACCTATTCTTAAAATATTTTGGGTGGGGTCTGAGACAGGGTTCGCCTGCAGGCCCAGTTGGCCTGGAATTCACTATGTAGACCAGGCTGGCCTCCATCTCACAGAGATCTGTCTGCTTCTGCTTCCTGGAGGCTGGGACTAAAACTGAGCTCCACCATGCCTGGCTTGAATTTTTTATTATGTTTTAATTTATTCTCTCTCTCTCTCTCTCTCTCTCTCTCTCTCTCTCTCTCTCTCTCTCCTCATGGTTGTTAGTTCCATGAGATATGTGTAGGTGACAACTTGGGGGAGTTGTTTCTCTGCATCAAACATGTGGGGACTAATTATTGAACTCAAGTTTTCAGGCTTGGTGGCACAAGCCCCTCTGGCTTGAATCTCAAACCTCTAAAAATCAAGTAGCTGGGCATGGTGGTGTATGCCTTTAATCCCAGCACTCAGAAGACAGAGGCAGGTGGATCTCTTAAGAGTTCAGGCCAGCCTGTTCTACATAGCAAGGCTACATGGGGACCCTGTCTTGAAAAGACCAAAAATGAATGAACTTTCAAAATACAGTATTAAAATCCAATTTTATTTCCCATATGTTCCTCTTGTATATATTTACACAGTATATTATCAAAATATTTATATGTAAACAAGTAATATAATAAATATGAATGTAGAAATTTGGCTTTGTTTTTGTTGTTTTGGGACAGTCTTGTATGGCTGGCTTAAATGGCTTTTTTTTTTTTTTTTTTTTTTTTTTTTTTTTTTTTTTTTAGTATTATGTTTAGTTCTGAATAGAGAAAGAATATCCTTTTCACAGTTTCCTATATGTCTATAGTCAATTAAAGAAGGTAGTCTTACCGGTTTTATAAAAATTACCTCTAAACAGTTGGCTCCAATTTACAGTCGGAGAACTACATCATGATCATATTTCTCCTTCTTGTTCTATGGGGGGGTGGGGAGCGGGAAGAAAGTCTCTTGTTTTAAAACCTTTGCGGGCACCTAGAAGGTAAGTTTCGTTAGGACTCATTAAAATGGTGGTTACAAGTAGGATCCACAGAGGGGTTGGGTGTTGATGTTTGTTGTAGCAATCTGAGGCTTTTCTCTCTCAATGTCATGCAGGCCAACTTCTGCTGGCACTCTGGCACATCCTACCAATGCAAACTGTATCTCCTTCATTCTCAAGCTTGTTTTAAGTTGGTGACTTTTGATACTGTGGGAACATACACTCTTTTCCCATTCCATAATTAGTTTTAAGATTGAATTGCAAGGTTTTTGACAAAAGGGTTCATATTCTATTTCTGTATCCCCCTTTTTTATTTAGGTTTTTGTTTTTCGACCAGTGAGTCTCAAAAGGTGGTTATGTATAATACCTATAGGGTGGAATCAAGTGCCCAGATTTCATAAATTCACCCATGCTGTTTGGGGACTGTATGTGATTACTTGGGAAGCAAACTTAATTTTTAAGTTAAAACTTCCTATAGGTGAAAGAGAATACTAAAGGTGATACTGGACAACAGAAAAAATTATAGAGAACCTTTGTATGTGCAAATCCCAAAAGTTTGTTACATAGATTTTAAGTAAAACATGCTGGACAAAAACAGCAATTATATCACCAATTGACTCAGACGCATTACCGTTTTTTTATCAGACCTTTTTAAACCAATGTTGTTTTAATATACAATATTTACTTTTCTAAGTCTTAAAACACAATTTAACCTGTAGACCGAGTCTGGGCAAAACTGGATACTTGTTGAACTAACGTCAATTAAATATACATTAATCGAATATCCACCCGTGTCCTTCCCGCTTCCTCCCACCCCTTCCCAATTCACCATTCAGTCAGTTTTTGATGCAGTATTTTTGTTGTTGTTATTTTAATCATGGCATCCCTCTCCACAAGAAATATTTATAACTGGGTTATTGGCACTAGAATCCACATATGAGGGATACCACTTTGTCTTTTGTTTTTCTGGGACTGTGTTACTTCACTCTTCAACCTACCTGCTTCAGGCTCCATCCATTTACCTGCCAAAGTTCATGATTTTTTTTTGTGTTTTTCTTTTACCAGCATAGAATTCCATGTATACATGTACCACATTTTCTCTATCACTGTCACCAACATCTGTGTCTCTACCAAAGTAACTTACCATAACATTAGTACTGTTTAAATTACCTATATATTCAAAAATTTTGTGCTTCATTAGTAGGATCGAAAGTTATCCTGGACAAACTGTCAGCCCATGAAAGGAAAACAGCCAGAATTGACCAGAGTCCCAGAAAACAGCTCCAGAGAAAGAGGACTGCTTTGTTTCTCATCCACTGTGCCCCTTTCCTACGCACTAAGGAACAATCTGCGGAAAGAGGGGCCATGTTGAATGTTCAAGGGCTGCGATTGGGGTGTGAATGGTGAAACTACAGCAATATAGGTCTTGACAATCATTTGATCAACTTGATTGAAAATACACGCCCCCTGATGGATGGGGGGACCCATTGGCTGTGTGGTTTGGGCACAACTCCCTGCAAATTGGTTTTACATAAGGATGCTTGTAATCATAAATTATCACTTATTGTTAAAATGAAAAAAAACTGAGAGAAAGATGCAGGGGACAGTTATGAAGAATGCATGATCTGGGATGGATGGGGTCGGCTTGGGGGAAGGGAAGGGAAATACGCCTGAACTAAATTGGAACATGATGTATGAAATTAAACAAAACATCAAGAAAACA
>VZQC01000883.1:2064544-2126856 GCA_009823505.1 Rhizomys pruinosus | reverse complement strand
AAGTCTCCTTAAGCTATGCACTTAAGCAAAATATATTAATACAGGAGCTCTGACATCAGCAATGGATTATTCTACCAAGGAGATGTTGGCCAGGGGATCCAAGCCCCCACAAAAGGTAAAGGCTCCTTGCCTCTAAACTGGGATACCTGCAAGAAGAGAGGCGATAAGGCCCTGCTGTCGAAGACCTGATGTAAACATGGGAAAGATGTATTGAGACCACACTTGCAAGTGTACAGATGGTCTCTGGAATACCAGAGAGTGTTACCAAAGGCCACTAAACCAATAAAGCAAATATAGGTCTCCTTGAGTCAAGCAAGACTCCTCTGTCAGCACCAGCTACACCTCACCTGCCTGGAAATACTGTGCAGCAGTGGCAGCCATATGCCCGTATATCCCAAATCAAATTGGCTATTAGCTCTCTCCTTGGAGGAATAACCCACGACTGATGCCACAACCTTACATCCTATAATGGTTAGGAGATGTTATAAGCCACAGTAAGATCCTGTCATATTTAACAGAAAAAAATGTAATTCAAGGATTAACATACCATCCAAACATCTGTGTCTATACCGAGTGCTAGGATTAAAGGCGTGTGCCACCATGCCCGGCTCTTAAATAGGCCATGCTGGCCTCAGAGTTGGAGCAGTTGTCCCACCCACCTATGCCTGTCAAGGACTGGTGTTACAGTACATGCCACCATACCCGTGCATCTGGGAGCTATCATCCTAACACTTGGGAGGGAGAGGCAGGCAGATCTCTGTAAGTTCAAGGCCAACCTGGTCTACATAGTGAGTTATGAGTTCCAGGAAAGCTGAAGCTACAGTGAGACCCCTGTCTCAAAAAAAAAAAAAAAAAAAAAAAAAAAAAAAGAAACAAAAAACCCGATTCTTGAAGAACAAAATCAGAATAGAATGTGTGAGTTGCTTTTCTGAAGGAAATTCTTTAAATGTGCTTCAGATAGAGCACAAGTGGCTCAAGAAAGAATGTTTAGGATAGAGAAGAGTGAAAAGGAGAAAGGGAACAAAAGCATTATTGAGTTTTTAAAATATTGTAATCAATTTTTGTGATTTTTCTCTTTTTTAAAAAATTTTATTGAGTTTTTGTACATTTCATGCAACAGTTCTTAATCAAATTTAATCCACTTCCCTGAACCAAAGCCTCCCCGAATTCCCCACCACATCTCATGTGTGTTCTGCCATCAAATATTTTTCTCAGATCTCCTCCAGTGCAAATTCACCCACTGCAGTCCAGCCAGCCTGTCTAGAGATTGTAAATCAAGCCTGCTCTCATCTGTATTTAGATTCCCTCTCCTAGCCACACCTCCCTTACTGTGCCCCACCCAGTTTAATGTGCTCTGTGATAAAGTCTATAGAGTTTAATCCGTGTCCTTCAGTGTCCTTCAGTGTGGATTCATCCACTGGAGCCTGGTTAACATGCCAAGAGTTTCATCCCTGAATGAGACCGCCTCTTCTTTCAGTAGACACCAGTCACCAATTTCCATAGGTTGGGTTGGGGTTTCCCACCCACTTCCCCAGGGCTATGTGAGGGTTTTGTCTGGTTTGGGTTTGCATGGGACTTGTGCATACTGTGTTGCTGTTGAGTTCAGAGGAGTGACTGAGTAACCTCTCACTCTTAAAATCTTCCTGCCCAATCTTCTTCAGTGATTTGACATAGGTGTTTTCATTCAGGGATAAGCTTGAATTTGATCTCTTTACAGTGACTCAGGGTCCAGTATTCCACTCCCGGATTACTTTAGATTTGACATTTTCTTTGGTTAAACAATCTATTTCCCCAAGCTTGTCTCCAATATCTGATATTCTCCATTCCATTTCCTTCACTTTCTTTTTCTGAGTTTTTTGTTTAAGTTCTTGAGGTTTTTTTTTTTTATTTCAAGTTTTATTTCGGATTGGCCTTTTCTTCAGAGATTCTCTTTACTGAATTCCAGTTTCATGTTTCGAATTATGTTATTTCACTCGACTGTTGATTTACATTTTTCGTATCTTTATTCAGTATTTCGTATCTTTATTCCTTGAACATATTTATAATTGCTATTTTGAAGTCACTGTCCTGGGCATCCACTTGGTTCTCATTCTCAAGAAACATTGTGATGAAACTGTTACCTTCTGTAGTAGGCACATATTATCTTGGTTATTCACTGAGACCTGGGCATCTGTGCTTGTGTGGTACTGTTTCTTTTTACGGGCAAGTGATCTCATCCTTGTTGAATGTTTTTTTTTTTTTTTTTTTTTTTTTTTTTTTTTTTTTTTTTTTTGAAAACATCTGTTGTCTTTAAGGAGATTCTGTAATTACTCCACAACATTCTTGAACATAGTCACTTTCAAGTGTATACAACTCTGGTACTGTTTTTTAATCCTTCAATTTATCTTTACCTTGCACAACAGTTTTAAGAAGCAATAATGCTGACTTCAGTTCTCATCCCAGTTTGGGTCCCCTGGAGCCGTCCCCTCTTCAGAATTACTGTTTGGAGCCCATGGTTAGACTCCATAGCACCATGCCATCTAATTCCTCAGACTTCTCCCATCAAGGGTATTCTATTCCATCCCAGATCTGTGAGCCCCTCCAATCTTGGCAGGTAGCCTCAAAACCAAACTCTTAAGTACTGCTCTGCTGGGCTGTACCCTGATAAATTGGGGAAACAACCAAGATACAAACATTCAACAAATACAAAAAAAAAAAGGACCACTGCTCTTGCAGAGGACCAGGTTCGTTCTCAGCATCCACATGGTGCCTAAGAAACCGTCTTAACTCCAGTCCAGGGGAATCCAATGCCTTCTTCTGACCTCGACAGCATTACACGACTCAGGTGNGGGGCTGGAGAGATGGCCTAGCGGTTAAGAGCGCCGACCGCTCTTACAGAGGACCCGGGTTCGATCCCCAGCACCCACATGGCGGCCGAGAACCGTCTGAAACTCCAATTCCAGGAGAACTCCAGTTCCAGGGGAATCTGAGACCCTCTTCTGACCTCCGCGGCATTGCACGACACGGGTGCACAGACCTGCATGCAGACAGTACATTCATACACATACGGAAATAAATAAAATTAATAAAAAACAAAAACAAAACAAAAAAAAACAACAGGATGTTCTAAAAAGAAGTGAACAATAGGGTACTCTAAAGGGAGGTAAAAAAGAAAGTTCTGAGGAAAGGTGAACAATACAATCTTCTAGAAGAAAACTGAACAGTCCAAAAGCTTGGGTTAGTCTCTGAAACCATCTGATTTACAATGCTCCTCCATCCCCCACAGATATAAAAGCCCTAAGGACTACGGACGGGTGCTCTCAGAGGGGCTGAAAGAAGCAGTCTTTCCAGTGTATTGAGCTGCTTGCAGGCTGTGCAGGGTACTCCATGTTTCCAGCCTCCAAGAACTGCTGAGCATGGTGGGCGGGCTTTGATGATGCAACTGTCTTTGATTCTTTTCTGTCTCTGTAGACAACCCCTCACCCATGCTACTGGGAACAACCCTCCTAATCTAGCTGGCTTCTGCTTTGGTGATGGTCTGTCCTTGGTTCCCTGCTTGGGTGAGTGGATGCTTGCACCTGTCTGTGGGGGAAGGGTCACTCAGCACAGGCAGGAAGTCTTCTTTTCCTTCATTTTCTCATTATGACCTTGAGTGATCTCAGGCATTTTCTAGATTTAAGATTAAATTAGTATCTGAAGTAACAAAAAGTGGAAAAAAATGGAAACAAGATCCAATAAATGTAAAGACAGAAAAATGCCAAATAAGTCCAAACAAAGCTAGAAAAACTTCCCACCAGGAACAGCGGTGCCAGCCTTTAATTCGAGCGTTTGGGAGACAGACATAGACGGGTCTCTGAGTTCTGAAGCCAGGGTGGTCTATGCAGTGAGCTCTAGGGTGGTCTATGCAGTGAGCTCTAGGGTGGTCTATGCAGTGAGCTCTAGGGTGGTCTATGCAGTGAGCTCTAGGCTACCCAAGAGGACACAATGAAGCCCTGCCTCAAAACAGAAAAAAATCTAAAAAAAAAAAAAAAGACATAGTTAAAGGCAAATTTACATAGGGCACATTGATAGAAATTATACTAATCATGTGTGAAGACTGAAAGCTTCAGTTAATACACAATTATTTTTTCTTTTTTTTCCTCCCTGGAGCCCCCAGTTGGCCTGGAACTCACTGTGTAGACCAGGCTGGCCTGAATCTCACAGATCCAACTGACTCAGGCTCCAGAGTGCTGGGATCAAAGTGTGTGGCACCATCCACCCCTGGCTATGACACAATTACTTTTGAAGAGGTAAACAAACACCACTCTGTTGAAAGGGATTCTTAAAGCATCAGGATTCAGAAAATAGGATGAAAGAAAAGAAGAAACTTCATCCATGATAAGAGCAAAGTGCTTGTTACTTAACTCTGTCACCGGTGGATTTTTAGGAGAAGTACAGTATTTGGGATCTAAGGAATTTCATCATAATTATGAATAGGTTTAATACATACATTTGGGAATAGACAAAAGCATCTTTTAAATTTCAGTGTCACAGGAAGACGTGCTTTCTCGATACATGACATTAACAGCTGAATAAGTGGCTTGCTAGAGAGTGCCTGGTTTGTGAGAAGCCTGTCTCAGGAAAGGAGGGAAGAGCTCTGAGATTTGGTAAGGGTGAGTTTATGGGTGGCTCTTCAAGAAAGGGAAGGGGAAGTGTGTGGGAGCTTTGTTAACTTATCCCTGTGGAAGTTCAGTTTCAAACAACTTCTAAAATCCACTGAGTGGAATTCAACTTTGATTTGGAAAAATGTTAAAGTCGTTTTAACAACTAGTTCTTAGTAATACCAATACAGACGGACAACATCTTTGTCCCAGCTCTGTTGTTTCCTTCATTCTCATTTGCATAAAGCTCTAGTCAAAATTATAAGGATAGGCAAAAACGAAATTTTGAGGAAACTTCATAGATGTCAATATGTGTATCACAAACCATGAATAACATAAAATACCAAAGTAAACATTCTGTACACACACACACACACACACACACACACATGCATGCACGCAAGCACACACACACACACACACAGAGAAAAGAACAAATTGAGACCAAAGAAATATGAGTTCTCTGTGACACCAAGAGTGACACATTATGGGTGTCTGTGACTGCATAGAGGGTGACTAGGCCATAAGAGATGTGAATGATAGAACAGATGAAAATCACAGCAGCAGTGAAGTGCTAACAGAAAAAGGGTGTGGTGTAGTCAGAAAAGAGTGGACAGAAACAGGGTGGTACAGACAGAGAGAAAGGTGAACAGAGAGTGTGGTAGAGTCAGAGAGAATGGTGGACAGAAACAGGTCATTACAGTCAGAGAGAAGGGTGATCAGAAACAGGGTGGTACAGTCAGAGAGAAGGGTGGACAGAAACAGAGTGGTACAGTCAGAGGGAAGGGCGATAAGAAACAGGGTGGTACAGACAGAGAAAAGGTTGGACAGAAACAGAGTGATACAGACAGAGAGAAGGGTGGTCAGAAACAGAGAGGTACAGTCATAGAGAAGGGTGAACAGAAATAGAGTGGTTCAGACAAAGGGTGAACAGAAACAGGGTGGTACAGTCAGAGAGAAGGGTGAACAGAAACAGAGTGGTACAGACAGAGAGAAGGGTAATCAGAAACAGAGTGGTACAGACAGAGAGAAGGGTGATCAGAAACAGAGTGGTACAGACAGAGAGAAGGGTGAACAGAAACAGAGTTGGAGAGAAGGGTGATCAGAAACAGGGTGGTACAGTCAGAGAGAAGGGTGATCAGAAACAGAGTGGTACAGTCATAGAGAAGGGTGAAGAGAAACAGTGGTACAGTCAGAGAGAAGGGTGATCAGAAACAGGGTGGTACAGTCAGAGAGAAGGGTGATCATAAACAGAGTGGTACAGTCAGAGAGAAGGGTGGACAGAAACAGAGTGGTACAGAGAGAAGGGTGATCAGAAACAGGGTGGTACAGTCAGAGAGAAGGGCAATAAGAAACAGGGTGGTACAGTCAGAGAGGAGGATGGACAGAAACAGGGTTTTACAATCAGAGAGAATGGTGATAAGAAACAGGGTGGTACACTCAGAGAGAAGGGTGGACAGAAACAGAGTGGTACAGCCAGAGAGAAGGGTGAACAGAAACATGGTGGTACAGTCAGAGAAGGTGAACAGAAACAGAGTGGTACAGTCAGAGAGAAGGGTGAACAGAAACAGAGTGGTACAGACAGAGAGAAGGGTGACAGAAACAGTGTGGTACAGTCAGAGAGAAGGGTGAACAGAAACAGGGTGGTAGAGTTGGAGAGAAGGGTGATCAGAAACAGGGTGGTACAGTCAGAGAGAAGGGTGAACAGAAACAGGGTGGTACACTCAGAGAGAAGGGTGATCAGAAACAGGGTGGTACAGCCAGAGAGAAGGGTGATCAGAAACAGTGTGGTACAGCCAGAGAGAAGGGTAATTAGAAACAGGGTGGTACAGCCAGAGAGAAGGATGATTAAAAACAGTCATAGAGGGTGAACTGCATTAGAACCCATTGCCAGAAATCTCACACTAGTACCACAGCTACTCAGTGCTGTTGCAAGAACATAGAGAAACAGTGGTAAACTCTGCCTGCCTCTGGGGAGTGTGGTGGGGGCGGGGCTTAAGGAAGTAACAGGAAGGCATCAGAGACAGAGAGAAGTAGACTGGTGGAGAGGGCAGAACAGGCCTAGTGGGCAGATGTGGCAGCACTGTGGGTTATTTCTGACAGGACACAACTAGAAGGAGGATGGTTCGATCTGTTGATCCTGGTTATCTCCAGCTGTTCCACTGGCAGGGAACATGTCAGCAGGAGGGGAAAGCACATGGAAGGAGCAGGAGGCCTGCTGGTCACATTGTGCCTAGACTGAAGAAGCAGAGAGTGAACAGGAAGTGGGGGCTTAGCTATAAAGACTCAGTCCCACCCCCAAGTGGTTCATTTTATCAAGCCACAACAAGGGAGCAGAGCTTCTCAGGGGGCTTTCTCCTTTTTGTCTGGTCCAGGACTCCAGCCCAGGAAACATGATCCCTCATCACATGGCCAGAGATTTCTCTCTTAGGTGACTCTACATCCTCTCATATTGACAATCAATATTAACCACTGAAGACAGGGATGGAGAAAAAGAATAAAAACATGGAGGAGAGAAGGAGAGAGGGAGGTCAGAGGGGAAGGACAGGGAAGAAAAGTCTGTCCAGTGGAGTAACTTGCTGATGCACTAGAAACTGAAGAGTATAGTTCACCTGGTCATCACCTGGGGTCCCAAACCTGGAAAAAACATATAGGACATAATAAAAGAATGACAGAAATGTGTACAGTGCACAGGGTAGAGCAGGACATCATAGATGACTGGGTTCAGCAGGTGTTGTAAGGCTGGAGTGAGTACTGCTCTGCATGTTGGGCATATATCTGTTATTGCTGCTCTGCATGTTGGGCACATGTGTGTTCTTGCTGCTCTGCATATTGGTTGGGCACATGTGTGTTCTTGGTGCTCTACATATTGGTTGGGCACATGTGTGCTTTTGCTGGTCCATGTGTTGGGCACATGTGTGTTCTTGGTGCTCTGCATATTGCTTGGGCATATGTGTGTTTTTGCTGGTCTGTGTGTTGGGCACATGTGTGTTCTTGGTGCTCTGCATGTTGGTTGGACATGTGTATTTTTGCTGCTCTGCATATTGGTTGGGCACATGTGTGTCCTTGCTGCTCTGTATATTGGTTAGACACGTGTGTTTTTCCTGGTCTCTGTGTTGGGCACATGTGTATTCTTGGTGCTCTGCATGTTAGTTGGGCACATGTGTGTTCTTGGTGCTCTGCATGTTGGTTGGACACGTGTGTTTTTGGTGCTCTGCATGTTGGTTGGGCACATGTGTGTTCTTGGTGCTCTGCATGTTGGTTGGGCACATGTGTGCTTTTGCTGGTCTGTGTGTTGGGCCCATGTGTGTTCTTGGTGCTCTGTATGTTGGTTGGGCACATGTGTGTTCTTGCTGCTCTGCATGTTGGTTGGACACATGTGTGTTTTTGGTGCTCTGCATATTGGTTGGGTACATGTGTGTTCTTGGTGCTCTGCATGTTGGTTGGGCACATGTGTGTTTTTGCTGGTCTGTATGTTGGGCACATGTGTGTTCTTGGTGCTCTGCATGTTGGTTGGGCACATGTGTGTTCTTGCTATTCTCCATGTTAGGCATGTATGTGTGTTTTTGCTGCCCACTGAGATGGAGATGAGAAGCATCTAACTCCATTTTATTAAAATTTTGACTAAACAGTGAATTTTCATGAATAATTAAGCTTTTGGTGCAATAAACTAAGTTTGAGAGAAAATGTGTAATTAGAGATGATTCTTACATTATTGATAATTGATAGATCCATTATAACATGTAGTTGCTAATATGTTTCATGAGTGTTTAATATTTTGTGTATACAATGACCTCTTCATACCTTTCACTCTTTTGGTAAGAATACTTATTTGTGTTATCATTATTGATAATTGGTCTTTTTGAAGCAGGTTCCCCCTGTAACACCAGCTGGCCTGGAACTTGCTATAAAGACCAGGCTGGCCTCAATTTGCCGGTGCTGGGATTAAAGGCATGAGCCACCACACTCACTGTTCATGTATTTATTTGTGTGTGTGTGTGTGTGTGTGTGTGTGATACGTACAAGTGTGCATATGCAGGAACACGTCTGGAGGTCACAGTACAACTTTTGTCCTTGCTTACAGCCTTGTTTAAGACATGGTCTCTCTGACACCCTAGGACTATGTGGTCCAGAGCTTCTACAGATTCTCTTTTTTTCCCTCCTAATTTCAAGGTTGGGAGCACTAGGAGTGGAGAGCTGTTTCTATGTGGGTTGTGGGGATTAAACTCCGGTAATCTGGTAATCGGGTTTGTGTGGAAAGCTTTCATCCATTGAGCCATCTCCCCACGGAAAGAAAAAAAATCAGATACTTTTCTAGAACTCTAAGACAGAAAACAAACAAAAATAATAAAATATAATAAAGTATAATAAAAGTTGCATATGTAAAATCCAATTTCTGTAGATTCATCTATAAATTGAATACATCACATCACTATGGAAGGCTAGTTATGTAAGTAACCATTCTGTTGCTTAAATAATTTTTTGGTAATCCTCTCGAGATTACTCAAACAATATTTTATGGACCGAATAAGATTATTAAATGTTGCTTCACTTTATAAAACTAAAAACATACTTATTTTTCAGATTAACCACTCTCACTACACAGAATGAAATGTTAAATTACCCGTTTAAGTCCACTCATAAGTGATGCTAATTTTATCTTGTCTTCGAGATCTGCACGTTCTCCAAACAGTCCCAAAACAGAAAAAGCCACATCTACCATGCGGCTTATGTCCCTGGGATTTCTTTCGGTCCCTTGGTGCCAGAATGATTGAATTATGGTCAACTAGCAAACAAAAAGAAATACTTTTTTTTTAACATGCTTGCTTCAAAAGCCATGATTTGTAGTGATTTTGACCCAATTAATCTACAAATTCTTTCTTGGCTAAATTTCATCAAAATAATGTAAATTGTTGACAACGATAAAATAATTAAATTTGAGAAAAGGCTTGAAAACGTTTCTTTAATTTTTTTTTTCTTCAGTTTTCTAGTCTAAAAACCCCAGAGGCAGTGCAGCCTAACTGGGCCTGCCTGGAACAGTCTCAGGACGCTCCAGGAGTGCGCGGTCTAGAGTAAACAAAGGAATTCCGACAGTTTAGGCTCCCTGCCTCCATCAGCCCGGGCTCCAGGCAGGCCGCGTCCTCGGACTCAGCGAGTCCTCTGCTCCATTGCTCCTCATTGTTTTCTAACCTTCCTTGGGGAAGACAGTGGAGAGTCTTCAGGATCCCTTTCTTTGCCTCTGTCCCTCGCCAAGAAGGAGGAATTAGCTTTGTAACCGGATCCTTCAGCCTCTGCATCTAATTTAAAGCCAGAAATCGGCAAGTAAAGCTGCAAGATCGACAGTGGGCAGCAGAGGGCAGTGTTGACCCGTGCCTGGACTATCACTAGGCACAGAAAGTTTTGGGTTTGGAGGGGTTCCCGTGGCAAAATTGTATGACATATGCCCTATATTTGCATTGTTTGGCTTAAATTCATAATTTGTAAGTTGGTTCCCTTAAAGGGGAAAATTACTGACCTGATTCCGCGTCACTTTTTCTTTTAAAGAAGCCATGCGCGCCATCACACTAATGAACCGAGGTGACCGCAGGGGAATTAATTTATTCATCCGAATGCAGTCCGTGGTATGTGGCACTTTAAAAATTAAATTTAAACTTCATTTCATTTATTTCTATTTTCTTACAGCTATTCTTCCCCCAGGCTAAAAATCCAAACCAAACTTTATTAGATTTCCTTTGGCTAGAAAATGTCGAGGGGGAAATGCCCCACTGGGGATCAAAATTCCAAACTGAGTTTGTAAGAGGAAAAGCTCTCTCCTGGCAGAAGGCTGCCATTGTTACCGCTGAAATCCTATGGTTTGTCTGTGGACAACCGGAGTCCAGCTGGGAGGCTAACAATGCCGTCAGGGGCCTGCACGCCCCTCAGTGCCTCTAGGAAGTTGGCGCGCTCTTGGCAACTAACGGGTCATAGTTTCACCTGGACCCAGAGACGGGGGCAAGGGGGTGCAGGTTGTGGGCACAGCGGGGATGGTTTGGGGGGTCTGTCGCCGGTGACAGCAGCTCCCTCCTGGCACTGAGCCGCGAGGGCAGGAAACGGTTAAAGCGAAGCAGCGCCGCGCATTCCCAGACAGGCTTTGCTTAATCCTTCCTGCCAGCGTTAACAGACCCTCAGCCCCCCCACCCCGCCTTTCTTTTATTTCCCTCGACCCCCTTCCCCCTGAGTTATTACTAGTCTAACAACCTAACGGTCTTTCCCCCCACCCCAGCCCCCGCCACTAAAGTTATTTATTTGCAAACCTGACCCCACCCCCCGTCTATTCCAAGGCTGCTTTTTGCTGGGATTGCACTGACGCGGGCCAAATGGGACCAAAAGGGGAAAATAAATAAATGAATAAATGAATAAATAAATAAATAAATAAATAAATAAATAAATAAATAATAGGAGTTGGGGTGGTCAACCCTTCTTAGCGCCTCAACCTCGCGGGGCTCGCCAGTCGCCCGCCCACAGCCTCGGGAGGCCTTGGTGATGAGCGTCGCCACCAGCCAGTGGTGGCCAGGAGGCGAAGGCCGGGGCGGGGGACTCCAGGCGGGGCGGCCCAGGCTGGGGCCCAATGGGCTGGGTCGAGGGAGGGCCAGCGGGTGACAGGACCCGGAGCCGGGGGAGTGGCGACCCACTAAAGTGCAGGGCGCACGGAGGGGCGAGCAAAGTTTCTGAGTCCTGCTCCCGATCGCAGCCAGCCCTCCCCTGTGTGTGCGCGCGTGTGCGCGCGTGTGTGTGCGTGTGTGCGCGCAGCGGGGAAGGGGCGGGGAGACTGCGAGCAACCCGGAGAGGCTGCAGGGGGACTCGCCCGGCGGGCGGCAGCTCCGCGGTGCCACCTCGAAGCCCCGGGGCGACCAGGAGCGCGCTCATCCCGTGCCCTGTGCTACTGCCCCGCACCGCAGTGTCTCCACTGCCGCGGGGACCACGAGAGAGACCCACCCGCCCCAAACACAAAGCCTGGAGGATTACAAAGTGAAACTGACCCGGGACAATAAAAGCAAAGATCGGAGGGCAGGGACGAGGCGCGGTCGGGGCGCTGGTGCCTGCAGCCGCCGGAGGAAGCTGTCCCTAGCATGGTGAAGGGAGGGGACTCCGGGACCGAGGGCCTCGGCTGCCGCCCGACCCCAGCGTCACGGAAGAGAAAGGGGGACCAGCGCTCGGTGGATGTACAAATGATGCCGAGGCAGAGGTGAAGGATGCCGAACGGAGCCAGCGGCTGCCTGGGCGGGACCTCGGGCTCTAAGCCGCAGCCGGCTTAGCGGGAACCCTCGGTGGCCGGGAGCTGAGCGCCGCGGGAGCCGCGGTGGGTACGCGGAGCCTGGCTGCCTCTGAGGACCGAAGCCCAGTCCAGGGATCAACTTGCTGCTTCCTCGGAGCTACACCAGAGGAAAGTCCGTGCTGGGAGCTTGGGGTTCTCCCGGAGTCCACACTCGGTCCCCGGGGCGCAGGGGCGCTGCCACCGTTGGTTCTGCCCTCCTTGGCTTCTCCGCTCTGGGTAAGTTCTAAAGTTTCCGGAGAAACGCTGAGTGCACTGAGTGACTCCTCAAATCCCCGAAGTCCAGGCCGACTCTCTCCGGCGGGCGGCGTTCAGGCCCGGATTCCAATGCAGTGTCTGGGGCGTGCGGGAGGTCCGGAGACTTTCGCAGTGGAGCCCGGGGATGCCCTGTCGCCTGTCGCCTCAGCCTTCCCAGCGCTGCGCGTCGTACTGGCCGCCTGGAGCCTTTCCCCGCGCTGCTGACCCTTGCTGACCGCACTGAACCGCAGGGCTCTCTGACGGAGCTGGCATTTTCCTGGCGCCGCTTGACCCTTGTCTAGACCTTTTGGTTTCCTTCACTTGGCTTCTCTTCCTCCCCCGGTTCCCGGAAGCCAGGACCATGAACTTGGCTGCTGACCCGGCTCCCCGCCGCCGGTGGCTCCCCGTGCGCCCTCCACCCGCGAGCCTGCTGCTACGAGTCTGCGGGCTGCTGGCGCTGCTCCCGGGGCCGGGCCGGGTCCACGCCGCAGAGCAGCGCCAGGTGTTCCAGGTCCTGGAGGAGCAGCCCCCCGGGACCCTGGTGGGCACCATCCCCACGCGCCCAGGCTTCACCTACAGACTCAGCGAAAGCCACGCCCTGTTCGCTATCAACAGCAGCACCGGGGCGCTGTACACCACCGCCACCATCGACCGTGAGAGCCTGCCCAGCGACGTGGTCAACCTGGTGGTCCTCTCCAGCGCGCCCACCTACCCGACCGAGGTGCGCGTGCTGGTGCGGGACCTCAACGACAACGCGCCGGTCTTCCCCGACCCCTCCGTCGTGGTCACCTTCAAAGAGGACAGCAGCAGCGGGCGCCAGGTCATCCTGGACACCGCCACGGACTCGGACATCGGCTCCAACGGTGTGGACCACCGCTCCTACCGCATCGTCCGCGGCAACGAGGCGGGCCGCTTCCGCCTGGATGTCACTCTGAACCCCAGCGGCGAGGGCGCCTTCCTGCACCTGGTATCCAAGGGCGGACTGGACCGCGAGGTCACAGCACAGTACCAGCTCCTGGTGGAGGTGGAGGACAAGGGCGAGCCCAGGCGGCGGGGCTACCTGCAGGTCAACGTGACGGTGCAGGACATTAACGACAATCCCCCGGTGTTCGGCAGCGCGCACTACCAGGCGGAGGTGTGCGAGGACGCGGCCGTGGGCTCCAGCGTGCTGCAGGTGGCAGCGGCGGACGCGGACGAAGGCACCAACGCCGACATCCGCTATCGGCTGCAGGACGAGGGCACCCCCTTCCAGGTGGACCCGGAGACCGGGCTCATCACGGTCAGGGAGCCACTGGACTTCGAAGCCAGGCGGCAGTACTCGCTGGCCGTGCAGGCCGTGGACCGCGGCGCGCCCTCGCTCACCGGGCGCGCAGAGGCGCTGATCCAGCTGCGGGACGTCAACGACAACGACCCGGTGGTGAAGTTCCGCTACTTCCCCGCCACCTCGCGCTACGCCTCCGTGGACGAGAACGCGCAGGTGGGCACCGTGGTGGCTCTGCTCACCGTGACTGACGCGGACTCCCCTGCGGCCAACGGCAACATCTCGGTGCAGATCCTTGGGGGCAATGAGCAGCGCCACTTCGAGGTGCAGAGGAGCAAAGTGCCCAACCTGAGCCTCATCAAGGTGGCCAGCGCCCTGGATCGCGAGCGCATCCCTTCCTACAACCTCACAGTGTCGGTGTCGGACAACGCGGGCGCGCCCCCTGCAGGCGAGGTCCAGGCGCGCTCCTCCGTGGCCAGTCTGGTGATTTTTGTGAATGACATTAATGATCACCCTCCAGTCTTTGCGCAGCAGGTGTACAGAGTGAACCTGAGTGAGGAGGCGCCTCCAGGAAGCTACGTGAGTGGGGTGTCTGCCACGGATGGGGACTCGGGTCTCAACGCTAATCTTCGGTACAGCATCGTCTCTGGCAATGGGCTGGGCTGGTTCTGTATCAGTGAACACAGTGGCCTGGTGACCACCGGGACTACTGGGGGCCTCGACCGTGAACTTGCTTCTCAGATTGTACTGAACATCAGTGCCCAAGACCAAGGGGTGCACCCCAAAGTGTCCTTCGCCCAGCTCGTAGTAACTGTCTTGGACGTCAATGACGAGCAGCCAGTGTTTAGCCAGCCTGAAGGCTATGAGGTGTCTGTGGTCGAGAACGCTCCCGCTGGGACTGAGCTGTTAGTTCTTGGAGCCACTGATGGGGATCTGGGAGACAATGGGACGGTGCGATTCTCCCTTCCGGAAGCTGAGAGTGACGGGAGGCTCTTCCGAGTGGATCCAGTGTCTGGGAGGCTGAGTACTGTCTCCTCCCTGGACCGAGAGGAGCAAGCCTTCCACTGCTTGCTGGTTCTGGCCACAGACCTGGGCTCTCCTCCCCAGTCATCCACAGCTAGGGTGAATGTCAGTCTTCTGGATATAAATGACAATAGCCCTGTGTTCTATCCAGTCCAATACTTTGCTAATATTCAGGAGAATGAGCCTGGAGGTAGCTACGTCACCACAGTGTCAGCCACTGACCCAGACATGGGTCCCAATGGGACTGTCAAGTACAGTATATCAGCCGGGGACAGGTCTCGGTTCCAGATTGATGGTCACAGTGGGGTCATTTCTACAAGAATGGCCCTGGATAGAGAAGAGAAAACAGCCTACCAGCTACAGGTAGTGGCTACCGATGGGGGCAATTTACAGTCTCCCAACCAGGCCATAGTGACAGTCACAGTGTTGGACACACAAGACAACCCACCTGTGTTCAGCCAGGCTGCCTACAGCTTCGTGGTCTTTGAGAATGTGGCCCTGGGGTATCATGTGGGCAGTGTATCTGCATCGACCATGGACCTCAACGCCAACATCAGCTATCTCATTACCACTGGGGACCAGAGAGGTACGTTCTCTATGAACCCGACCACAGGGAAGCTGACCACAGCGAGTGTGATTGACAGGGAAGAACAGGCCTTCTATCAGCTGAGAGTAGTGGCCAGTGGGGGTGCAGTGACGGGAGATGCCATGGTGAACGTAACAGTGAAGGACCTGAATGATAATGCCCCTCACTTTCCACAGGTGGTGGAGAGTGTGAACGCCGTAGAGAACTGGCAGGCAGGGCACAGCATCTTCCAGGCCAAAGCTGTGGACCCTGATGAAGGTGTCAACGGTAGGGTGCTCTATAGTTTGAGGCAGAACCCCAAGAATCTGTTTTCTATTAATGAACAGAATGGTACTATTAGTCTGCTGGGTGTCTTGGATGTCCATGCTGGCTCCTACCAAGTAGAAATCTTGGCCTCCGATATGGGTGTTCCCCAGCTTTCCTCCAGCGTCATCCTAACAGTGTATGTCCATGATGTGAATGACAACCCACCAGTGTTTGACCAGATTTCTTATGAGGTTACCCTTTCTGAGTCAGAACCTGTGAATTCTCGGTTCTTTAAAGTACAAGCCTTTGATAAAGACTCAGGTGCTAATGGGGAGGTAGCTTACACCATTGCAGATGGGAATTCAGGGGAGGCCTTTGGCATATTCCCAGATGGTCAGCTGTACATAAAGAGTGAGCTGGACCGTGAACTTCAGGATAGGTATATTTTACTGGTTGTTGCCTCGGACCGAGCAGTGGAGCCCCTTAGTGCTACTGTGAATGTCACTGTCATTCTAGAAGACGTCAACGACAACAGACCTCTGTTTAACAGCACCATTTACACATTTTACTTTGAAGAGGAGCAGAGAGCTGGGTCATTTGTAGGCAAAGTAAGTGCTGTAGATAAAGACTTTGGGCCAAATGGAGAAGTGAGGTATGCTTTTGAGGTGGTGCAGCCCAATTTTGAATTGCATGCCATCACTGGGGAAATTAGGAACACCCATCAGTTTGACAGGGAGTCGCTCATGAGGAGGAGAGGAACTGCAGTGTTCAGCTTCACAGTGATAGCCTCAGATCAGGGCCTGCCTCAGCCCCTCAAGGACCAGGCCACTGTACACATTTACATGAAGGACATCAATGACAATGCTCCCAAATTTTTAAAAGACTTTTACCAAGCTACAGTATCAGAGACAGCAGCCAATCTGACCCAGGTCTTAAGAGTGTCTGCCTCAGATGTGGATGAAGGGAGCAATGGTCTCATTCATTACTCTATTGTCAAGGGAAATGAAGAGAGACAGTTTGCTATAGATAGTGCCTCTGGTCAGGTGACACTCGTAGGTAAGTTAGACTATGAAGCAACCCCTGCCTATTCCCTGGTCATTCAGGCAGTGGACTCAGGGATGGTCCCCCTCAATTCCACCTGTACTTTAAATATTGATGTTTTGGATGAAAATGACAATACCCCCTCTTTCCCTAAGTCAACACTATTTGTAGATGTTTTGGAAAACATGAGAATAGGTGAACTGGTGTCCTCTGTTACTGCGACTGATTCTGACTCAGGTGACAATGCTGATTTACACTACACTATCACAGGATCTAACAATCATGGGACTTTCAGTATTAGTCCAAACACTGGGAGTATCTTTCTGGCTAAAAAGTTGGACTTTGAAACTCAGTCTTTGTTCAAACTAAATATAACAGCAAAGGACCAAGGGCGGCCTCCTCGGTCATCCACAATGTCAGTGGTGATCCATGTGAGGGATTTTAATGACAACCCCCCAAGCTTTCCCCCAGGAGACATATTCAAGTCTATTGTGGAAAACATCCCCATTGGTTCATCTGTCATATCTGTGACTGCACATGACCCAGATGCAGACATCAATGGGCAGCTCTCCTATGCCATCATCCAGCAGGTGCCCCGAGGGAACCATTTCAACATAGACGAAATCAAAGGTACCATCTACACCAGCGCAGAAATTGACCGAGAATTTGCCAACCTCTTTGAGTTAACTGTCAAAGCCAATGACCAAGCTGTGCCAATAGAAACTAGGAGATATGCCCTGAAAAATGTGACCATTCTGGTGACAGACCTCAATGACAATGTCCCAGTGTTTGTCTCACAAAATGCCCTGGCTGCAGATCCTTCAGCTGTGATTGGTTCTGTCCTGACTACCATCATGGCTGCAGATCCAGATGAAGGTGCCAATGGTGAGGTGGAGTATGAGATAGTGAATGGAGATACAGACACCTTCACTGTGGACAGGTACAGTGGGGACCTGCGTGTGGCTTCTGCACTGGTACCTTCACAACTCATCTACAACCTCATCGTGTCAGCCACAGACCTGGGCCCTGAGCGGAGGAAGTCAACCACTGAGCTGACTGTCATCCTCCAGGGCCTCGATGGGCCTGTTTTTACTCAGCCCAAGTACATAACCATCTTGAAGGAAGGGGAGCCTATTGGTACCAATGTCATATCGATAGAAGCAGCCAGCCCCAGAGGGTCAGAGGCCCCAGTGGAGTATTATATTGTTTCTGTTCGATGTGAGGAAAAGACTGTTGGACGCCTCTTTACCATTGGACGGCAGACTGGTGTCATTCAGACTGCAGCCATCTTGGACCGGGAGCAAGGAGCATGCTTGTACCTGGTGGATGTTTATGCCATAGAAAAGTCATCTTCTTTTCCCAGGACGCAGAGAGCAGAGGTAACCCTTTATTACTTGTTAACTGTGCACTTTTTACAAATGTCATGGCCTTTATATGAGTTATATGAGTTAAATGGGACCAACTGTCATGTCATGACCACTGACATAAAGTTTCTGAAAATTCAGCTTGAATCTGGGTTACTGGCAATATGTTTTTTTTTCTTTTATGTCTGTTTATAGCAGTCACATGTGTAAGAATGATGACACATACTTAGCCATTTCCAGAAGGGATTAAAGCCCATTTGTCTGAATGGAACCACTGAACCAACCTAAATTCCTATCCATAAGGAAATCAGCCAGAGTCTGAGCAGCCTCAGGATCAAGAAAACCCTTCTGTAAAGAGAGCTTTGCAGAGTCCTGAGTGGCAGGAAGCCTTCTGAACTGGGTGACGATGGAGACCTTGTGGCAGTTGGTATCAGAACAGTAGTAATTTCCCAGTCCCTAGTGAGCTCCACAGATTATCCATAGACAGTGAGTAATCTCAGTGTGCTGAGCCAAGTTGGAGGAGATTCTTGATTGCTTTCAGTACTGTCTACTGACTTCCTTTAAATTAATGCAAATAACGTGTACTGGGCATGGCCAGAGAGTCCACACTACCTCTTGAGGCGGAGCTGTGCTGTTTGATGCTGTGGTATGGGCACTCGCCATGTCTGCTGGCAGATAAGAACTTGGTACTCTGTAGCATAGAACAGTCCCAGACTTGGGCTCTGCATGGTGAATCCTGAGTTACTGTGTCCACCTGTCTTGTTACCATTGATAACCTTTCTTGATTGAACTCCATCCAGTGAATTCATACAGCAGCATTCCAGAAAGCTCCTTTGATGTTTTCTAAGTCCTTGCTTCCTCTCCCTCACTCCCCTCAGAGACAGTATAGCATTTGTCACTCAGCCCAAAACTCAAAATATCAAGTGTGGTTTATGATACTCAGTGGAGATCCAAACCCAGCATGCTGGTGAACTTGAGACTCCTGTGTCTTTTCTTGCTTTCTTCTCTTTAGTTTGGCTGCTCATTCATTACTCCTGTCCTTTGAAAACCTCTGGGATTATATTTCATGATAGCTAGTGTAGACATCCTATGGATGGAATAGTCACAACTTAGAGGACATTGGAGATAATTAGAAATATAATCCATAATAGAGATAATTGTAAGCTGATTTCAGTTTATCTTGTATACCTAGCCCTGAAAGTCTTTATAGATTAATTGACCCCTTTCACCTACTTATTTCATTAAAGATCTCAACACCAAAGCTCTTTGATTTGGCTCAGGTCATGATTTATCTATGACTTTATTTTGATTTGAGGTTATCTCTCTCCTAAAACCAACCCTGTCTCTTACTTTCTTCTCTGTAATTATTTTAGATGAAGAACTTTGATTAGTTTGAAAACCAAAATATTTACTTAGGTGTTGAGTTCAGTGAAGGATTTTCTCCTAAGAGTGCAGAGCACGAGAAGACATATTCATTGTTGTTGTTAGAGGTTCATTATGCTTTGTTTGCTTTGTGATTTTCTCATTAGATGGGGAAGGTAGTCTTGGTATAAATATAAAAATAGCAAAGCCACTGCCATATACATTAAGACTGAAAATAAGAATTATAAATAACTTTTGTCAGGACGGAGGGACAGTGTGCCGCTGTGCCTTTAACCTTGGGAAACATCAGTGTGAAAATCGATAATTGACCCCTGTGCCCAGTGCATTTAAAAATTGAAGGAGAGGGGCTGGAGAGATAGCCTAGCGGTTAAGAGCACCGACGCTCTTGCAGAGGACCCGGGTTCCATCCCCAGCACCCACATGGCGGCTAAGAACTGTCTGTAACTCCAATTCCAGGAGAACTCCAGTTCCAGGGGAATCTGTCTTCTGACCTCCACGGCATTGCACGACACGGGTGCACAGACCTGCATGCAAAACAATACATTCATACACATACAAAAATAAATAATAAAAAAAAATTGAAGGAGAATTCAGTCTGAGTGTGAGTGTGTGTGTGTGTGTGTGTGTGTGTGTGTGTGTGTATCAGGATACCCTGTCTGTACCAAAGTGCTGAAATTGCAAACCAACTTTGAGTTCCCAAGCTTCAGCCACTCCTGAAATTAAAAACAAATGTTTTTCTCCCCAAGAATATTGAAAGCAGTAGTTAGTTAGGAGCTAAAATTTCATATTATTATTGGTTGTATCTTTCCCATATATACAATAAACTACTTTTCTTTGCTTTTGCTCAGTTAATGTACTTTGATTCTACAAAATGATCTTATAAGGTCTTGATGTCAGCTGTGACATTTAAATTGTTTGTTTCCAGGTTTAGACTGTCCCATGTATTTTCCAAGCATTGGTCTTTCATCATAGGAGTCTGGCTGGCTCACTCAGGTTTCAGCCACCTCTGGGTGATCACATCCCATGTGCAACCAGAGGGTCACAGTTACCTAGGACGGATGTTGACCTGCATCCCTTTTTTGAGCTCTGGCACTGGGGGTGGGGATTTGTCTACAGGACACATTCCTTTACTCAACCTGTCAGAGCCAAAGATCTGGGATGGGCAGGAATGCCTCTAAAGGCTGTCTCTCATTTTGTGTCCCTGTGTTCTCAGGAGAGATAACACAGTCTTGTGATGTGAGAACAACTCCCATAAATTCTGTGCCATTTTTCTAAATACAAGAAAATGTAGAGATGCAGTATGCCAACTAGTTAATAAATATCCTTGAATTTTTAAAAATCTGTTTTATATAGGAGCTTGCAGCTTGGGGGTCCAGTGTTGGCTGGACTCCATGGAGACCAGAAGCTTTGTTTCACTGGTCTTTGCTGTTTCAGAGCCTAGTTTATTAGGTGGTACACAGTAGGTGCTTAAACTTTCCGCTGCTGAGTAACATGGGAGAATTAAAATCAGAAGAGGTCTTCAGGCCTGAGGAAGAAATCAAGAAAAACTGGGGGAAGGGAGGTTATTAGTAAATTTGACTCCAGTCATTAATTATACTTAAGGATAGAACAGAGTAACTGCCCCTGCTCTAGAAATGAGGATTGTTGGAAAACCCAGAAGAGAGGAAGTAAGCAGGTGGTCTGACATATAGGTCACTGTGCAAGTGAAAGGAGAGGTGCATTCCACCATAGGTCACAGCAGTGTTTCTAAGTCATGGCTGTCAGGACCCCTTTGTTCTCCTGAGAAGCACCACAGAGGCCTTTAAATTAGGTGTGCCTTAACCAATTTTGTTTACTAGTTTCAATAATGAAATGAGAAAATATAGGCTATTAATCATAACATGATATTAACAAGTTATACATAAGATTTTTATTTTGATTAAAGACTTTCCATGTTCAAACTTGAAATTGGAAATAGCAATGTTATATTACATTTGAAAATCTCTTTGACAAATGATTTACAGGCTAGAGCTGAATTCTTAAACCTTTGACTAGTCTATTGCAATGTAATGTTCTGTTTTTCAGTTAAAATATCTGAGAGGAATCCATTCTCTCATAGGTAGATTAGGCAGAGCAATGGAAAAATACTTTTAGTTTGGTCCTCTCTTCAGATAACTGTTGATATTATCTTCCCACAAAGGACAGTGGCAAGAGACTTGCTGGTAACATGGAGCAGGAAATTCTATCAGCAAATTTTTTATACTTTGTTACATGGAAGTCCCTGACCTATCTTGTGTTCCAAATGGCTCTTTTCTCTGCTCCCAAGTCAGGATTATCAGCCTTTGTGATTCAGAAAATAATGGTAAAAATGATGGAGATATTGCCAGACAAGACTTTCAGTAATTTATTTTGTGACATAATAAATAATAATCGATGAATTTTTTTAAATTACGGACCACTTCACATTGTGATCAGCCTGTTTATACTATGTATGTGTGTCTGTATGTATGTGTGTTTGTGTGTGCGTCTTGATTAGGATGCACTGCATCTGGCTACTGTGTTAGTCTTTTCCATCCTGTAGCTGTTTTTGTTTTGAGAGTCCATAACATCAACTCTTTTTACACTTTTCACAGACAGAACAAAATATCATAGCACTTATGGTTGCCTTGCTGTCTATTAAGCCTCTGGAAACGTGTTCCTCCTAACAGTAGTGATGTAGTTTTGACCCATATCTGATCATCCACCTACAAATACCTCAGATTTCATGGCCCCTGCTGAACTTCCTTCCTTTGTTGTCGACTCTTTCAGGTTGCACATGTGAGTGAGTGTGCACAGATCATGTGGCACAGGCGTTTTCTGTGTGGCATACTGACTTACCATCAATCCCTCTAGGTATGTCCATGGTGGGGTAGATGTCAGGATTTCATGATTTTGATGGCTCCACAGCGTCATTGGGTATATGTGTATCATGTCCTTTGTCCATCCATTGATTGTCACTGGGATTGATTTTGTATTCTGAACAGTGGTGTAAATCAACATGGGTGTGGAGGTATCTATAAAGTTTTGAAATTACTTCCATAGTGTTTTCTCAGTGGGCCTGCTGGTTTACATCCCCACCACTGTGATTTAGATTGAATGTCTCCCAAAGGCTAGGGTGTCAAAGAGTTGGTCTTGAGATATGATGGTGGAACTTAGTGGGTGGGTTTTAGTAGGAGGGGTTAGGACTTTGACACATGCCCTTAAGGAGACTGTGACTCCCCAGTGATCCCTTCCTCTCTGTTTTCCGGCTCACAGTGTTACCAGTTTGTTCCACTATGCCCTCCTGACCCAATTTGCTGCCTCACCAAAGGCCCATCCAATGCACAGATACAATTGGCATTTGGACTACAGTCTCGAAAGGTGAAATCCATGATGAGCCATTTATCCCCATATGTTGACTATCACAGTGTGGTTTTGTTAGAGTAGTGGGAAGCTGACCAAGGCACCTATGGATGGTGTATGCCTGTCCTCTTTTTTCCACAGCCTTCCATGCTTATCTCATGTTAGATGACAGTTATTGTAACTGGAGGGGAGTGATGTTTCATCTAGCTTTGGTTGTTTGCCAAGTGATCTCTGATGCTGAGCATTCTGGCCATTTGTATGTCTTTTTCTGGAACCATCAGGCCTATTAACCACAATTTAATCCATTGCTCATTGCATTGCTATTGAAGTGTTAATAAAGTTCTCTTATATTCAAATGTAACTCTGTCAGTTGCATTTGTAACTATGTTTTCTGAGTCTAGATATTTCCTCTCACTGTATTATTGTTTCTGTTGTTATGAAGCTTTCTGGTTAGACTCATATTTGTCCATTTTTGCTTTTATCATCTGTACTTTTGAGATTGTAATCAACAAATCCCTTGCAAGACCAGTATCTGGAAACAAAGTGAATTAGGGGCTGTATTTCAGTTTCAGACCTTCCATTCCAGTCTTTAATATACCCTCACATGATGAAGAAGGCTGCAGTTACACTCAACAGGTGAACTCAACACATGAGTGCACTTTCATACATGTAGACAATAGACTCATATATGTGAAATAAAAAAATTGAAAAGCAACACAGTGCCACACACCTGTAATCTTAGCCCTGGAGAAGTGGAGGGAGGAAGAGCAAGAGTATAAGGTTTAACTGGGCTACCATCTCAATATGCATAGCAATAAAACATCCACAAAACTTTCTAGTTCATGCCTGTATTCCCAGAATCCAGGAAGCTGAGGCAGGAGGATTGCTGTAATTTCAAGGCCAGCCTGAGTTACATAGTAAACCTCTTATCTCAAAGGAAAACCCCAAGCCAAAAGCAATCAAAGATAATTGTTATCATTATTATTACTTTGTTAATGACTGGTATATGTTTAAGTCCATTGAGTCAGACATGGTGAGACAAAGGCCTTTTGTAAGTCCTTAAGACACAAGTGTGGGTCACAGCCAGGTTACTGGTGGGCAGCTTCGCTCCTGCTGCCCATTTTAAAGACATCTTCCTCATGTTTGGTTTGCTCTTGCTGTTCTGGTGATAGATTTCCATAGACATAATTCATCTTTGGAGGAATTTACTATTTCTTTTCACCTTTATTAAAACTTAAATCATTGGGAGGCAGAGGCAGGCGGATCTTTGTGAGTTCAAGGCCAGCCTGGTCTACAGAGTGAGTTCCAGGACAGCTGGGGCTACAGGGAGACCCTGTCTCGAAAAGACAAAAAAAAAAAAACAACAAAACTTAAATCATTTTAATGCTTTAATGTTTTGTTAAACTTTGAAGCAACTCTGTTAAGAAAAAAGTATGTATATGCTTTGATTCTGTCAGTCCAGTTTTCGTTGCTGTAGCTTACACGCTGTCTAAATTACACTGAAACATATGAAGCCTCACTAACCCTGAGGTTGGGATGGCAACTCCTGGGATTTCTGGGCTCTGAGAAGTGCTTCTCTTCTCTAGGAATGTGTCAGGATGAGCTCGCTCTTCACAGTACTGGTGCAGTAGGAACCCTCACTCAGGGCAGGGAGAACTAGCAAATGATGGGGGCCAAGGTAGATTACAAAATTCCTTAAGGTGTCCCCAAAATAAAATATAGTGCATTCTATCAGTCTCCGTTTAGTCCGTAAAAGAAAGAAGTAGCCGATCTTAATGGATGGTAAAGGAGGAAGGGTGATACAGAAAATGTAAACAAGTGGAAAAATTTCAAATCTTATTAGACAAATGTTCTTTATAACATATGCATACTTGGGCCAGAGGACTGGCTGAGCAGGGTCCAGAGCTTGATGAACATCCCTGAAGACCCAATTTACATCCCTGGATCTCAAGGTGGAACGAGAGAGCTGACTCCAAAAAGTTGACCTTTGACCTCCATGTGCACTTCATGACAGATCTGCATCTGCACTCACACACACACCATACACACACAATAGTAACAAATTAAATATATGTATATGCATTTAATGATATATTAGCATATATGCAGTCATTGTACATAGAATATAGGTTTCTTTTTCCTAAATAAGAAATAGACAAGAAGTCATGAAAATTGACTATGATCCAATCGGTGCATAATCTATATGTAGGGATCAAGAACTGGCTCTAAGACACAGTCTTCTTCACATTTTTAACAAACAATCTTGAATAAAAATCAAACACTGTTAATGGTTTTAAGGAGATGTCAGGAGCCACTTAGAAATATGTTGGGCAGTAGTGTTAATGGTGTGTGTGAACTTAGTCCCAACACAGCCCCGAGCCCAGCTGCTCATTTCCAGAATGACCAAGTCTATTGTGGTGACACATGGCTTTCACTATGTCAAACCTTTTCTTAATTCTATGTATTTTCATACTGGTAATGGAAGAAGTACAAGGCAAAGTGAAACCTGGGTGATACTGTATAGCAGGAGCACCTGAGGTAGCTGTCAATCTTTCTCAGCTTAGGCTTCAATGCACATCACTTCTCCATCCTGACACTCAAGGCAGGAGAAAGCCCCCATTCTTCTGGGTATTACCTCATTAAAAGAAGTTTTCATTAGGTTTATGTATTTATTTATTATTTTTTTAATTTTTAATTTATTTACTTTATTATTTATTTGTGTGCACACATGCACACCATAGCATACATGCATGTCATAGCACACGCACACCATAGCACACATGTGGAGGTCAGAGGACAACTTGCAGGAGTAGTTCTCTCCTTTCTCCTTCCACAATGTGGGTTCTGGGAATCAAATCATGTCATCAGGCTTGGCAGCAAGTGCCTTTATTGACTGATCCATCTTGCCCATCCTGCTGGCTCATTCCTCTCCTTTTCAGGAACATTCTTTGAATGGGATGTGTGTATTGGCCATTTTTTTTTCTAATTACCTTCTAAGTCATTCTTACCAGGCTTGGCTTCTTTACCTCTAGTGAAATTGCTCTTGCCAAGGCCACTGTGGTGGACACAGGACTCCATCATTATTGTTCTTGACGCTTGTTATAATTAACCCCCAGGAAAGATTGGAGTTAGTCATCCTTTCACTTCTGTTATAGTTTATTTACTCAACTCTGGGTCATCAAAGTCTCTTTTTTATTTTATTGAAAAATTTTTTGATTGACTTATTTTTAATATATATATATTTCTACTTGACTTTTGTGCATTTCAAACAATCAATCTTAATCATATTTAGACCTCTGATCCTTCCTGCACTTCCCTAGTAGCCTGGGTACCCATTGAATTCCATGCATTCTGTCATATACAAGTCGTTTGTCTCCAGATATCCCTTGGTGTGAGTTCATCTACTGGAGCCTGATCTACCTATCTAGCATCACTCCTTTAAAGAAGGCCAACTCTCCCTCATCCAGCAGTGATCAGTTTCTAATAGTTCCTTGGCTGAGGTTGGAGCCTCTTGCTCATTCTGGGTTTTTGTCTGACTGCTTCCATGGAGCTCGTGCATGTTCTCACCATTGCTACAAGTTCATGTGAGCAAATTCCCAGAAGCCTAGAAGTCTGTTTCCTTGTGGCCACATACCACCTCTGGCTCTTACAGTCTTTCTTACCCTCTTTTGCAAGGGTTCTGGAGTACATGGGTCAGCGAGGTTTAACATAGGAGTCCTATCCAGGGACACAGACTCTGCAGACTTATTCTGTGCACTTTGGCCAATTGTGGCCTTGTGTATTAATAGCCCACTGTTGCATGAGGAAGCTTCACTGGTGAGAGTTGAGAGATATATTCGTATTCTCTCTACCTCCTGTTCCATTGCATTCTATGAGCCTGTGTCACTTAGGGCTCACAGATGCTTATTCTCTGTGTTTGGCTAGTTGTCAAACCCTGTAATAGCCTCCATCTGTTGAAAAAAAAGAAGCTTCTGGGGCTGGAGAGATGACTCAGCAGTTAAAACCTTTGCAGAGAACCCCAATTCCATTCCTAGAACCCATATGGCAATTAACAACTATCCATAACTCCACCTCTAGGGAATCGGACACCTTTTTCTGCACTTACGTACTTGCAGGCAATAACACTCCTCCTACACATAAAATAAAAATAAATAAAATACTTTTTAAAAAAAGAAAAAAAAGCTTCTTGATGAGTGGTAACAGATATACTTGTCTGTAAATAAAAGATCCATATTTAGCATACAGTAAGAAATCATGTTTGTCTAAGAGTGTGACAGGTAGGTGTAGGTTTTCTCTAGGATCTATGACCTCTCTTGCCATGTGTATGTGGGCTATGTTTACAGTACCACACATGGGTTCCCTCCCATTGAGCAGCTTTAAATCCAATTAGATACCTGTCGATTAACCCTAAGACAATGGTGTCACTGCGGCACCAATATAGCTTCTTTTCCCAGTCATTGTTGTGCTTATTAGGGTCTTTTTAAAATATTTTTCTCAAGTTTATGCTCTTTTTAAAAATTTTTTAAATTGGACTTTAGAGTACACATAGCATCAAAGTAACATAAATGAAACTTGTGATACCAAAAAACCATTAAAATACAGTGATACTTTAACATGGAAATTCCATTTTTTCCTCCAACTTGTATTGCATATATATATATATAATTTTTTTTTTTATTTTTGTTCTTTCTTCTTTCTTTCTTTCTTTCTTTTTTTTTTTTGTTTACCAAAGATGTCATGTTTTCCCCAAGGAAGTGCTTGAAGGTTCCTCCTTGGCAAACCCAAACAGCCATTAATCCTGCCTCCATGCTCCACACTGGGGTCCTTCCCCACATGGTCATGCAGTCCAGCAAGCATGTGTCCTGTCTTGATCTTCCTGCACTGACCTCCATGACACAGCCTGGGTAGTCCAACTGGGCAGTCTACACTCTGAAGAGGCTGAAATCCCACGCTAAGTCAAGTCCACCCCAGTCCACAATCTGCTGAATATCTCAGTATAGTAAGTCCCATCTGGCACACTGAAGGTTTGGAGGATTCTCAAAGCTTTATATCTGAAGTGTACAATTTTTCAGACCTTACTGATTATTTGTTTATGGTTATACTTTNTTGGAGGATTCTTGGCGAGACATGAGTCCTCAGTCCATATGGAAGGTTACAAAACTTGTCTCAGTCTTTGAGGAGTGCCAAGAGCGGTGGCCTCCATAGAATAATTGCACTTTGCCGGAAGAATTATATTTAACTATTAACTCTACACTGGGAGGCAGAGGCAGGGAGGCGATCTTTGTGAGTTTCTAAGCGCCAGCCTGGTCTACAGAGTGAGTTCCAGGACAGCTGGGGCTACCGGGGACCCTGTCTCAAAAAGCAAAAAAAAAAAAAAAAAAAGACGGTCAAACAAC
This sequence comes from Rhizomys pruinosus, assembly GCA_009823505.1. Classification (NCBI taxonomy): domain Eukaryota; kingdom Metazoa; phylum Chordata; class Mammalia; order Rodentia; family Spalacidae; genus Rhizomys; species Rhizomys pruinosus. The sequence continues at coordinate 2,099,028 of VZQC01000883.1, read as the reverse complement.
AGTTACTATTTTTTTTCCTTTTGTCTTTTACTAAGATCTCAAGTTTTGGTTCTGCCGTAAGTTTCTAGCCAGCTTACTCAAGGTTTTTGTTTTCTCAAGGTCAGTTGATCTGGTCCTCAGTGGTCTCTCAGGGTTTTTTTTGGGGGGGGAGTGGAGCGCCTTGCTCCTTTCAGCTTTTCATTTACTAGTTCCATCCACTTGAGGATAAAATCAGGGGATTAAAGTCCCTTTAAAAAAATTCTGTAGGGCCGGGCGTAGTGGCGCACGCCTTTAATCCTAGCACTTCGGAGGCAGAGTAATTAGGCAGATCTCTGTGAGTTCAGGCCAGCCCCTGGTTCTCCAGGTGAGCTCCAGGCGAGCTGGGGCTGAAGGGAGCCCCTGTCTTGAAAAAATAACAAAAGAAAAAAAAAAAAAAAAAAAAAAGGGCTGGGTGTGGTGGTGCACGCCTTTAATCCCAACTCAGGGAGGCAGAGGCAGGTGGATGTCTGTGAGGCCAGCCTGGTCTACAGAGCAAGCACCAGGCCAGCTGGGACTAAAGGGAGACCCTGTCTCACCCCCCCCCAAAAAAAAAAAAACATTTTGTCGGTGGGCACGGTGGCGTTCGCCTTTAATCCTAGCACTTGGGAGGCAGAGGTGGGCGGACCTCTTTGAGTTCCAGGCCAGCTGAGGCTACAGGGAGCCCCTGTCTCACAAAAGACCAAAAAAAATTTAAAAAGTAAAAAAAAAAAAAAAAGTTTTCTTTTGGTCTTTTTGAGACAGGGTCTCCTGTAGCCTCAGCTGTCCTGGAAACTACTCTGTAGATCGGCTGGCTTGAACTCACAGAGATCCACCCACCTCTGCCTCCCAAGTGCTAGGATTAAAGGCATGCGGCACCACACCTGGCTCCCTTTTTTTGTCTTTTTGAGACAGGGTCTCCCTGTAGCCCCAGCTGGCCTGGAAGTCACTATGTAAACCAGACTGGCTTTGAACTCACAGAGATCTGCCTGCCTCTACCTCACAAATGCTGGGATTAAAGGGATTAAAGGCATGTGCCACCATGTTTGGCTGGGGACCTAATTCTTTTAAAGTTAATATTTTCCAGGTTAATATATGAGTGCTTTGTGTATGAAATTAATATATTTTTCAATATAAATGGAATTTTTTCAAAAAATTTAAAACTAGCCAGAGGTGGTGGTTCATACCTTTAATCCCAGCTCTTGGGAGGCAGAGGCAGGTGAATCTCTGTGAGTTCCAGTGTAGCTGGAGCCACAGAGAAATCTTATTTCAAAAAAGACATAAATAGCCGGGTGTGGTAGCTCACGCCTTTAATCTTAGCACTTGGGAGGCAGAGGCAGGTGGATCTCTGGTGAGTTCACAGGCAGCTCTGTCTACAAGAGTGCGTTCCAGGACAGCTGGGGGGGGGTAAAGGAGAGACCCTGTCTAAACAAAAAAAAAAGAAAAAAAAGACCACACAAAAAAAAAAAAAATAAAAAAAAAAAAAAAAAAAAAAGCCATAAATCAAATTTAACATCAAAGTTACAGAATGTGTTAGGTCTTATTAGTGTATGAAGGATTTAAGATTTTTAAAATAATTTTACTTATTTTTATTTTTGTGTATGTTAATGGCTGCATGTATGGAAGCATATCCATGTTTTGCATTGCCCATGGAGGCCAGAAGAGGGCATTGGTTACCCTGGAACTGGATTTAAAGACAGTTGTTAACTGCTAGGGTGCTAGGAACATCATCTAGGTCTGGGGCAAGAGCAGCCACTGATTTTAACTGCTGAGCCATCTCTCCAACCCCAAGTTGAAGAGTTTAATAAAAAGTTTATTATTATGTGCATGAATATTTTGCCTGCATGTGTATAAGTGCAACACATGGGTCCAGTGCCCATGGAGGCTAGAAGAGGACATTGTATTCCTTGGAACTGGAGTTGCAGATAGTTGTTAGCTGCCATGTGGGTGCTAACAGATTGGGTCCTCTGGAAGCCAGTGCTCTTAACCATTGAGCCATTTTTTCCAGCCCTGTGTTTAAGATATTTTAAGTTTATCCTTAAGGAAATTTAGATAATTTTTTAAAAATAGTTTATTTTTATTTTATTTGTATGAGTACATATCCTGCATGTATGTAAGTGTATCAGTGTCATGCAGTGCCCACAGAGGTCAGAAGAGGGTGTCGATCCCCTGGAACTGAGTTAGGGACAGTTGTTAGCCACCATGTGGGTGCTGGGAATTGAACCCAGGTCCTCTGCAAGAGCAGCCTGTGCTCTTAGCCCCTGAGCCATCTCTCCAGCCCCTAGATAATCTTATGATAAAGATTTGAAAAATACTTTGTTAATTTTTGATCTACAGAGGAGTTAGATTTTAAAGTTTTTTCTAAAGCGCAAAAGAATGAAATTTTATAGAATAATAATTTCCTTTTTTTTTTTTTTGTTTTTGTTTTTGTTTGTGCATGTGTGTATGGGTATGTGAGTACTTGTTTTTAAAAATTTTTGATCTGTGCTTTGATTTGACAAAAGCACTTAGTTTTGTTATGCTTATTGGAATCAAGTAAGTCAATGAATTGAATGTTTATTAATTAAATATTTATTAAATGCCTACAATGTTTCAGGTTCTGCTGAGTCTGGGGATACCAAGATAAGAAAGAGAGACTGCAGCCCTGGCAGTAGGGCCTGAAGGAAAGAGTAGTGTTGGGTGAAAGGACTTGGGTGAAAGGAAGTGACATTTATCTAAGATTTAAAAGAAGATTAGGCTCTGGAGCTATATGGTTGAGCAGTTAAGAGCACTGGTCATTCTTGTAGAAGACCCAGTTGATCCTAGCCCACCCCCCAATGGCAGCTAACAACTGTTAGTTAACTCCAGTTTTGTTTTAGGGGATATCTAGTGCCACTTCTGTATTTACACGGCATCGCCACAACACAGGTATACTTACACACATGCGAGCATAATACTCATACATATAAGATGAAAATAATAAATTCTGGGGCTGGACTGATGGCTTAACAGTCAAGGCGCACTGTTCTACTTGGAGAGGAGCTGGGTTTGATTCCCAGTGCCCATATGAGTGTTGGTAACTCCAGTTCCAGAGGAAATTATGTCATTTTGTAGCCTTTTTCTTTTCTTTGACCCCCCTGCGTTTGCGCATGCATGTTGGACACAACACAGCGATACACCTTGCATTTACATACAGGCATACAAAATATTTTTCCAAAAGAGATGAGGAGTGATGTGGTGGCAACATGCCTTTAATCCTAGCACTCTGGAGGTTGAGGCAGGCAGATCACTGTTAGGTTCAAGGCCAGCCTGGTCTACATAGTGAGTTCTAGGTCAATCGGTGCAACTTAGACTTCTATGTTTCAAAAAATACCAAATACTTATTTTTAATAGTGTTATGTATATTTAAAATATTAAATAATATGAATAACATTTGTTAAATTAGGGTTGGTAAGATGGATGGCTCAAGGTATAGGTATGAGCTGCAGAAGGCAGACAACCTGAGTTTTACCTTTGGAACCCACACAAGGATGGAAGGAGAGAGCTAACCCTTTGAAGTTGCTTTCTGGCCTTCACAGCACTTGTGTTCCTCTTATCCCATCAGGCACAGATGTAAAAAGTTTGTAAAATGAAAAACAATTTTCTCATCTTGGTGTTTTTCCCTTCCCTTCTAAGGAGTGTTTTGGTTTTTTTCGTTTTTTTTTTTTTTTTAATTTATTTTTTCTTTTTTTTTTTTTTTTTTTTTTATTATTTCCGTATGTGTATGAATGTTCTTGTCTGCTAGCAAGTCTGTCCCCGTTGACGTTGCAACGCGGCGGAGGTCAGAAGAGGGTTGTCGGGACTCCCCTGGAAACTGGAGTTCTCTGGAATGAGTAGTTTCCGACGGCTCAGCCGCCATGTGGTGCTGGGGTCTTTCTAACCCGGTGTCCTCCGCAAAGAGCAATCGCGACTCTTAACCGCTAGGCCATCTCTCCAGCCCCTAATTACTTACTTTTCTATGTTGTATGAATGTTAAGTCTGCATGTAGGTTTGTGCACCTGTGTCGTTGCAATGCCACGGAGGTCGAGAAGAGGGTGTCGAATCCCCTGGAACTGGAGTTCTCTGAATTGGAGTTACAGACGGTTCTCGCCGCCATGTGGGTGCTGGGGATCAAACCCGGGTCCTCTGCAAGAGCAGTCGGCACTCTTAACCTGCTAGGCTATCTCTCCAGCCCCTAAGGAGTGTTTTTTTATATTTTCATAGTTGTACTTTGATGTTTGATATTGATGATGATTTTCAATTTAGTTATTATCTGTTGACTTTTCACTTAGGAGCATTAGAATATAGCTTAGCCGGGCGTGGTGGCGCACGCCTTTAATCCTAGCACTTGGGAGGCAGGGGCAGGCGGATCTTTGCAAGTTCAAAGTCCAGCCCTGGTCTACAGAGTGAGTTCCAGGGACACGCTGGGACTACAGGAGATACCCTTGTCTCCCGAAAAGGCCCAAAAAAAGAAAAAAAAGAATATAGCTTTCATTTCTCTCTTTTCCCTTTTGGCAATTTTAGCTAAAGAAATATTCAGTATTTATCTTGTTACCATATATACACACATATTTATATATGACATATGATTCATATCTGAAGTTATTTAGTAAACCATCACTCTTTTTAGCTCAACTTTTGTGTTTTCTGGAACTAATATTTATTGTGGTTTTATTTGGTTTTGCTTAATATTTTAGATTTATTAATTCAGCCTTAGCAGTTAACTTGTTCATGATTCCTTTCAAGACTGCCATTTTTCCAGGCCCAATGGTGGTATCTAATGCCTATAATTCTAATACTTGGGAGTCTGAGGCAAGTGGATTGCCAAGAGTTTGAGGTCAACCTGGGCTACATAGTGAGTTTCAGGCCAGTTCTGGAGCTAGTACACTGGTAAAAAAAAAACAAAAAAATAAAAAAAGGAAATTACCAGATGTTGATTGTTTCTTCTTTTGTCCTTTTGGTTGTGAGCCCGAGCTTTCATTGGCTGCCCCAGCTCTCTATCCTGGTTTCTCTTAATAACTCATAGGACCTTTTCACTGAAACAGAACCAACTCCATAAAGTTGTCTTCTGACTTCTGTATCCTGTCATATTACTCCCCTCCATCATATACATTAAGTAAATAAATAAATATAAATAATAAATTAAATAAATAAATAAATAAATGACAGAAGAGATGGCTTAGAAGTTAACATCACTGTTTGTACTGGGAGAGGACCTACTTTCAGTTCCAGCACCCACGTGGCAGCTATATCAACTCCCTATAGCTCTAGCTCCAAGGGATCTCATGGCCTCTTTTTCTCTATGGGTACCAGACATGTGTGTGATATAATACATGCATACAGGCAAATATTCATACATATAAAATGTAAATAAATAGATTCTCTTAATTTGAAGGCCAGCGTTCTTCAGCCTAGGGAAGTTATTAAAAAGACCATTCTCTCACATTTTCTTCAGAAATCCCTATAGTTGTTTCTGGGAAGGATTTTCTAGTTTTCATACCTTTTCTCATATTTGTCATCTTGTAATATTTTGGGAAATTATTTCAACCTTGTCTTCCAGTCTTTCTATTGTTTTTTTTTTTTTGTGTGTTGTGTGTGTGCGTGTTGCTTCCTTTCACTTTTTTTTTTTTTTTTTTTTTTTGGTCTTTTTGAGGACAGGGTCTCCCTGTAGCCCCAGCTGTTTCCTGGAACTCACTCTGTCAGACCAGGCTGGCCTGAACTCACAAAGATCCGCCTGCCTCTGCCTCCTACAAGTGCTGGATTAAAAAAGGTGCTTGGTCGGCCACACGTTCGGCTAAAAAACAATTTTTTTTAAAGCTTACATACCATGCATTCAAGACTTCATGCATGTTAGCAAGTGCTGAACTACATTATAGCCTAAAGAAAATAACTTTTTTCTTTTCTTTTTTTTGCTAGGAAGGGTTCTCCCTTTTGTAGCTCCAGCTACCTGGAAACCCACTCTAGGACCAGGTTGGTCTTGACTCACAAAGATGCTGCCGCTCTGCCCCGCGAGTGCTGGGATGAAGGCATGAGGCCCACATTGCCCCCCCCCTCAACAAAAAATATTTTTTAAAATAGTTATTGGGCTGGAGAGATGGGCCTAGCGGTTTAAGAGCGCCGACCGCTCTTACAGAGGACCCGGGTTCGATTCCCCAGCACCCACATGGCGGCCCGAGAACCATCTGAAACTCCAAATTCCAGGAGAAACTCCAGTTCCAGGGGAGTCCGACACCCTCTTCTGAACTCCGCGGCATTGCATGGACACAGGTGCACATCAAACTTGCATTGCAACAGTACATTCATGCACATACAGAATAAATCAAAATACTAAAAAAAAAAATGTATATTCCAGGCCTGTTTGGCAGACCCGGCAGAGGTCAGGTGGTATCTCTGTGAGTTCCAAGGCCAACACTGTCTACAGAGCTGAGTTCCAGGGACAGTGGGGCTATCAAGGGGAGACCCTGTTTCAAAAAAAAAAAAAGATTTTTAAAAAAAATCTTTTGTCTTTTTAGTTACTATTTTTATTTTGTGTGTATGAACATATTTCCTGCATATATGTAAATGCACCCTTGCCATGCGTTGCCTCGGATACCAGAGGAGAACATTGGATCCCCCTGGAACTGGAGTTACAGGTAGTTGTTAGCACCACCTTCTTGGGTGCTAGGGCATGAAACCTGGGTCCTCTGCAAGAGCAGTCAGTGCTCTTATAACTGGCTGTAAGCCGTCTCTCCGCAGCCCAATGTTGGTGTGTTTTTGAGGGACAGGGTCTCCCTGTAGCTCCTAGCTGGCCTGGAATTCATATGTGTAACCAGCCTGGCCTGGTCTCAAGACAGATCTGCTGCTTTTGGCCTACCCAAGCACTTGGATTAAGGGCATTACCACCATGCTCGCACGGATAAAAAAAAAATTGTTTGTATTTTCCCTGAAATGTATTACCCATGCACCATGTGCTGGATGACCCTATCGGACAGAAGAGGTACAATCTCCTAGGAATTGAGTTTCTACAGACAGTTGTGAGCCTCCATGGGGGTACTGGGAGCTGACCCTGGGTTCTCTGCAAGAACAGTATGTTTTTGTGTTTTCAGTATGTCCTTAAGTGTGCAGGTACATGTGTCCATGTGTGCACATGTAGAAGTCAGAGGAAAATATCACTCTCATCCTTATTGCCTTGAGATAGGGTCTCACCATTTGGACTGGGCTGGCTGGTGAGTTCAAGGAATCTTCTTGGGTCTACTCCCTAATGCTGGGGTTACAGTTCACTTAGCTATGCCTGGTGCCTTTTTTTCTTTCTTTCTTTCTTTCTTTCTTTCTTTCTTTCTTCGCTTCTTTCTTCTTTCTTCTCTTTCTTTTTTTTTTTTTTTACCAACGCTGGGAGGGGTTGGTTTTGAGATAGATCCTCAAAATCTCAGGTTCTTATGTTCCCACTACAAATGCTGTTGCCCTCTAAGTCATCTTCCCAGCCTCCCAGCCCCCAGTTTTTCCTTATAAAAAATTACACACAACAGCTGTGGTAGATATGTACTTGGGAGGTAGGTAGAGGTAGAAGAATTGGGTCAAGGCAGGGAGTTCAAGTCCTGCCTGGGGAACATGAGACTGTCTCCAAAGAACAAAACAAAACAGAATTATACTGATAGCAAGTAGTACATTATCTGAAATTGGAATATAGTCTGAAGTGTTTCATTATATTCCAAATTGTGTGTTTTTCTTGAAGCAGGAAGAATGGAATTGTATTTTATAAACCAGGATGAAAGGGCTGGGGATGTAGCTCAATGATAGAGTACAGGTAACTGAGGACCTTGGGATTGATCTCAACACACATACACAAATAAGTTAGGTATAATTTTTACTTTTTTTTTTTTTTTTTTTTTTTTTGTCTTTTTTGAGACAGGGTTTCCTGTAGGCCTCAGCTGCCTGGGAACTCACCTATGTTAGACCACGGCTGGATGGGCTTAAACGCATAGAGATCCACTACCCTCTGCCATAATTTTTACTTACTAACTATACTTGAGTTTCTTTTTCCTAGGATTTTTTTTTTTAATAAAAAAAAATTTTTGATTTATTGTGCATTTTTCATTCTATTTATTTATTTATTATTATTTATTATTGTCTTTTTGACAGCAGGTCTACTCTAAGCCCCAGCTGTCCTGAAACTCATCTCTGTAGCCTCAGGCTGGCCCTTGAAACTCACAAAGATCCGCCTGACCTCCGCCTCCCAAGTGCTTGGATCTAAAGATTCATATTTACAAGCGTGTGGCACCACGCCTGGCATATGTGCGATTCTTTAAAAAATGTGGGCTTAAAAATTACCCTCTTTTTTCTTATTTGGTGAGTTTGTTTATTTTTGTGGTGCTTAGAGTGAAATCCATGGTCTCTGCTATGGGAGGCAAGTACTCTGCTTCTGAGTTATATCTGTGGTTCAGCCCATCCCCCCTTTTAAAAGTAAAATATTAGCTGGACATGGTGCACATACCTGTAGTCCACACACTTATCGGCTTGTTTTTAGGTAGAGGCAGGAGGGTCAAGAGAGGAATTCAAAGCCACCTTGAGATGTATGAGATCTGTCTTAAAAAATAAAATTAGGAGCTGGGCGTGGTGGCACAGCCTTAAATCCTCCAGGCACTCCGGACAGGGAGTGCAGGCGATCCTGTGAGACTTAGGTTGTTTACAATTTTCTCTGCTCCCGATTACTTGAATTACAGCGCATGAACCCCTTGTCCCCATCTCCTCCACTTACACCTTAACCCTGCCTTGAAAGTGCAGAGTTCTTGTTTTTGAGAGAAAAGCAGCATAAAAATTTAAAGTAGTAGACTTGACTGAATAAAATTTTGAGAAACTTAAACTTCAAAATTTGTATATTAAAGATAATTCCATATTTTAAGAATTGTGGATAACAGGAATCATAGAAGTCTCTTGCCAGGCGTGGTGGGTGACGCCTTTAATCCTAGCACTGGGGACGGAGAGGCAAGTTTGGATCTTTGTAGTTCAAGGCCAACTCTGGTTACAGATTGAGTTCAAGGGACCAGCTGGGGCTGGCTTCAAGGAAGACCTGTCTCAAAAAGACAAAAAAAAAAAAAAAAAAAAAAAAAAGAGTTTTTTTCCTATTCTATTCATTTCAATTTTTCAAAAAGCACAGACTAGTTTTACATGTCAACCTCCTATAGCTAATATAATTAAAATGGATTCATTAAAAATTTTTATTTTAAAATTATATATATCTGTATGTCTGTGTGTGGTTTGTTGTGTAGTAGGATGCAGTGCTGGAGTTTAGTTAGTTGTGAGGAACCTGACATGGGTACTGGAAATTGAGCTCAGGTTAGGTCCTCTGAAAGAGAACAGTATAACTCTTTTTTTTTTTTTTAATTGAATTTTTATGACAAAAAAAAAATTTCAGTTTTTTTTTTTTTTTTTTTTTTTTTTTTTTTTTTTGTCTTTTCTAGACCGGGATCTTCCTTGTTCCCCAGCTGTCCTGAACTTGTCTGTAGACCAAGGCTGGGCTTGAATCTTACAGAGATCCGCCTGCCTCTCTCCCGTGCTAGGATTAAAGCGCATCGCACTTACCACGTCCAGTTTAGATGGTTCTTAGCCCCAAGTGGGTGCTGGGAATCAAACCTGGATCCCCACAAGATGCAGTGGTGCTTCTTAACGCTGAGCCAATCTCTCCAGTTCCCCAAAAATTTCTTTTTAAACATTTTCATTTTAATTCTATTTATATTATTTATTTTATTTTTATGTCTATTTAATGTACTGTCTGCATGTATCGGTTTGTGCACTGTGTGTGCAATGCCTCGGAGGTAAGACCAGCTCTCCGCTGCCTGTGGGTGCTGGGGGATGAACCTGGGTCCTCTGCAAGAGCCGTTGGCACTCTAACCACTAGTGCCATCTCTCCAGCCCCCAAAATTCTTTTTTTTTTTTGGTCTTTTCAACCTTCTTCTCGATAGGTCTTCACGTAGTTCCACTGTCTGGAACTCACTCTGTAGACCAGGTGGCCTTGAACCCCTAACAAATATTCCATTTCCTGCCTGCCTCTCCCTCCTAAGTGCTAGGTATTAAATGCCTGAGCTACCACACTTGCCTTCTTTTTTCCTTTTTTCTTTTTTTTTTTTTTCTGGTCTTTTTAAAATATAATTTTATTATTTAGAGATTTATTTATTTATTTTATTGGTCTTTTTGAGACAGGGTCTCCCTGTAGCCCGAGCTGGCCCTGGGAATTCCTCTACATAGACGCAGGCGGCCTTGAACTCAATGAGATCTTGCCTGCCTCTGCCTCCTAAGTGCTAGGAGATACAAGGTATTGCCACCTTGCCAGGCTAAAGCCCCCCGAAATTCTAAATTCTTGTTTTTTTTTTTTTTTTTTTTTTTTTTTGGTCTTTTGCAAGACAGGGTCTCCCTGTACCCCAGCTGTCCTGGAACTCACATCTGTCAGACAGCTGGCCTTGAACTCAAAAGTCCGCCCTCTGTCCTCCCAAGTGCTAGGATTAAAGGCGTGCGCCACCACGCCCAGCAACCCCCCCAAAATTCTTAAAAATTTCTTAAATTAGCTGTGCATGGTGACACACACCCCTTAATCCCAGCACTTGAGGCAGAGGCTGGCAGATCTCTGAGAGATCACTGACATTCCAATCTCGGTTGTGAGTTCTTGGTCAGCAGGGGCTGCATAGAGACCCTGTTCAAAAAATTAATTCATAAAAATTTATTTATTTATTTATTTATTGCTTGCCAAGAATGGTGGCACACACCTTAAGGCCCAGTCCTTGGAGGCAGAGGCAGGCAGATCTCTGTGAGTTCAAGGCCAGCCTGGGCACATAAAGGGTAGACCAAAAAAAAAAAAAAAAAAAAAAAAAAAAAACAAATAACAAAAATTATTTGTGTGTGTCTGTCTGTTTACCTGTAAAAAATACTTTGCTTCTTAGCCAGGCAGGATGTTTCATGCTTGTAATGCCAATACTTAGGAGCCTGAAACAGGAGGAGACCATCTTGGGATGCATAGTATTTTCTAGGTCTGAGCTACCATGGTATGAAACACTTTTGAGACCCTGAGTCAAGAGTAAAAAGAATCAAGACACCTAAATAAGAACAAACAGTTTCATGATCATTACCAGGAAGTTACAATGTGATGAAAAGGTAATCCAATTTTTGTATTTAACTGGGACAGGAATTCCTTGGGGAAATACTGAGTGAATTAATCATTCACAGAAAAGTAATTCTGTAGTTACAGATTAATTGGCTTGAAAGTTAAACTCAGTTCTAAAACAGTAATTTTTTAAGGAAATAAGTCATTTATGAAATTAGATTTACTTACTAATTACAGCTTTCTTTTATTTTTATTTTTATTTTTTATTTTTTATTTTTTTTTGGTCTTTTCAAGACAGGGTCTCCCTGTAGCCCCAGCTGTCCTGGAACTCACTCTGCAGACAAGCTGGCCTTGAACTCACAAAGATCCGCCTGCCTCTGCCTCCCAAGTGCTAGGATTAAAGGCCTACACCACCATGCCCGGCTCCTTTTGTTTTTTCAACCACCAGTTCCAGCCACTCGAGGACACAGTTAGGTATTGCTAGACCAGGCTTCTCTTTTTGAAGCATGAACAGACTTTCCTCTTTATAGGCTGGACACTGGCTAAAGTACAATTAGTGGATCTCCAAGACCTCCCTGCACAGAAAGACTGGTGACTCACATTTGCAGGACATTTCAAGAGATGCCCCCATGCCTTGTCCCCTGAAACTTAGTTGGCCTCTGAGGGCAAGGAACAAAGTTATCCCTTAGGTCCCTCAGCCAAATTGGTATGGGCATTAAGTATGGTCATTAAGCAACCAGAAAAGCTAAGTTACACCAGCCTGATACATCACAGCTATACTAAAATTGTATCTTCTGAAAACAAACTGTGTGTTATTTCCGTGTCATATTTCTTGATTCACCTTTTTCCATTTTAACTTTATGTTACTCTAAAATATGTATACCTGCCCCCGATCATATACAGAAAATCCATAGTCTGAAAGTAAGTGGTAGGTTAGTTCTAGAACCTGTCTAGGGATTCATAAGAGAACAGTTGTGTTCAGATCATGAGGAATATAACATTAATGTTGCTCAGTTTGCCTTACAACTAGGTAACTGGTGCTAGAATCCACAGATGAGGGATACCATTCGTCTTTTGTTTTTCTGGGAAGAGAGCTGGTTATTAGGTTTTAAAGCTAGTGTCTGACCCTCTTCCTTAGCAGCTTGCATAGAATTCTCTAAAATCATGAGAGTTAGTCTTCAGGGAGGAGGCTTCTAGGTCTGAGTGGCCTGAGGGGGCCAGAAGAGGGTATTGGATCCCTTGGAACTGTTGCAGGTTCTTGTTAGCCAACATGTGAGTGTTGGGAGCAGAACCCTGGGTCCTCCGTAAGAGCAGCCAGTGATCTTATCCACTGAGCCATCTCTTCAGCCTCATTTTTAATGTTTACATCAGTTCCTTCTCCCCTTCCCTCACCAGCATCTCTCTATCTTTTCACATCTTCAATGTTGTAACATCATAAGACTATATTCTTAACATTCTTTTTTCTATCTATATTCATTTTTTTCCGTCAGATCTCATGATATTTACTAACACAGTGTTAAGAGAACTCCAGAATCTAGGTCCCCTGATTCTGATTCAGATTCCAAGTATCCTTGCAATTTGGCTTCATATATAATGGTCCCCAACCAAACCCAATTCCCCCCTTGCCCTAACCCTCCATCAGGACTCATGTATTACAACATTACAACAGACAGATCCACTGGAGTCTAGTCAGCATATCTACTAATCCCAGGTAAGGCATGTTCTTCCTTACCCAACACTACTCAGTCTCCTGTAGCTCTCAGCCCAGGGGCAGTCCCCAACTCATTTCTCTTGTTCCACTTTGAGACCTTGTCCCAGTTGGCATGGGTCCCATGTCTGAAGCCTACATTGCCATAAGTTTACATCTGAAAGCTTACAGTGACTGAAGGCCACTGCTTCTCTGTGTTCATGCACCAGCCCTGGCTCTTACAATCTTTCTGCTCCCTCTTCCACAATGATCCCTGAGCCGTGGGTGAGTGAGGTTTAATACAGTGTCACAACCAGTGATGCACACCCCCATTTCTTGAAGCTTGACTAGTTGTGGCCTTCAGTTTATATCACAATGTGTTGTGTAAGGAAGCTTTACTGGTAAGAATTAAGGGATGCACTTGTTTTCTCTCTGCCCCTCATTCTGTGTGTAGAGGTTCAACTGTAGCTATGTCTCCTAGGAGTGGGGATTTTTCAGGTGTATATGTTCTGTATCTGACCGAATGTGAGATTCTGCAGTAGCCTCCATCTGTTGCAAAGAGTAGATTTTTGGTGAATGGTGTACAATATTCTTGTCTGTAAATATAAAATTCCATAATTTTTTCTGTGATAAGAAATTTCATTTGTCTAGAGATATGACACCGATAAGGTTTTCTCTAGGCTCTATATCCCCTGCAGCCCTGTGCATTTGGTTAAGTTTATAGTGGCTCTCAAGGGTTCACTCCTATTGAGAGGGTTCCAAGTCCAATTAGATAGCTTTTGACTGTCTTCCAGACAACAGTGCCTCTACTGTGCCAATAGAGGTAGCTTGCTGGCCAGCTTCAGGGTCTGAAATAGGAACTGACATTTGAGCTTTCTTCCTGAAGTTAAGTACTCATAATGCTAAGCAACGTGCACACCATTAAGGGAGCAAACAATCAACATACAATCGGTAATTTAAGTTAACATTTTTGGGGCTAAAAAGTTGCCAGAGTGCTTGTCTAGCATGCACGAAGCCTTAGATTCCATCCCAGCACTGCATGAAATAGATTTAGTGGTGCACAACTGTAATCTCAGCACTCAGGAAGCGGAGGCAGGAGGGTCAGACGTTCAGGGTCATGCTCAGCTGTACAGTGAGTTCCTGGCCCAGATGCCTCAAAAACGAATGAATAAATAAATAATAGAGACTTTGAAGCCTGATAAAAGACCAGCCTATATCCAGTCATCTCTTTCTTAGCTGATAGAAATTCCAAATTTCTGATTGTTCAAATCAGTAGCCTTCAGCCAATGTTGACTCCTCCCTCTGTGAAAATTTCTCTCTGATTTATTTCTTATTTAAATTTTTTTTATTAATTTTATTTATTTCTGTATGTGTATGAATGTGCTGTCTGCATGCAAGTCTGTGCACCCGTGTCGTGCAAAGCCACGGAGTTCAGAAGAGGGTCTCGGATTCCCCTGGAACTGGAGTTCTCCTGGAATTGGAGCTTCAGACGGTTCTCAGCCGCCATGTGGGTGCTGGGGATCGAACCCGGGTCCTCTGTAAGAGCAGTCGGCGCTCTTAACCGCTAGGCCATCTCTCCAGCCCTTATTTCTTATTTATTATTTGCTTTTGGTCTTTTTGAGACAGGGCCTCCCTGTAGCCAAAGCTGGCCTGACATTTGCTATGTAGACCAGGATGGCCTTGAATTCACAGAGATCCGCCTGCCTCTGCCTCTGGAGTGCTGGGATTAAAAGTGTGTGCCACCCCATCTGCCTTACAACTTCTCTTTTAACCCCATCTCTCTTTGTGGTTGTTGCCACTTCTTTAGTCTAAAACATCTTCATCCTTGCTTGGACTTCTGCTGGCATCTCACCAATCTCCAATGTCCTTTCCGCTCTGCTCCTCCTCCCCTACTTCCTCAGGCACCTGCCTGAGAATATGTCCAGAAGGGGAGAGGTGTGCATCTCCCTTCTGGCTTCTGCTCTGGGCTCTTCACTGCCTGGGACATTATTCTCTTCAGATATCAATTTCATAATTGCTTCATGTTCCCTGCTTCCACTCACATGAAGTTTGACCTTTCTTCCATCCTTTATTATGACAGCAGCTTCCCACCCAGCCCACCTATCCTGGTCTGCTGTGGTTCTGAGTTCCCCTCCTGTAAGATGAACCTGTTTCTTCCTCTTTCTTCCTTTCTTTCTTTCTTTCGCTTCTTTCTTTCTTTCTTTCTTTCTTTCTTTCTTTCTTTCTTTCTTTCTTTCTTTCTTTCTTTCTTTCTTTCTTTCGTTCTTTTTGGGGGGGGTCTTTTCAAGACAGGGTCTTGCTGTAGCCCCAGCTGGCCTGGATGTCACTCTGTAGACCAGGCTGGACTTGAACTCACCAAGATCCACCTGCCTCTGCCTCCCAAACCTGTTTCTTTTAACTGCCCCAGTTCAGTCCCCATGTTCTCTTTGCTGGGAAATTCTTATCTTTTTAAATTATGCTTTTCCATTGAGGAACTTAACCAATCTCATTACTTCAAATTAAGTACACAGTATCTAGGAGTTTGGGAACTTCCTCTACAGGCTAGAACATTACCTGGAGCCTAGTTTGTGTTGGCTGACTGACTGGGATGCTGCTGTTGTTGATCTAATAACCATCCTGAGAATGGGTCCTTCACATCTTTCCTCAGCCACCTTCCAAAGCCCTCCCCAGCTCTGACCTTTCCTGTCTTCTTTCTTTCTTTGTGTTTTTGCTTAGTCCATATCATTGCCCATTGAAACAAGCATGCCAGGTCTTTACTTGGTTTATCATGTGTCTTCCCTCTGAAACACCTGCCCCAGGAGAGGGCAGGCTTTCCTGTCTCTGATGTGAGCACAGTATCTGTCACTGAACTGGTTCCAAACAGACACTTAGGAAAGCTGTGGTAAATCACAGAATTATCATTGACAGTTCTACATATGTGTACTTAGGCTCTGGAGTTTGGTCACCAGTTACTGTGGAAATAAAAAAATATTTTCATTTTTCAGGCAACTCAGTGGAGGTTCTTCTGAAATTGATGGAATTAGCTATTGGCAGGAAGTGATTTTCCTGGTTAAAATGATAGTCAGTGTATAACTTCACTGGCTAAGAACCTGCAGCCCCATCTCCAGCAATCTTACAGAGTGTGAAAGGACAGCAAAGGACAGCAGGAACACCCATGGTTTAGAGATATTCTGGCAATGTAGAACATGCACACAGACATGCAGACACGCTTACACATACACATTCTACAAGCACACATATATACACACGGATACACACACTCATATACATGCATTCACACATATACACTCACATATGCACAATCTTGCACACACAGGCATCTAAAAATAAAGATTGATAGCACATAAAGTTGAACTTCGATCTTCACACGCATGTACAAACACATGCACACTTACATGAATAAACGTCCAAGTAACTATACAATCAAAAGATACATAGTTAAATGGCTCTCCAGGAAATAAAAACAAGAATTGTTAAAAATGATGCTAGAAAAGATTAGCATCTGTGGGGCTGGAGAGATGGCTCAGCAGTTAAGAACATTGGCTGTTCTTACAGAAGACCCAGGTTCAAATCCCAGCACCTACATGGCAGTTAGCAGCCATCTGTATATAACTCCAGTTCCAGAGGATTTGATGTCCTCTTCTGAATAAAATATTAAAAAATAAAATATTAACATCTGAAAGTAGATGACCCAGGCACCTGCTGAGCTGATATTTGCTTTCCACAGGCTCCATCAAACAGAGCCAAAAGATAGATCTATGTCACGGTGTTCTAAGACTGGAACATAGAGGGAAAAAAGGTACACAGATTTTCTAAGCTGAAGAAGAAATGGGCGCCTGGATGCTCATAAACTGCTCCAAATTGATTTCTTCTGGGTGGGATCACAGCTAGTTCAGCAACAGATTCCAACATCTCCTTGTGGCGTGTTCACTATAGATCTGTGAAATTATAAAAGTGAGGTCCTGACTGCTAGTTCATAAATGGAAAGAGATGCCCCAGCGGTCCCGTGTTTTGTGGGTAAACACTCTCTAGTCACAGGAGAATATTGTTGTTGGCATTTTTCACAAAGCAGATATGCAGTGCTTCAAAAAAGAACCTGACTGTGGAGCTTTTCAACAGAATTGTAGCTTAATCTATGAGGAGATATTTTTTAATTTTTAAATCTTTAGGCAGTTGCTTAAAATACTTGGCACAATCTCTAGCAATCTGTGGCCTAGATTGTTTCCACTTAGTGAGAAATAGAAACTGTTATGTTGTGAGATAACAGAACACACTATTGAAGAGATCGATGCTATTTTAAAGATGTGACATATTTTCAAACATTAAAAATGTATTAGAATAACTGTCACATCCTCACATCCACGGTAGAGTCTCTGAACTACAGGAGCAGAGTGAGGGGACAGAGTACTGGGCTGGGCACCTGCCGGCAGCCCAGACCCTGAGGGCTAGGATGGTCTTTCAGCCAGCTGATAGGCAGAGACTTTAATACTGGTAATCACTCTCAGGGCAGATTTGGGGGGGGGGCAGAGGTGTCATGGAATGGAATTCCTTTCTTCCTGGTATGTATGTACTATTGACTCTGAGCCCCAAGTTGAGACTCTAGCAGGTCTAAGATCCTCACAGACTCTTAAAACACTGAAGTTTGGCTTGGAAAATGTGACATCCAGCCTCTTGTTCTCCTCTCCTTAGTTCATGCAGCTGTCATGATTCCAACTGTGATCCCCCACATGCTGATTTACATAACTGGCACACTAGTGATCTATCTGATACTTGACATGGTCTCTGAAATTTTCTTAGAATTTACCCTATTTCAGGTGATAGAAATGCTGTATGTCTAAAAATGTTTTAAATAGTCTCATGTCTATTCAGATTTATAGTAATATTCAGATGACACATGACATTCTTAGAAACATTCTATAAAATAAGTCATGTATTTTTTTCTGTTTGGTTATTTGTTTGTTTGCTTGTTTGGTTGGTTGGTTGGTTTTGAGATAAGGTCTTGGTCTGTAGACCAAGAAGGCCTACAACTCACTCTGTAGACCATCCAGGTTGGCCTGATCTCACAGAGATCCACCTGCTTTTGCATCCTGAGGGCTGGAATGAAAGTCATGTGCCACCAGGCTGGGCAACAAGGGGCATATTTTATCTATTGCTCTAAGGAAAATGTTAAATATGATTTTGTCAAACTGCCTAATGGGAACTTTGAACCGCAATTGCCACTAAATGTTACTGAATTGATTCCTTTTTTTCGCCACAGTGATGTTTCTCACTTAGTAGCTGTTTAAAGTCCTGTCACTGCCATAAAAAGTTGAATCATGGTCCACTTTTTAAGACCATTATTAATCATGCACTAAAATGATTACAATACTCATTCATGTGTCTGTCTCTGTGGGACAAGGCAGACTGTGTTGCAAAGCCAGCTTAATATTTTATTACTTTGCATAATAATGTGGAAATTATCTTTCCACTGGGGTCATAATTAGTTGGAAGTAAGTAATGAATCTTTAGTGTCCCAAGCCCAAAGCCTGGCAGATTTGGAACACCACTTGACCCTGACCTGGCAGAAAATGAAGGAAGTGGGAGTCTAAGTTTTCTTTGTAGGAAAGGATGGCTTTCCTTGGGAGGGACATTCCAGTTCACCTAGGCTGTGAGTCAGTCATCACAGATGGCTGCTGCTCACACAGGTACCCATTCTTCTACTTTCTTCTTGACCCTTTTCTATGTATGTTTGTCAATATGTTCATACATATATGAATAGTGTTGTACAGCAATCAAGAGCAGATATGCTAACAGAATCATTTTTGTTTAAAAATAGTGGTAGGGGCTGGAGAGACAGCTCAGCAGTTAAGAGTATTGGCTACTCTCACAGAGGACTTACGCTCAATTCCCAGCACCTACATGGCAGCCAACAACTCCATAATTCTCATACTTCAAATGTTATTTGAAAGAAATGCCCTTAGCAGGTCCCTGGTTTCCTGGCCAGTGGGGGCCTAGCCTATGTGGTAAACTGCAGGCCAAGTGTGTGACCCTATTTCAAACAAAAATACACAAAACCAAGGTGGATGGCACCTGAGGAACAACACCTGGGCTTGTCTTCTGATTATGTGTCTGTGACCTTTCAACCACACATGTGTGCTCATACCCACCTGAACACATGCGCACACTAATTAATAAGGAAGATATTTTAAAGTGCTCTAAATGCAGTAGTGTTTGCTATAACATAATGTGAAGTGTAAATAACTGAATAATAAATAAAGCTATAAGTAAAATTTTATCTTCATAATTTCCTGGAATCAATTTTAATCTTGTGTTAAATAATTTAATATATACTTTAACTTGGGGAGGAAATTTTGTAATTTCTACATTGCTTTTTGTACAGTTGCTCACTGCATGGTAAAATTGTACAATCAACAGGAACATGAAAGTGAGAGGAGCTTGTTCAAAGTCCTTTGTGCTGTGGGAACTTCAGATAGAAACTCAACCTCTCTGAGCCACAGTGCCTTGCACACTGTAGCCACCTTGCTGAGTGTTGGGGGTGGGGTGTGCCCTTTGTTCGGGAGTGTAGTTTGCACTTGAAGGATCCTTTTGAGGATCATTCATTCAGTTGTTTACTCCTTGTGTGGTCCAAAAGGCAATGATTTCCCAAAAATAAAAACAACATCTACTGGTCAAGGAAATAGCTCCTGTTCAGATCAGCATGGTGGTGACGTCTGGGAATGGAGTGAGCAGATCCTTTAAATTCCATGTCCAGGTTTGAGAAAGTTATTAAGGAAGAGCATTAAAACATCTCTGTGGTAGTTTTCTTCATTACATGATATTGGATATAAAAATTTTTTTCAATGACTGTGAGTGACCTGTGAGCTAGTGGCAAAGTTAAGACTTGAAGGCTTTTACCTGAGAGAAGGAAATAAACTCTGTTTAAAATACTGATCTTACAGACATTTGTTTTACGTAAATTACAAAATCATTTTAGTTTTTTTTTTTCTTTTTTATCTTTTTGAGGCAGGGTCTCCCTATAGCCTCAGCTGGCCTGGAACTTGCTATGTAGACCAGGCTGGTCTTGAACTCACATAGATCTGCCTGCCTCTGCCTCCTGAGGGCTGGGATTAAAGGCATGTACCACCACACCAGGTTAGTATCTTCTTTTTAAAAAACATATTATATTTATTATTTTTACTTTATGTGTATGAGCATAGTGCCTGTGTGTAGGTAAGTGTGCTCGTGTTGTGCAAAAGGGTGTTGGATCCCCTGGACTGGAGTTTTGGATGTTTTTCAACTGTCGTGTGTGTGACATGGCAGAGTAGCTGGTGCTGTTAACCACTGAGCCATCTCTCCGTAATATCTTCTATAATGCACACCTAGATGAGTGGCTTTTAGTTTATGTGATGCTTGGATCCACATTAAATATTTAAGTCATTTTTAACCTACAAGTAGATTATCTAGGGAATGAAGTAAAATATTGAAAGATACCTTAAGTTTTCAACAAAGAAATCTGAAATGAGATTTCAAGATAGAGTCAGGCTGTAAAAGACCTTTATTTTAATTTATTAGTTCATTTTCAGTGTTTAATAATGACAAGTCTTTGAATATTCCAATACCTGACTGTTGTACCCTGCAATTTCTGTTTCAATTTGTATGAAAAATTATTTTGGAAAGGATCCATCCTGCTTCCAGTTCTCTAAGTTACCACTTTGTGTTGTAACAGACAAAACAGAACAAGGTTCTGCTCTTCTGTTTATTCTGCTGTCAAAGCAATTTCACTAGAAGAAAAAAGTTAGCTGTGTAGTGACTCTGAAGGCAAGGTTACAGCAGTAGAGAGGAGCTGGATTTCCATGGGTTCAGTTTGTCATAGGCCATGCTACAGGCTTGTAACCATGACTTCATTTAATTCTGTCAGTAGTTCCACAGGATCAGTGAGAAGCTTCACTTCACACAGAGGGATGGAACCACCCTTGTGAGAATATTGCTTTGTGTAGAACTGGATTTGCGATCATTTGGTTCCAAAGCTGCTTGTTTGTTTGTTTAGACAGGGTCTCCCTATACCCTATAGCCCTGGCTGGCTTGGATCTAACAGAGGTTACCCTGCTTCTGCTAGGGGTAGTTAGAGGCATCCACCACCATGCCCCCCCTTCTGCTAGGGGTAGTTAGAGGCATCCACCACCATGCCCCCCCTTCTGCTAGGGGTAGTTAGAGGCATCCACCACCATGCCCCCCCCTTTTTATTTTACTTTGTTTGCTGTTCTTGTTCTTTTTTTTTTTTAATTTTTTTTAATTTTATTTATTTCTGTATGTGCATGAATGTACTGTCTGCATGCAGGTCTGTGCACCCGTGTCGTGCAATGCCGCAGAGGTCAGAAGAGGGTCTCGGATTCCCCTGGAACTGGAGTTCTCCTGGAATTGGAGTCACAGACGGTTCTCGGCCGCCATGTGGGTGCTGGGGATCGAACCCTGGTCCTCTGCAAGAGCAGTCGGTGCTCTTAACCGCTAGGCTATCTCTCCAGCCCCTCTTTTAAATATACTTCTCTGCTCCTAATTATTATAAACCATTATAAATTACCATTTGACAATGTGATGAAAAGATGAAGATTCAGAGAGTTAGCAAAGATGAATTACATCATTAGTTATGACTCTTGTCATCAACAGAGCTCATAGTTTTGTTTGTAGTCTAGTGAGTATTTTTAAATTGCAAAACCTTTTCAACCAACATTTTTGTGGAAGAGTCAATAATATGGTTTCAAAGAACATGAATGAATCATATTAAGCATTAATTAACTACATTAAAAGGAGATCTAAATCAATTTTAGGCAGGAGGCTGGCAAGTTCAAGACCAGCCTGGGCTACATAGGAAGACCCTGTCTCAAACAAAACAACAACAACAACAACAACAACAATAAAAAACAAAACAAAACAAAACACAAAGAAATAGGGGAGGAAAGATGTGCTTAAGAACTGAAAGTTTATATTTTTTGAAGCTGCATTGATAGTTAACTAAATTAAATTTGCACATTAAATTGACTTTGAAGGGGACATCTCTATTTACTATCTATCATGGATATAACAAAGCATGTCTCCTAGTACTCAGACATGAATGATAATGGTTGCTAGCGAAGTAAAAATTCACTTCACTAGGTTAACTGTTAGTTAATAAAGACTTGCTATTGGAGGAAGAGACGGGAAAGAGTCCAGCTGTTAACCAATTAAACAGATTGTTTAAGTCCGTGAGACTCAGGAATGCCTGTGCTAATAAAGTTAGACATTATGTAGGTGTGCTTGACTGACTGGCCCAGTGGCTTTGGGGTGTGTCATAAAACAGCTCCTGACAGCAGGGAGCACTTAGTAGACTAGGCTGCTCACTTCACAGTGACCAGGAAACAAAGAGAGAAGGACTAGCAGGGGCCAGATTCCCATCTTCCTTTAGAAGGGGCTCAGCTCCCCAGCTGGCATCTCCCTTGGGTAATGCCCTCCACTTCCCAGCGCCCCAAGCTAAGGACCAAGCCTTTGTCATAGGGAACATTTAAGATGTAAACTGCAGCACAAGTGTGTTCACGTGGAGGCTGCAATGGGACCCGTGCAACTGCAGGTAAAGTTCCCTTAGAAAAGCAAGAGAACAGAAAAGATGCCTGCATTCAATCCAGGAAACAGGAGATGACTTTGATGCATGTTATATAATAGGAAGAGCCTGGACTTTTATTCAGATACACAAGGGTAGAAAGGCCCTTGTAGAGTGTGTAAATGACGAGTTCATCAGTCAGATCTCTTTTGAAGCTGCTTCATACTGTTGCTTTGAGATACAAAATGAACATAGCCGTGAGATTTAACCCAAGTGAATTTCATTCATTTCTCTTTTTCATTTACATGACTTTTCTTTGATTAGATGAGGTGGCTAGAACACCCAACCCTGGGATCCAGACAAGTTGGAGAGTTTTCTTGGGGGATTCAGTAGAAAAGGAAAACTGCTACTTAGGAGTTCAGGTTTTGTTGCGAGATGGAGACAGGGAGGTACTGAACTTAGTCCTGGCCATGCCCCTGGATCTGAGTCTACTTGTCCTTAAGCAATAACCAAAGACTCCAGAATCAGATGGATAAGTATTAGAGCTTTTTCTCAGTTTTCACTGTGGATATTTCTTTTCCTTTCTGTGACCTTCTTATTATTGGTCTCGTTCATTACACTGGAATGCTGTTTAGTACTGTGGCTTCAAACAACCACACTTCTGATCCATGCCCTCAGCCAACCGGAAGTCTAGCATAAATACAAGCATCCCACAAACCTACTTCAGGAAACCTGGAAGATCGTTGCGATGTTTCACCAATTGATTACAGTGACTGATTTGACAAAACTGGGAACATTTATCCTACATAAGCTTTTAGTCTGAGATTTAGATAAGGGTTTTCCTGCATTCTTTCAACCACTTGGAATGAAACTGCTTTCTTGGTCTCTATGCTGTAGCATGCAATAGACAACACCTTTATTCTTTACGGTTTTAAAGTATTAACTATGAAATATCACAATTTAATTAAATGGACTGAGCTTCATTGAAGAGACTTTCTCCTGCACCTGGGTCTAGGACTGCTGTCAGTCCCAATGTGTTTCTTTTCTTCCTGTTTGAACCCAGAGAGATAGTGGTAGCAGCCTGAAGGTAGATTTCTATCTTTGTGTTTCTGGTGCTCTCCTTCCTGTTGGAACCTGTGCTGCTGCCCTTGCTTTCTTCCTCCTGTCCTTCCTGTTGGATCCCAGGGCCATCCTGTGCCACGTACATCTCTGCTCTCCAGAAACCCTTCTGCCCTCAGAGATCCTGATCTTGTGACTATTTAGATGGCATATCTGTACATCTCATTCAGGAAATGTATTTACTCATTAGTCTCTAACATAATTTCTATTTATAAGGATAATTATTCGGAACTATGTACTTGTCGAAAAATAGTTACTGAGCAGTAACTGTTCAGAAGCTACTGCCTCTGAACTATCAAAAATTAGCATTCATTAAGAACAGATAGACCTACCGTCTTGGGCACAAACCTTAGAAATAAGTACTGTTGAAATCACTGTCTTACAGATTGTAAAATGGAGGCTGAGGGAAGACTACATTAACAGCCTGCTGCATGCACATTAAAAGTCTTGGAGCTGGAATTGGAGCCCCCAGTCTGAACAACAGTGTATTCTGACTGTAGTTTCTGATAACACTGTCGATTAGGAAAATGTTTGATATTTTCATTGCATTTGATATATTTTGGCATACTTTGTGTGTGTGTGTTTGCGTGTGTGTGTTTGTGTGTGTATAAGTAGCATAGACTGAAAATATCAGGTAGTTTGGAAATGACATTTAACTGAATAGCTGTCCTATTCATTTATTATAAGCTTAGAAAGGCGAGAACAACTGTTTTTAATGTGCATAAGGACAAATTAGCAGATTAAATCTTCTTAGAAAGATATCCAGGAGAGAAAAAGAGGCGAAAAAAGTCTATTGTTTCAAGTGCAAGGTGTGCCCCATGAACCACCCTGAGGAGAGTGTGTGTAAAATGATTAAAACATCAGTGTAATTCCTTTTGAAGTGAGCTATATGTGAAATTGGTTTCACACTGTGGACTGTGTGGGTTGTTTTTATTTTTATTTATTTATTTATTTATTTAATTTATTCTTTTATGTGTATGAATGTACTGACTGCATGCAGGTCTGTGCACCCGTGTCGTGGAATGCCGTGGAGGTCAGAAGAGGGCGTCGGATTCCCTTGGAACTGGAATCAAAGATGGTTCTCAGCCGCCATGTGGGTGCTGGGCATCGAACCCGGGTCCTCTGCAAGAGCAGTTGGCGCTCTTAACCACTAGGCCATCTGTCCAGCCCCATGGGTTGTTTTTAAAAGCACTGGATGTGCACTGAGAACGTAAAATAAGTTTCCTGGAATTTATGCTAGTGTTATATATTGAAATGTGGTAGGGTATGGTATACTGAGGATGTTCCTGTCTTCAGCAAATTTTCTAAGTGTTAGTATATAATTCTGAAGCTGTGAAATTAGTATTAGTATGGAACCCCAAAGTGTTCCACATTTCTGAAGTCTTCTTAGAAGCCAAAAAATGAGAGGGACATTAATGTCCACTCATAAGAAAACTGAAGAGTGATAGACTAAAACTTGAGAGAGAATGCTTTATTGCCAGTTCTGTCTCAGCATCTCTTTAAAGGTCTGACTAGTGTGCTTGCGATTCCCTTCTGCTCTTTTCCACCTCAGGAACATTTACATACAAGAATATATTTACCTGAACCTATCAAAATAGAATCAGTGGCTATTAATATAACACTCTGCATGCAGCAGAGTACAAGTGCACTAGGGAAGAATTAGAACTTAGCTTAATTGAAACGTGGTTAGCCATCTGGAGCGCTCAGCATAATATAAAGACATTTGGCATTTTAAATAAAGGATTTTGGATTCAAACAGAATTCTTTTGTGTCTTCCAAAGACATTGATTTATTAAGACTATGCATAGCTTTCCATCATACACAGAAGATTAATAGCTTCCCAAATGGCCTTTCATTTGTTCTATAAAATGTTTAATTAAATCCATTAAGCAAAAAAGAAATCTTTGAAAGTATGTAAAACAAAGTGACAGGAAGTAGTTCAAAATATTTTATCTCAACAATTCACCAAACAGTATAAATACAATTTTCTTCTCAAGAAAACCAAAAACTTGGAGAGTATATGTTGACCAAATAATTATTGATATTTGATTACATCATTATTACATATAAGTGTTTTCATGAAATAAAGAGTGGTGTAGGGTAATTATAATTATTGATCTACTAACTTCTAAAATTTCATAGTGGTAACTGGAGTTAATGAACTTAAAGCATCAAGTTCACATGGTTTTATGTGAGTAAAGCAATTTAAATAAAGACATTTTGTGAGTAAAATTTTTATTATGTACAAAAAATTCTGGATCACATTTTAAGTGTTTATAAAATGAATTTTATGTTATAAAGTATGATTCTTTTGGATTCTCATTAGCCTTTGGCATTTAAATTTATTATTTTAATTTTTATCAATATTTTATTACTGAAACATATATTCATTATTTTTAGTATTATTTATGTCAAAATGGAAACCCAGGCTACTTCTTTTTGTCACCTATTTTCATGTGGTCACGAGAGAAATAGAATTTTGCTTTTCTAGTCCAAGACACCTGACTTCCCATATTTATTTATTTATTTATTTATTTTTAAATTTTTATTATTTATTTCTGTATGTGTATTAATGTACTGTCTGCATGCAAGTTTGTGCACCCGTGTCGTGCAATGCCGCGGAGGTCAGAAGAGGGTCTCGGATTCCCCTGGAGCTAGAGTCCTGGAACTGGAATTTCAGACGGTTCTCGGCCGCCATGTGGGTGCTGGGGATCGAACCCGGGTCCTCTGCAAGAGCGGTCGGCGCTCTTAACCGCTAGGCCATCTCTCCAGCCCCCTGACTTCCCATATTTAAAGCGACATAACTATATAAATGAGTGCAGCGCACAGAACATGAGGCATGCATTCGGGACATAGGAAAAAGGACACAAGGACAGTGATCCTGGGGCCTCACTTCAAGGTGGCTGAGTTTACAACATCAGCTGTAGTTGCTGTTGTTTTTTGCTGTCATTGTTGATCAGAATTTTCCATCATCCACATTGATATGTTCCGAATAAAAAAAATAACACTTAAACAAATGCCATGTTCGATGCTAGGGTATTTTCATAGGATTGGTTGCTTACTATGTAACTTATCCTATGAAATTCACTGAGAAATTCATCAATGATTTTAGTAGTTTTATAATGTACAGTTAGCTGGTTCATTCTGTTATTAAGTTCTAAAACAAAGCAGTGTGATAAGTTTTGAGTCTATGTTTGTTTAACATTAATTTGGCAGAATAGAAAAAAGATTATTTTTGAAAATATTTAAAAATATGTTTATGTTTTGATTCTTACCTAGAACAAATGCATTCTAAGGATATGATTGGAATCAAAATTATATTTAGATAATACAGTACAATTTTCCCTTTTTATATTTTTTCATTATTTAGAGAATACATTATTAGTTTCTATAATCAAACCCACAGGGATAAGACCTTAAATTGACGCATGACATATCACTATCATTGGCATAGTATACAAATTTTGAATTTTTTACAAACTTTAGCTGTGCTTCAGAAAAAAGTATCCCAATTTACTGTGCTGAGTTAGCATTTTATAGAAATTAATAGTCATATCAGTCTCAAAATGTTAAACTTAATTTTTTCCCTTTTACGAAGGGTAACAAGACATTGTATTCAATGTAGTATATTTTTACCTAATGTACATTTTTTTGCTTTATAGTGTATTAAGGATTGTGATACAAATGTCTAGTTTTTTAAAAAAAGATTTTATTTGTATTTTATGTGTATGAGCATATTGGCTGCATGTATGATGTAAATGCACCTATATCATGGAGTGCCCATGGATGTCAAAAGAGGATGTTTGATCCCCTGAAACTGAAATTATAGAAGGTTGTTAGCTGCTACGTGAGTGCTAGGATTGGAGCCCGGGTCCTCTGCAAGACTATCCAGTGCTCATAACCACCTAGTCATCTCTCCAGCCCCATAGTTTTAAATGGCATTTCAAAATTTATAGCAGGTGGTTTTTTCTATATATTTAGAGAAGTACTTTTAAGTGCTTTGAACCTCTGTATTCTTAATGTTTAAAATGCTTGTCTTTGGTTTTCTTTGTCCTGAAGAGTTTAAGTGTCCTAGCTTGTGCTTTGTTTGGGGACGCTAATATTCAACTCTCTATCACAATTTTCAAATGTCTTCAGTGGAAGGGAAGGTGGTCACAATATCAGTTTCCTCTATCTGACAACACATTCTGAGCAGTATTACAAATTACCTCATTATACTTGCAAAACCTTTCTTTCCCTGAGGAGTGCTATTTAGGCCGCTGGTACATGTGGCAAAGATGGCATCCCAGATCTGCAAGTGGAGTTGCTTCCCCAGCACTCTGTTGCTGATACCAGTACTAACATAAAGCTATACACACAAATATCCAATTATTTAGAACCATGGTGTGTGCTTTATGATGCTTGGAAACCAGTAGAATATTTACTTCAGCTTCCAGTATTAGAAAGAAGACTTTCTTGAGACTTTTTTTCTACTTTTTTTTTTTTTATTTGTTGTGAATATATACTGTTTTGTATATCTAAGTCCTAAAGTGGAGTATTTTTTTCACAATTTAATATGCTCACTTGGGGCTGACAGTTAAAATGTTTGTAGATGTCATCATAGACATTTTAATTTTATGCCTTACAATAACAATTGATTGAAGAGTAAATATCTTTTGACTCTACAGATAAAATATGAGAGCAACATGAGAACATCACCATGATTGCAAACCTTTGAGTCTTATCTTTATTTTACTATATCTTAACATAACTAGACCTTATATTAAATAAGAATGCAAAACACATAAGTGGAACATCTGTGCAACAACTTCTTGAGTGAAGATTTTAAGGCATATTACAACTATGCAATTTGAAATGACAAGTTGGTTCATCATGATTTATGTTGGCCAATGTTTGTTAAATAAGCCCACTAGCTGGGACACAGTTAAATCTTGTGTCGAGGTCATGTAAGCTGTAAAGGATCACTTGGTTTGCACTTTTGATCCTGCCAGTGGTTCTTTGAAAGGACAGCTGCAGTTTTAAGTAGAAGGCCTGGGTTACTCTGTGAACCAAGATGGGCCTTCTCCCTCTCTGTTTTTCCTCTTCACATAGGCACAGGGTTCTCTCCTCTAGTCAGGGCAGAAATTTCCAAGCCTAGTCAGCACTTCCATTCTGTTGAACTACGTCTCTGCTGTTCAGAAATGAAGCAACTCTGATCCTGGCTGGCTCCTGCTAGGCACCAGAGTGAGAACCACCACAGCAAGCCCAGGCCCCTCCCACCTCCCCTCCTGTACATGTCTAGTCACTTAAGTTTTTGTTCCATTCCTAAATTAGTCAAAAACTTTCATATGCATTATAATTCCATTTGGTAAGAAGAAAAACATTTTGGAGAACTTTAATTGTTAAAATATTTTTATTGATTTGGGGGTTTCATACAATGTATTTTGATCACATTCAGACTCCCTCACCCCATTCACCCCACTTCACTACTCAACCCCCTCACTTTATGTCCTTTATTATTATTTGTTTTTTATTAAAGACTATTAAAGCCTATTGAGTATAATCTATGTTTCCCAAGAACACTTGTGTGTGGGTCAGCCGACTAGGCATCACAGCAGACTCTTCTCTCCCAGCATCTATTAATTGTCAGTAGTTCCTTAGGACTGGGGCTGCCTGTGTACTTCCTCCATCTGTTGTGGGACTCTATCTGGCTTGATTGTAGTTCTTAATACTTCTATGTTAGAATTTTGAACATGTTTTAAAATCTTGAGTTTGTCTGGATTCTGGCTATAAGAACTTCAAGAGTTTAGTCATGTAGGGTGAAAAATAAGATGTGTCGTCTGCATTTTATGTGGGCCTGTGGGTGACTATACAGAGGGTAGGAGTCAGACTTCTAAGATATGTTCATCATCAGATTTCTTTCTCTTGTAATAGTGTAAATTGCATAGAGAGAAAGCAAGAGACATTTTTAAAGGTGAATTAATTCTAGAAAGATGTAAAATAAGACACAAAATGAAAACAAATAAACAAAATATAAACTATTGTCAGCATGAACTAGTCCCAGGATGACATCTCCTAAGGGAAGAACTGATTAAATTTAGTTTTTTCACCCCCTCCTTGGCTATGGTCTCTGCTCTACTGTCCTCCGTCCCTGGGGCCTTTATGTCTGTACTATTGTCTAGGAAAGGCTAAGAGGTGAACACACTGAAGACAGTTGTGTGATGTGCATGGGCCCTGCAAGGTCCAGGTACAGATGTACTTCTTTAATCCGTGGACAGTGCACATGAAATTTGAGCACAGTGCAGATGGCTAATGGATGCAGGTACCCCACGTTAGTCAAGTCATGGTAGTGGCTGGCACTTCCCTGACACCTTGATGGGTGACCAGTAGGTGTTTACAGCTGCTGAGTTGAGGAAAAGCCTAGTGGGATGGTGGACATGCAGATCCAGCTTCTGTATAGCTGCCTGGACTTGGCTATTTGTCAGTATGAAGAAGAAAAAACAAAACAACTCAGAAAAAAAATGTATTGGGCATCTCTGGTGTTGTTTTCCCTGAGTTTGAGATTTGAGGTTTTCATTTCTTCCCTGGACTTTAGGTCAAAGAGAAAAATCTCTGGGCTTATTAAGAACAACTGAACGAGGAAGGGAAACATGGTGGGGGTGTCTTGTCTTCAAGTAAACTTTCCTTTCATTTTTTTCTAGGATTTTATAACTCCTGCTATTATTGTCAATTAAGTAAAGGCAATATTAATGGCCACACTTGGATGAACTTCATGACTATTTTTTCTCCAACCAAGTACTGCTGTCTCCTGCCAGGGCTTCCATTCCCATTTGCATGCTGGGATTAGTTCAGTTAGAATACTGTTTATAAAACTGATCATATTTGCTACATTGCACCCTACTGGTTTATCTCAGAAGTCTTCTGCCATGTGTATTCGAAGTAAATCCATGTGGAAGAGTGCTTCCAAAGGAAAGCACAACACGTAGAGTTTTCACAGCGGGTGTGCTGGGGAGCCAGCACCCTATGCTGTGTCACTTAGCTCTCCTCAGAATGAGTTCAGTCTTTTGGGAAAGGCAAGGGAGGTTTTCTCACTTCATTTGCTTTCAGTGAGTTCCCCTCACCTCCTTTTCTCATATTTTAAGTAATGCTTTCTCAGTTGGTCTTTAGACATTGGGAGTTACTTTGTTGGCCCAAACACTAAAACTTTGTGTCTTTTAACTCTGATTAGTGACACTTTAATAAAGTCATTTGAAGTTCAGTGGACTGAATTTTCCAAGTTTTCTGATGTTTCTATGGTCACAGCCAAGTGACCTGTATTGAAGCTTGTGTAAAATCTTTTAAATGCAAATTTTGCAAAACCATGCGTAATTTTGTGTATCTGACTTCCATCAACTGTAGAGTGTGAGGGGTTTAAATAAAGGTAGCAGCATTGCTCGCCCTCGTTGTTGCCTTTCTAGTTGGGGTGCACTTGGCTGGGAAATAGAGAAGCTGTCGAATGATTAAACTTGAGATCACAAGTCTCCTGATAAAGACATTAATGGTCATACTTTATTTTTTCTTAAACCAATGCTGACACAACTCACTTTCTTCCTCTTGATTGGGTAATCATATAACACACACTACTGAATGAAATATTTTGTGGAGCTGAGTCCATGGATTTTTGTTTGAAAAAGTAAAGACGGAGCATGTCCAATGGCTGTAATTGAATCACGCATGCTGAACTTGCTCTGTTGGAACTGATGTGTCCTGTATTGCATTAGGACTTGAGTGAACAGTGACAACACATGAGAAAGGAACTGATGAAAAATTATGGTTGCCTTTTGGTTCCCGAGTAGCCGAGGAGGCAGGTCATTGAGTTGATTTCCATGGGAAGCCTGGCTCCAGCCTGCTTGCATATTCAGGGCCCAGCAACCTGTATTGAGAGTGAGTTGGAGGGAGCAGGCAGCAGCATTGTGCCAGGGTTTGTTGAGGCAAAACAAGGCAAGATTTAAAACAAAGCTATGAATAGGAACAGTGGTCCTTGTGTCTTGAAGCTGACCGACTTCCCCTTTGTGCTACTTCATGAAAATGTCCCCCTCTTTCTCTAAATAAGGGCACACTGTGGTAAGAGGAATATTTAAGATATAATCCAGTGACCTGTGAGAGTGGGAACAGTTACTCCAAAGGGAAGAAATGCGTTGGAAGCCATGAGCTGCAAATGTGGTCATGGTGTGTGAGCCTGTGAGCCAGGAAGGATGCAGACTGTAGAACCAAAAACAGAAATACAGAGCCTTGTACATACATGTTCTTGTGTTCTGAGTCTCAGTTGGTGTAGGCACTGGTCGCAGAGCGAAGGACAATTTGGCGTTTAGCTGTTTCCTTTGTGAATTTTGGAAAGCTCTCAGTCCTCTTACGTGAATTTCTTTGATCTATGGATACTTTCTATATTAGTTTAGTAGAGACTCAAAGCATTGTTGTCAAAGGCAGGGTCCAGCGCCAGCAGTATCAGCACTGGTGGCTCACTTGAGTGAGAGCAGCAAGGAGCTACGACAGGGCGGTGGGAAGTAGCTGCTCCCAACAAACACACAGCTTCAGAGATTGGGGCAGGGATGAAAACAAATCTTTTCAATTTAACAGTCCTCTGAAGTCTGACAAAAACAGAAGCCTTCTCTCTGTACTTTTTTAAAAATTAATTTTTTAATAACCCATGGCTGATGCCACAAGCTTACATCCTCTACAGGTTAGGAGATGTTATAAGCCACAGTAAGACCCTGTCATATTTAACAGGGGGGGAAAATATAATTCATGGATTAACATATCCAAACATGTGTCTATGCTAAAGTAACCTACCATAACTATTAGTGCTGCTTAAATACCTATATATCTAATTGCTTGTGCTTCATTAGTAGGATCGAAAGGTTATTCCTGGACAAACTGTCAGCCCATGAAAGGAAACAGCCAGAATTGACCAGAGTCCAAGTCAACAGCTCCAGAGAGAGTGGACTGTTTTACCTCTCATCCACCTGTGCCCCTTTTCTAAGCCTAGGGAACAACCTGCGGAAGAGGGGGCGTGGTAGAATGTAAGGGCTGCGATTGGGGTGAATGGTGAAACTACAGCAATGTAGTCTGGACACTCATTTGATCAACTTGATTGAACAAACAACCTGTCACCCCCCACTGGATGGTGGGGCTGTAGGTGTTTGGGCACAACAGCCTGCAGATAGGTTTTGCATGAAGGATGCTTGTACTCATGGATTATCACTTATAGCTAAAAATGAAAAAAAAAAAACTCGAGAGAAAGATGCAGGACAGTTAATGGCAGAATGCATGATCTGGGAGGGGGTTGGGGGGGGTGGGGGGGAGGGAGGGAAAGGGAACTAAGCCTGAACTGAATTGGTAAAATAATGTATGAAATGCACAAAGCCATCATAAAATCAATTAAATAAAAAAAGAAAAAAAGAGAAAAAAATTATTTTACTTTATGCTCAAAATACTGTTTGTGAGCTAAGATAGATCATTTTGATCCATGATTTCCAGATTAATGATCAAATCAGAGTGATTATCCAGATCTTAAATCTTTATCATTTCCTTGTAATCACTACTAAATTCTTGGGGGGGGGTATTCACATATGTGTGTTTGTGTGTGTGTGTGTGTGTGTGAGTGTTGGTCTTTTTGAGACATGGTCTTCTTGTAGCTCCAGCTCTCCTAGAACTCACTATGTAGACCAGGCTGGCTTTGAGCTCACAGAGATCCACCTGCCTCTTCCTCCAAAATGCTGGTATTACAGGCATGTGCCACCACACCCAGCTCAATTATATTTTTATATGCATGAATATTTGGCTTGTGTGTGTATGCAACATGTATGTCCTATGTCTGGAGAGGACATCAGATCTGAGTACCTAGTACCTCTGTAAGAACAGCCAGTGCTGATCACTGTGTGTGTACACAACATGTATGTCCTATG
The DNA here is from genome assembly GCA_009823505.1 of Rhizomys pruinosus. Taxonomy (NCBI): domain Eukaryota; kingdom Metazoa; phylum Chordata; class Mammalia; order Rodentia; family Spalacidae; genus Rhizomys; species Rhizomys pruinosus. The sequence continues at coordinate 2,065,687 of VZQC01000883.1, read as the reverse complement.
TCTGGAGAGGACATCAGGTCTGAGTACTGGAACTTCTGGAAGAACAGCCAGTGCTCATCACTGTGTGTATATGCAACATGTATGTCCTATGTCTGGAGAGGACATCAGGTCTGAGTACTGGAACTTCTGGAAGAACAGCCAGTGCTCATCACTGTGTGTATGTGCAACATGTATGTCCTATGTCTGGAGAGGACATCAGGTCTGAGTACTGGAACTTCTGGAAGAACAGCCAGTGCTCACCACTGTGTGTGTATGCAACATGTATGTCCTATGTCTGGAGAGGACATCAGATCTGAGTACTGGAACCTCTGTAAGAACAGCCAGTGCTCACCACTGTGTGTGTATGCAACATGTATGTCCTATGTCTGGAGAGGACATCAGATCTGAGTACTGGAACCTCTGTAAGAGCAGCAGTCTCATCACTGGTGTGTATCAAACATGTATGGGGGTATCCCTATGTCTGGAGAGGACATCAGATCTGAGTACTGGAACTTCTGTAAGAACAAACCAGTGTTCATCACTGTGTGTGTATGCAACACGTTAATGTCCTATGTCTAGAGAGACAATGCAGATCTGAGTACTCAGCACTTCTGTATAAACAGCCAGTGCTCATCACTGTGTGTGTAGAAATGTTATGTCCTATGTCTGGAAGAGTGAAAACATCCAGATCTGCGTATCTGGCACCTCTTTATAGAGACAGCAGTGCCTCACACTGTGTGTGTATGCCAACATGTTGTCTCATGTCTGGAGCAGGACATCTAGATCTGAGTTACTCAGCCACCCTCTGTAGAATTCAGCCAGTTTTTGCTCACCACTGTGTGTGATGCAACATATATGTCCTATGTCTGGAGAGGACATCAGGTCTGAGTACTGAGCACCTCTGTAAGAACAACCATGCTCATCACTGTGTGTGTATGCAGGCAGCCATGTATGATCCGATGTCTGGAGAGGACCATCAGGTCCGAGTAACTGGAACTGTCTGTAAGAACAACCAGGCTCACCACTGTATGTGTAGTATGCAACACGGTATTTCCATGTCTAGAGAGGACATCCAGGTCTGAGTTACTGAGCATCTTGTAAGAACACACCAGTGCTCACCACTGTGTGTGTATGCAACACGTATGTCCTATGTCTGGAGAGGAC